>CM019754.1:30388140-30803962 GCA_009761765.1 Phenacoccus solenopsis | reverse complement strand
GAAAAACCTGTGATATGATTTTTCACCAACTTAATAAATGTATTTAATTTTTGAAAATTTTTAAACACGAGTTTTGCAAAACTTGATCACTCCAGGTGATCCAACTGTAAACACACTTTATCCAAAATGCGTAAAAACCTTAAAAAATCACCTCGAGGTATAAACCGCTGAAAAAAAAAATATATAATTAGTTTTAATAAGTTTTATGTTTTGGATGCTTTGGAGGAACATGTAGACTATATAAAACGATTTAAACTCGATACGAGTATTTTGTCCAATAATCGTAAATTTTTCGCTGCAAAAAAATCCAAGAAAATAGCCCAACGTCGTAGAATGAAACTGGACGGTACCACGGACTGGTTACCCGTTGCATAAAATTTTATCGCATGTTTAAATACTCCTCTGCTCGAGTATAATTTGATAATACGTTGCGC
This sequence comes from Phenacoccus solenopsis, assembly GCA_009761765.1. Taxonomy (NCBI): domain Eukaryota; kingdom Metazoa; phylum Arthropoda; class Insecta; order Hemiptera; family Pseudococcidae; genus Phenacoccus; species Phenacoccus solenopsis. The sequence continues at coordinate 30,803,528 of CM019754.1, read as the reverse complement.
GAAAATTTTTAATGTCTTAACGAAGCCGTCGAATGGACGACTACAAAGTTCTACACGCTCTAAAATTAATTCCCTTAACGATCTTTTTATTGGCAACATAGCGTACATGTATTGCAATAAATTTTACTAGGCTACAAAAATAGCTCAGCTGCTCGCTGACGAGACCAATAATATTTTACGATTGGCGCAATTCCCTATTTCGCGCGCGATTCCAGTCTCGTAACACAAACCAGAAGTCAATACCCCGGATAAATGCGGCATTTGCGGCGTAATCGTGGAATGACTGGTGCGGAATTTTCGACGTCCAAGGGGAGTGGAAAAGTGGCCAAAGAATCCGTGGTAAAAACAATGTATACGCGCAGGAAAGAGAAGAGTGATACGCAACGAGGGCACCGCCGTAAATACCTCTTAGAAATTAAGTAAAAAGAAAAAAAAACCCAACCTCGATAAACAATCCGACCGACGTAATAAAGATGAAAGGAACTTTTTCAACGAGTACGTGCGCTATAAAAACACTCCAAAAAACTACATACCTAAAATAGAAGAAGCAGAAATTTATCGAAACATTAAATGAAATTACACGCGATAAAGAACCAGTAACAAGTATCCCACTGCAGAGAAATCTAGCCTTAGCATGGCAGAAAAATTTTCCCCGAACGCATCTGCATATTGTGGAGCGCGTTCGTCCGCATGTTTGGAATCGCATGGTATTCACATAAATGTTACATTTAGCTGGCTTATCGTTCAAATCGATTGCAACGGCTGGTAGACGTCGAACGACCTCTAGAAGGTAAAATGACCAACGTATCACGTGACCGAGCCTTTCGAAGCGCCAACAAATTAACAACATACCGAATATGATGGCTTCCAAATGGAGCTCGATTGCAGGTTTCTTTTACGTGCAGATATGTAATCGAGTGGTCGAATTTTATACATTGTATCATCGCATATGGCGCGGCTTTGGTGGAAAAAAACTTTATCCGAATTCTCTAATTTCTGTGGCGCGCTCACACATTAAAGATACCCCGTCGTCCGTGATCGTTATTGGAACCGAAATACTTTAATAAATTAACCTTATCTAAATTGAAAAATAATATCGAACTGGATATTGGAAATTCGACTAATCTGTAATTTTCTGGCGAGTTTAATGACCGTGAAGTTACCGGTTACGCGGCTTCGTATTAGAATTTTTCCGCCTCCATGTAATCACCGAATGTATGAAAAGATCGTTCCTCACTATACGCGCGATACGGGGTATTACGCGAAATCGACGTGAATTTTTTTCGCGCATGATCAAATTTTCAGAGCTGGTATATGCTAAATTTACCGGTTTCCTATGTAGTGTATATAGATCATCGATGGAAATTGGAAAATTATCATTTTAGGTTTCACTCGTTCATTTAGTTTGGGTACTTATTGTAGAAGTCAAGAAATTCGGTGAACGAAGATATATTCTGGAAGCCTCATTTTTTGGGCGTTTGTAACTGCACTAGTTATTATGCCCATCGAGAACTATACTTGGGAAAAGAGTCCGAATGACTTTAGGAAGGAGATGATGTGATCATTTTTGTATTGTACGGAATAACCGCATTAGATACCTGTGAATTCTGTCGTTAGCTTTGGAAAAAGGTGCATTCGATGAGGAGATCGGTTACGTTTAAGGTAGAATTTTGGCAAAGAACCCCATTCCTAACAAAAATAATAATTGTCCACTAAAGTGGGCTGAATTTCGATTTTATTTAGGAATGAAGTGACTTAGGTCAAAGTAGTTGTTTGAATTCAAAAAGTCATAAAAATCTAACCCCTTAACTCAATTTTTAGACACCCCCCCCCCTAAAATTAAGATAAATTTTTAAAAGTTTTAAAATTTTCAAAAAAAAAAATTTTTAGGCGATTATAAATTTTTGAACGTTTCAAACTCATATTTTGTCATTCAAAGACTTGAAAAAAAAATAGCTGTCAATTTTTTTTAAAAATTAGGTGTAAATAATTTTTAAATTTTTTCGAACTTTTCACCCAAATTCAAAGGCTTATATTCTGGTGCCACACTAACCTCACACGCAAAGTTTAACCTTTTCGATTGATTTTATACGGATATAAGGAACATTCAAGAAATTTCATGTCTCAAAACTTCCTCAAAAACCTGTGTTTTTGCTCTAAATCCTCTCCAAATGCATTTAAGATGTTGAAATTTGGATTGGTTTGGTTTTCAAAAATGAACTACAAATGGGTAATTTCTCGCTTGTGTGCATAGTACGGGCTGGATTTAAGCTGTTTCTGACTCGAGAGGAAAATATCTCGATTTTTACCTCACAAAACCTTTTCAAAAGATCATATCTTTGCTTCAAAATTACTTCATGTAAATACTTTGGCATCAATAAGTTCAAACTTTGAGAACCTCTGTAGAATAAAAATCGAACATATTTTGCCTCTTAAATCCAAAGAAAGCCTAAATCGAATTCATGCTGAGCACACGATCTGTAAATTAACCATTCGTCGTTCATTTTTGAAAATAGCAAATTTGCTTTTTTTGAAAAAAAAATTAAAAATTTTTTAAACCCCTTAAATTTTGAAAATTGGTAACTAAAATTTTCTCAGTTTTTGCGTGGTAAAGTATAACTTCGAACCTGAAAAAATTTGAATTACATGAAAGTATGTTTTTTTGAATATTTGAAAATGTTCAAAAATTTGGCTTCATTTTGAGTCATTTAAAAATCGAATCGAGTACTCAGATTTTCATGAATTTTTTTTTAGGTCATGTAGGAATTATTATGAATCCACTTCCTTCATTTCTTGAATGAAAGAAATTCTGCACTATCCTATTACTCAACCACTAACTTATATCATGATTTTTTTTCTCAATTCCTCATTTTATGCACCTATTACTCCCCCCCTCTTCTCTCCTCTTACCGTACCATCCACGTGTTTATTTTAGATGACTCACTCGATGACCACAAGATCGCACATTTGAAAAATGATAAGTACTAATTTTCCCCCTCACCCCTCCCAAAATCATCTTCGTTGGTGTTGATATACTTCTTGTCCTCAATAACTTTCTTGAAATTAATCATTTATTTTTTTTGATTCATTTTGATCCAATTTCGATAGATCGGTTTAAATTTGTTGGTGGATTTGGTGATTGTTCATAAACTTGTTTTCAAGGTTGTGGTGTGTAAAACGTATTTTTTTTCCATATCATGTACTTTTTTGGGAGGGACTCGATCAAGAGTATTGGAAATATTTTAGTAACTCGATAAATTTGATCTTGTATGAATGGTCATTACTTCGTTGATAATGCAGAATGAGCATTTCATTTATCATCGCTTTGTCAAAGTTCAAAAAAAAAGCTGCAGAATTAATTAAACTCCTAAAACCCTACGAATGATCTGAGATATTCGACTGTAAATCTGTCAGAACACGATGATCGACAATAATAACGAAATCATTGGGTATTAAATTTTCCAACATCTGTTGGAAAAATTAACATTATAAAAAAGCATTTATTGTTTACACTACCTTCTTTTGTTTTTGAAAACGACAAAGAATTTTTTTATAGTCTTTTACGTTTTCTTTATCTTGGTCGAAAAAAGTTTAATTGTTGCCAAAATGTGATCTGAAGTGATGCAAGAGTTACACCGTTCCACTGCAACATCTAAGAGGTAGAGTAATTAGTTAACACTCGAGTATCCGAAGACACGTTTTTATTTTATGGCATCGATACGACAGGATGTCTTGGTGGCATCTTACGAATAGGTACACTTATAATGGGGCAATGAGAAGACGCGTAATGGAATATATGGGATGCCATAAACACGGTTGTTTCTGTTCATCGTATATCGAAGTGGCCCATAGCGAAGTTAATGGTCACGAATTGCGCTACTTATATCACTAATTCCCGATGGTGATTTTCACAGGTAAAGCCTGGGCTCGGCTGTTCGTGCAACTTTTGATTTTCAAATACACAATGATACGAATATTTTAATTGAAGAGTGTTCCGTTCGCGTTTCAGGATCGTGAAGGAAATCGCCTGCATTCAATTTGTACGTGTATCTGGCCGGTGTATATGTAAAATATTCAAGTGCGTGTTTGTCGAAGTTGGCGGTCGCGACCGTAACGTGGTGGTAATTTAACGAGATTCGCGGCGTATAACGCGGACGAAAGCTTGGAGAGATTTTCGACCGACATTGTTTCGAACGTGCCCTAATGAAAGAGGCTGCCGGACGCGAAAGTATATTCATTAACCGCTGTGCCCGAGAAATGGTAGTAATGATGAGCACGACTGTTGTCGAAAAAATCGTATTAGAAGACATTTGTAATTCCAGATGGTAATGTCTGTACGAGCCGAAATTAAGCGCTTCAACGGTGAAGAGGTTTTCGCGTACCGCGCACCCGTGTCATTCTTCTCTTTAATAATATTTACTTACGGTGCAACATGAAAGTCGACCGAGTACTGACGGTGAAAAAAAAACGGTTATTTGGTAGACCACAAATGACGTGGAAATTTCGCTTAGTTTTTTAAGTCCTATAGGTCGATCCGTTAGCGGAATGTAAAATAATTGCTATAGCTGCCGTACGTATGACCGGTTGTTTTGTTATATCTAATTCGAAGATTTTGAAACCGGTTCGATATCAGGTATTTTGTATTTAACGGAGGAAAAAATCGAGCAGCCTGAATTTTCGGTATTTAGGTTTTTTTGGCGGACTCTATAAGGAGTGCTGATCGGATGATTTTCGTGTACGAGTATGTAACTTGGTACGGAGTTAGTGTACGAATGACCTTGTGTCATTGCCGTGTACCACAATAATATCGTAAAGGAATATCAACAATAAAACGAATAACCAAAGGTATTCCAGTTCTTCGTCCGGAATTCCTCATTGGGATTTCTTTTAATTTGCGTTACACCGCGCTTTACCATTTTCACGAGGATTTATGGCCGTTGGCGACGCGAAACATATAAGAAAAACGGACTTGTAATGACATGTAGATAGTTGTTGGTAAACTTGATCTGTAACCGCGCTCGGATAAAGTAATTTCCAAACGAGATTTTTACTAGAAATGGAAATTACATGATAACTTCATTTTAAAACTTTTAACCTTTTTCTTATACGCTCTGTCGCCGTTGCATATTTCACCGGCGCCGCGCCGTGCCATGCATGCCGTAGCGTAATTTGTACGCGGAAATTTCATCTACATGGCGTCGAAGGTTTTAGCGTTGAGAAATATCGAGTAACGCCTTCGTAACGTTCTCACAGCGCTGAGATGTAGAGGAATTGTCTGACGTAAAGAAGTTTCTGTATTTGTTGCTCTCCCTCCCGCCCCCCCATCCAGTGTTTAGTTTATTTAGAATTCGATGAAAACTAATTCAAATTGCTCTCAAGACTTTCCAATTGGAAAGGGAATTGAGGTAAGTTGTCCTGCGATCAAAGATCGAAAATTTTTCTTGAACGAAATAAGAAAATGTTGGAAAATGAACAAAAATCTCAGAAATGACGATATTATCCTTTCGCTGAAATGGTGTTCTAAAAAAGAAAAAAACAAGTATCAAAAATACATCGAGAATTGACATCCCTTTCCCTAATCTCTAGAGTCTTAAAAGTCTCCAAACTGCCCAAAAAAATTCCTATAACAATCATAGGAGGTCTTAACACTGAATCCATTGTAAGTGTTCTTATTCACAATGAGAGCTATAAGTCAGTTTACAATTCAACTTCAACTTTAAACTCTAAAGCAGGTTCCTAAATTTGATACCAACTTCAACTCATAACTCTATAGCAATTCTTTTGACCAGAGTCTGACTTTGGAGTTATTTGTGAAATTTGACTCCTACTTTTGACTGCAAAGTTATTCATGAAATTTAATTCTGACCTTTGGGTATGGAGTTACTTGTGAAATTTGACTTCCACTTCTATCTCTGACTTTGTAGCCGATTTCTAAACTTATCTCCGACTCCACTTGACTCTAGAGTTATGGTGAAATTTGACTCGGTCTTTTGACTACTCAGTTACGTCTGTCTTATGAAATTTGACTTTCATTCTTACATTTGACTGTAAAATAATTCCACAAACTTGATTTTGACTCCTATGCTTGACCGTGGAACAATTCACTGAAAATATTTTGGCTCCATAGTTTTTTGTGAAATTTGAATCCTCACTGCAGAGTTATTCATGTAATTTAATTTCCACTTACAACTTTCTACACTGCTACTGATTTCTAAACTTTTCTCCGACTCCACTTTGATCGTGGATTACTTTCACAAACTTGATTTTGACTTTGACCTTTGACTCTTTGGACAGTTGTTTCAATAAAACTCCTATTCTACGAGTACTTTGAAACTCAAGAGTTACTTGTGAAACTTGACTCCTACCTTTGACTATGGAGATACTTGTAAAATTTGACTTCTGTTCTGATATTTGACTCCAAAGTTGTTCCACAAACTTGATTACAACTTGCGTCCTTGACTTTGGAACAATTCGCTGAATAGGACTCAGACTTCATAGAATTTGACTCCGACTTTTAACTATATAATTACATGTGAAATTTTACTTCAATTTTGACATTTGATTCCATAGTAGTTCCACAAACTTGATTGCGACTTGCGTCCTTGACTCTGGAACAATTCGCTGAATAGTACTCAAAATACATTTTGACTCCATAGTCTTTGTGAAATTTGACTCCAATCTTTAACTATAGAGTTAGTTGTGAAGCTTGACTTTTTGACTCCAGAGAAGTTCTGCGAACTTAAATTCGACTCTAGCACTCGACTCTCTAGAGTAGTTGTTTAACCTGGACTTCTATTGCTCTTTAATTCCGGAGATATTCATGAAATTTGACTCAGACTCCTACGTTTAACAATAGAGTTACTTGTGAAGTTTGACTTCCACTTCTACCTTCGACTCTGTAGTTATACTTTTAACTTGTCTCCGACTCCATTTTGAACCTGGAATAGTTCCATAAAATTGACTTTGACTTAAGAGTTACTCGTGAAATTTGATTGCGACCCTTTGTGAAATTTGACTTCTGTTCCTATCTTTGACTCTGAAGTAGTTCCATGAAATTGAATTTGACTCCAGCCCTCCACTCTCTTGAGCACTTCTTTCATTTGGACTCCTACTGAGATTTTATTCCGGAGATATTGGTGAATTTGACTCCAACTCTTACCTTTGACTCTGTAGCTGGTTTTTAAACTTATGTCCATATGTACTTTGACCCTGGAATAGTTCCACAAACTTTACTTCGATTGCAGAGTTACTCATAAAATTTCACACCATCCTTGACTGTTCAGTTCAAGCGGACTCTGTAATTTGAGGTCTGAATTTGAGTCATTTAGAGTCATTCTGGTTCCGAATCCTAAAGCAACTTCGATTTCTTGACCTTGACATGGATCTTTCACCAGTCAGTGCTGAAGCATTCTTATTTATTTGATGTTCAATGATAAAAAAAAGATCCTTTTTGGATCCTTTTTTTCCAGAGTGAGCCAAAAATCTGACTTCAACTCCGAAGTTATTTCCACTGTACTGAAATTTAACTCCAACTCCATCGTGACTCTAGAGTCTCTTCTAGTTCAACTATGGAACATGTCTCTAAACTAAACTCAGTCTCTACTGTGACTCTGGCTGGACTCTTTAAAATTTTTGAAAGACTTCGGTATCTTCTAAAATTTATTCTGAAGCATTTCTCTAAATCAGACTCTGATTGCACTTTAACTCCGAAGCAAATCAGAAAACTCGACTCCTACTCTACATTGGGTCCGGAGTCACCGCTGAAATTTGACTTCGAATCCAGAGTAGACGCCCTATCCTTGATTAAGGAAGCTAAGCACCTTCTATAAAATCAGCTAGAGTTGTTAAAATGATAGTTTAACCTCATTACTTAACCAATTCTCGGAACAATATTAGTTTCTTGCTGTTGAACAGTAAAATGGTCATATCACATACTTGCATTCTTTGAAGCATCTGTGTGGCTATAGACTTCGGTGTGTTTGATGGCATTCTCATCAGGTTCGTGGAAGAATTCAGCTGTTGGGATAATGTAATCAACCAAAATCTTTAAGTTGAAGAAATTTCAATGATGTATTACGACTGGACTACGATTTGTGTCTAGCCAAAACTATCACGTTTCCAAAATGGTGCAACCATCAGTTACAAATTTTTAAATTAAATTTGATTGAAGCAACATATAGAAAAATTTTATTCTCGGAGAATATTAGTAACGTTGGAAATTTTTAATTATTGTGAAAGCAACCTAGCAAACCTGCTTGTTGATAAAATTCGTGATACATATAATGTACTTTTTGATGACTAACAAAAATTTTCAAGGGCAGCAAGACGATAAGATAGTTTATAATGATGTGGAACCTGTGACTTGGGTTTTTTACAGTTGTAAATTTCATAACACAGACTTATCCATCTTTTAAGACAGAAATTGGTGTGACAAATTTTTGAGGTGTTTATAAAAAATTGTGCGTGATTATGTCGTAATTCCAACAACTTGGCTAAATTTTTGCGGAAAAATATTGGAATTTTTCTTACGAATTTTATAAACATGGTGCTCAAAATGTGTTATTAGGGGTCAAAATTCAAAAACTCATTTTTCGTTTTTATTTTTGAAACATGTCCAAGGAGCAAATAATTACATTTTATGGTGTAAAAAAATTCATTTTTTTGAACTTTTATCGTTCAAGTTAAAAATTCGGCTAAAAATTTGAATTCTATGTTAAAGTTAAAATGCAGAGTTCTTGAATATTTTTTCTCTATTTGGGTACGTTTTTCGAACTATAGAATGCAATTTTTTATTTCAAACCGCATTAAAAATATGAGAAAAAATTTCTCGTTACACTTAAAGTCCCGAAATAATTTCTGCTCTAACCTCAGTTTTAATTTTTATCGATATTGATCGTGATCACACGTATAAAAGTTTCTGTTGTAAAATATAAAGTTACAAATTCTTTTCTTCAAATGCCCATTATATGGCTCGTCGTTAACAGCTAGCTCCTCATCGTTTATCTTTTGCCAATTCCAGATATTCGAATATATTCGCCTATACTTCGAAAGCGATCGGATTAACCCCGTTAAAAACCATCGACCTCGTCTTCGTTATGGTTGGTGCAACGCCGACACAAAGCTGAGCCCTCGGGCTAAAAAATTTCAATTCAACATTGTACGAAACTGGTCGTCGGGAGTACTGACCATTGTTATTTTCATCGGCTTGCAACCACGCCGCCATCCACTTCAGCATCTCTGTAACTGTTAATTTTCAACAAGTTCGCCACAGTACTCGTTCGGCTCGGCTACCGCGGTAGTTGACGGTTTTTAATCTTCCCATCAACGGCCATAAATTTGCGAACGTCCAACTACCGTATTTAGTATCTTCAGCATTCTCGTTCCGGAGGCTAATTAAAATGAGTTCTTTTTTCGCGTGCGCATTGGGCTCCAGATTTTTTTTCCAAAAGGAAAAAACCAGGTGAGGGGTGACGGATGGTACAGTTTAGATAGACATCTGGCGTCGTATATATGGTATATCTTCTTCAATCGTAACCATAATACGATCGTTTGTATGAACGGACACGTTTTCTTATTAAGCGAAAAATGTATATAAGTTTGGTCTACGTTAGCGCCGTAATTTGTCGAAAAATATTATGCCCATTCCCACGGTTATTATGTCTTCGGCGAGCTTTACTTTTCATGCCGCGCGCTGATGGTGTACGCACGTATGTCACGTGTATTTTCGGCCTCATTAGCTTTTTCTTCACGTGTACGCGCAGGAAGTGAAACTAATGTAGGTTGAAAAATAGGATGAAAAAATTAATCAAGGATTAGTGTATTTTATGCAATGGTTTGTTTTTGTTTTTTCAGATGAGTTTTCAATAAAAATGATAGCTATTACAATGTGCCTGATTTGAGGAGAGAGAGAGGGTCCTAATTTTTATTTATAAATCCATATGTAAAGATTTGTTAATGTATACTATTGCGAGATCCATCGTAGCTTCAGTCGTAACAAAATCCTTTTTAAAAAATTCGTAATATCGCTTTGCAAGTAATAGGAAAAATATCAAGCCCTGTACGTGATTAGATAATAACTGGATCTCGAATGAAATGCCCATTTGAGATATCGTCTATGTATTATTCTCATGCAGCGCGCTCTATAAGAAAGAATTGCACTAAAATTTTCTTTTACTCATAGATATATCCGTGATAAAAATGCCTCTTAGATGGATTCATCCGAAAATTTGTCACTGAGTTATGCTGGATCTAATAATGTGTTTGGGTATCTTAAAAGTTGTAAATCCGTCAAAATGATTTTTCATTCATTCATTCCTTCCTTCCTTCCTTCCCTCCTTTCTTTCTTTATTTCTTTCCGTCTGTCTGTCCTTCCTTCCTTCTTTCCTTCCTTTCTTTCTTTTTTCTTTCTTTCTTTCTTCCTTCCTTCCTTTCTTCCTTCCTTCCTTTCTTTCTTTCTTTCTTCCTTCCTTCCTTACTTACTTTCTTTCTTCCTTCCTTCCTTCCTTCCTTCCTTCCTTCCTTCCTTCCTTCCTTCCTTTCTTTCTTCCTTCCTTCCTTCCTTCCTTCCTTCCTTCCTTCCTTCCTTCCTTCCTTCCTTCCTTCCTTCCTTCTTTCCTTCCTTTCTTTCTTTCTTTCTTCCTTCCTTTCTTTCTTTCTTTCTTTCTTCCTTCCTTCCCTCCTCTCCCTCCCTTCATTCCTTCTTTCCTTCCTTTCTTCTGTGATTGGTAAATCTTCTAATCCTATAACAGTATGAAGTGTAAGTCTGAACAAATCTGCGTTAAAAACCCAGCTCCAGCAATACGACATACCTGCTTACGGTTATTTTTTTAATTCGATTCGTGAGTTATATTTTTTCGGCGTGATTAGAGTTTTAGGTATACGTGTTGTTTTTTTTTTGTGGAAAAAATAATTTTTTCGACGAGAATTCACAGAGACGATCGTTAGTCGAGTATGTAGGTTTTGTCGGCGTAATGTATACCAATTCGTGCGTCGCTGATGCGGTGAAAATTTTTACGCGAATCGCTTAAGGCAATCAGGTCATAGAGCTGTATTGGAAATGGCGAAAAATGCGAAGAGGCTAATTTCACGAGGTCGGATAATTACCCGGCGAATACCTTGGCACTGAAATATGATTGTGTAAAAAAAAAAAGGCGACAACGACTAGTGAAGATAAGGCGCGGAAGGAAATAAACTATTAAAACGTTAATTAGACTTTTCAGCTCATTATCGAACCACGTAGCACCCGATTGGCGACTTATACCGCAACTGACGTATTGGCAATTAGAATATTGTTAATTATCTAACTGACCCATATGGATGAGCATCACCTTTGCAACGCGGTTGCGTCTTCGCTAATTACTATCCTAGTGTACTTAATGAGACGTAAAACATTCTTTTAAACGAACCGTATTCGACATGATTAACGAGGATTTAGCGAAATGGTAATAAAACCTCACAGAGTTGCCGTTCCGATTACCAGAGGTGAAATTATCTATTCGCGTATGCTTTGTATGCGGCGAAAAAAAACTATAGTTAAGGATGTCTCGGCAATTATCAGAAGTTTTTACGCGTCTGCGCTGCCAATGGGACGTACGTTAATGTTAATTCATTAGAGAGATATGTACCAGAAAGCATAGCTGTATTGGCGATGACTAAAGCTTCGAAAAGCTGACAACGTTATCGAGTTTTATTGGCGATAAAATATCGGATAGATTGCGAGGGCTGGTGGCGGTATTCGGCGCGCGTGAAATTTATTAGCGGAAAGAATTCGCGGTCGCGACCACCAAGCCGTGCAAACGATGAGAACCAGTTAAGGCGTATCGTTCGATGACGATGATTCGACTTTTAAATCGATTAATACGCAACGTCGTGGTAAATTAGTTGCGTGTTTTGACCGATTCGATTAACACGTCAGGGCTAGGTGCTTGGTACTTTTAATTAGCCGTTACCGACGACTCCGCCAGTCGGCTTGTCAATCGGTGATGTTCGCTTGATTAATGATTTTAGTTTGGCAAAACTACTCGAGTCGTGGAATTTTCGGGGGTTTCGCTGAAATTGTTGGGTGGTCGTGGAATCTACGTTTGTCATCTGTAGGTGCACTTATTGCGGGCTATGGTCGTTTAAATGAAATAGCCATCGAGAACGCTACGGACAAGTGTACGACTGTACGCGTGACTTTGTGATTTTTATCGCAGTATCGGAGCTACCTATTGGCTTACGCCAGCGGCTTGAACTTGTGTCAGCGAGCTCGTTTTATGTAAACCTTAACGTCTTCACCCTCGAGTTGTATTCGCTTTATCATCGGTCTCGACTTCTCCCTGTTAATGGCACAAGTTCTGCTATCAGGGTAGCCATCAGTCCTCGCCACGTCTCACGTAGCGAATTTCTTAGAGGTTTTTTTTATGCCCGATCTTCTATATCAGCATTGCTAGTGGTATTGACCTTTATGTACAGTTGGCGTACCAGTGGTATTCAAGTGTCGGTTGTACTCGTGTAATGTTGCTGGGGTATTCGTGAAGATGGAGATTTCGAGAGACGAATGGTGAATAGATGAAAAATAATAAATATTGAAAAAATAAAATAAAATTATTGAAATAATGAAAAAAAATAATAAACATATTGGAAATTATTAGTGGTACAAAATGTAAAAATATGATCCAAAACGACAGAAATTAAAAAAAAAAAACAAACAAACAAACATAAAATTGCTTTAGAATGCTGAAAACGAAAAACTCGATGAAGAATATTCGAGAATTACTAAAATGATCAAAAGTTTGGAAATTGAACAAAACGTGAAGAATTTTCGAAAATGAATAAAAATATTGAAAAGTGCTTCAAATACGTAGATGCCAAAATGGCAGAGGAGAAACCATGAGTTACCAATAAATTTCAAAAACGATCAGCCAAGTCATAAATTTTAAAAAATCATCCAATTTGAAAAAAAAATGAAAAATTTCGTAAAAGACATGAAAATTTTAATGAAATAAAAAATTATGAACTCTGACAAAAATGAATGAAATAATCAGATTCGTCGAAAAAATTTTCAAAAAACCTGAAAAAAAAGGATAAAAATAATAATTATTGAAGGTGTCAAAAAATGACAAAAATATCAAAAGTAAACAAATATTTTAAAAATAATAGAGAATACTAACAATTATTTAAAAAAAATAAAATTAAACGTAAAAGTTCAAGAAATAACAAAAAAACTCAAAAACAAAAACTTTCTAAAATAGATATGACTTAATTTCGGCATTCTTTGTTAGTATAATATGGACATAACAACAAATGTTAAGCGATTGGTGAAAGATCTTATAGCTTACTCTCGAGTAAACGGTCGATCTGGTAGCTTCGCGCATGCGCGAACTGGTTAAACAATTTCCCTCAGCGTTGTAGTGTGTGTTCGCCCATGCGCATAACTCTCAAATTGGTGCATTTACCCACAATAATGTTGGACCCTTTGGTTTGTACAGTGGCTAATGAGGATAGCTTGATGCATATTATGTAGTTGAAGGCTCTAAAAAAAACTTCGTAGGCGTTTACTTCTTTCATGGATTATTGTTTTATTATTATTTTTTATTTATTTTTTCAGTTATTGAAACCTTAATGCTCTATTTTTGAGTTGAAGGGAATGCATCTGATTTTTGGACTCAAAATGACTTGATTTTGAACTAGCAACTAGATATAACCTTTATTTTGGTCAAAATGCAATAATCAAAGGAAGGAAGATATCGAAGAAAGCTCTTCCTAACAATAAGTCGAAGAAGCCCCTAAAAAAGCCTTGTTAATGATATTCATCAATGAGTTGAGGCCGTGCGAATCTGAAGCATGCGTGGAAATTCGAAAAACTGGTCAAATCGAATCGCATACCTCCGGCTTAGTGGATACATTGCGTAAAAATCATACCACCAACGTAATCTCAATGCCGCTCTGTACATGAACAAAGTCCAGCGTCGCCGCGTCGCGTTCCACTTCCTTCGCGTGGCAACTTTTACATAATTATTCTGTAATCTTATCAACGTATGAAAATGCCAAGTCTTCTTACGTTTATTGTAAACACGTCGCTTGGAATTCCTACGAACATTAACGGATTCGACGAATATATTGTAACAGCATACATATCATTTTCCGTGGGCGCGGATTTTGAGCTACGAAAAAATGTCAATTCGAAAGAATTCCTTTTTAAAAGCATTCCCGGTATTACGTAAAGAATAAAAGAAAAAATGCTGCGATGGAGAAATAAATATACTAATGAAATGAATTCGAAGAGACAGGAAATGATACACGACATAACGGTGGTACGTGTAACACGAGACCGAAGACGTTACTGTTGGCGTGAGGCGCGATGCGCCAGTGCAATAATTTTAAACAATCAATTTGCGCTAATTAGCCATTTTTTGGTGTCTATTTTTCGTGTACTGGCGTTGCCATAAATTCGGCTAATCGGTTGTGTCACCGTTGAGAACCGTTATAATGATAGCTTATGATAATGCCTTCGACTATTTGTATGCGGATTTTTGCAGAATCATTTGCATTTGGGTCATTACATATCGAATCAACCTGTGTTTGACTTTGTGTCTACATTTGGCTTGACTTTTTTTTTACAAGTTAGTCTTGTTATTAAAAAAAAATCCTCTATACCACTTACGTAAGGAAATATGATCTCACTTTCATATTTAGCATAATTTAAATACTTCTAATAAGATGTGTCAAATACCCATTTATTGCCTTTTTAGCTGAGTTTCCATCCATTACCCAGTCTAAAATCCACATCTAATCTCCCAAAAGCAGTTAAAAACTTTAATTTTGGAATATGTGGTACTTTTTGTCCATAAGAATTGGAAAAGCCCATATTTTTCAAATTTTTGCAATTCGAGGCTTCTAAAGCTTACCTTGCCCATTCGCCATTTTGGATGAATTTTTTATCAATTTCGACTTAAATTCGAAGGATCATACTCTGGTCCCCAACTAACCTCACATATGTAGTTTGAGCTCTTTAGGTAAATTTGGTGAGGAGATATGCAAGATTATGAAATTTCCTGTCATGATTACCCCTCGAAAAACAGTTTTTTGCTTCAGCTCCCTTTCATATTTCCTTTGGAGGCTAAAATTGAGAGATTCTAGTCAAGTGTACTCACTTTAATCATCTGACTCCATAATCAAAAATTTTCGACTTTTCGTTTACTCCGTTACATTTAGAGGACAATAACCCTCCCTTCCCCGCTCTAGAATCAAGTATGAAGCTAAAATTGGCATATGAATTCACATTTATGAAACCTGAGTGATTCAAAGCTTTCTCAAGCCTTTCTTAGATCTTAATCATCCGCCATTTTGAATTCATTTTGACCCAAATTTAAGGGATCTTATTCTGGTCTGTAACTAACTTCACTTACCAAGTTTGACGTATGCAGGTCGATTTGCTGAGGAGATGTGGACAATTGAAGGAACTTCATGACTAAAAACTTCCTTGAAGGTGTTTTTTTACTTGACTTTCTCACCAAATGAACTTGAGGGGCTGAAATTTGGAATTGTTGGTGTTCATGACGCACTCTTTCATATGAGACCAAAAACGAAAATTTTGAGATATATGTCCCCTCTTCAATCCCTTTCAAAATTTGAGTGAATCAAGATTTTGAGGTCAATCTATAAAAACAAAAAAAAGTAGTCTTACGAAATTCCACAAAGGCCTTCTCGCCAAATTTTCAACAACTTTCATCCATACCACTCATATACCAAAAAGTTTGGCACCTGCCATATGATTACAAATGACCTGAAACACAGAGACATGAAATCGCGTCTCCCCCGCCCTCCACCTCACCTTCGCAAATGAGGTGAGTTGTAAAAGATTTTATTTTAAATTATGGTATGTGAGGTTTAGAAGTTTACTAAAAAATATCACTTTCAAATATAAACAAGCCCCAATTAAAAATTCACTCTAATTTAAAAAACATGACGAAAAAACTTGATGTTTAATATGTTAGCTAGAAAATTAATTTCATTTTGGCAACACTGTTCAGACCCTACGTCAGTTCAAGGTGACGTCAGTGATTCCCTAGGATAGCTCCGGAACCGCCTACATTCCCTGTAGGAAATCATTATGTTACGTCTAGTTCGACTAGAACTACAACTTCTGTAGTCGAATGCGGTACATACTACACACATCGATCATAACTTATGTATTTAATACCCCTCCATTGTTAAGTCTCCTACCGGAAATGTCGGTCGGTAGGCGGTCCTAGAGCATCCTAGGAAGTCACTGATGTTCGCCTCGGGCTAACGCAGTGCCTGAACAGTGTTACCAAACTGAAATATATTTTCTAGCTAACATATTTAACATTTATAGATATTTTTTTCAAACTTTTCACGTTTAATTGAAACTTTTTTTTTGTCTGAAAAAGTTGGACTTCTCATAGCAAATGTTCGTGTTTTGATTTTCGGAAGTTTTACTGAGCAACCAAGATTTTCTTTGAATACGTAGATTATCGAACCTTGAAGACTGGTAATTTCTACATATGGTATTGTAAATGTGGAAGCTTGGAAAATTAAGAGTAACTCACTCCTCTCCCCTAAAGTATCTGGTAGAAAACTGATAGTACTTTTTATACTCCCTACACACGACCAAATAACGAAATCGACGGGCACGAGATTAAGAATCATGATTTTTGGTTATTAATATAGAATGAATCATTAGGCAATTAGCATTTACAATAGTATAATTGCCAGTACATCTTTCGAGTATTGTGGTATTAGACGATATAGTGGTTGGAATAAGCGGAGATATTTAGCCGGCTGAATTCAGACTATTAACTACCGTGTACAACGGCTGTTTGTAGTTCATAGATGACTGTCACCCGTGAACTTGGTACACTTTGATTTATCATCGGTGGACAGCGCGACTTATAATAGACGACTGTCTGCTTTATCAATCGACATTCCCCGTATTGCTGTATGTTAACCATAAAGAATACTTATGTGGTATGCGATGTTCTTGACAATGTTAGCATTGCTGCTGTAACATTCTTTTGTTTTTTTGTACGATTGCCCCGTCGCCGCGCTGCGCCCTTTTGCATCGTGTATCCGAAGCTTTGCGTATGTTCGTGTGTACACGCACTTAACCTGGAAAACTATACGGTGTTGTATGGAAGCAGAAAAATAAACTCGACAAGATGTTTTGTAATTTTACCATTTGAATACAATGTGGCGGGCGAACGGAGCTTTTAAAACTTAATTTCTTTTGTAATACCATCGTGTCGTAATTTATACACAGGTCCGTCGGTCGACTCTTCGCCAATGCGTACATATTTGTAAGAGGGAAATGTTCTCTCTCAATAATGTTTATAACAATAATTTTTTAACATGTTAGCTCTACGTGTATAGTTTCGCTGTACGGTGTACGCAGTAATATGATACACGTATAGGAGATATTAACGGCGGGCGCGGTCATATTTAGCTGATCGTGTGACTGAATTATTGCGGAAAAATGTTGCGCCTGGCGAGCTTTCCGAAGCGAATTTTTTTCACCGTATTGCGGTGACCGACTCGATCAAACCTCCGGTTGTATCGCCGTTAACTGACATTAATACGTTTGATTTTTAATCGTCTACCTGGAATGATGTTTCTCTTTACTCGATGGTCAACAATGATACGGCTTGATATTTGAGATTGATTTAATGCACGTATGTTCGCAGACGCGTTTCCTCTTACTCAAGAGAACGTATGGTATCGCGCACGCTGCTATGTCGAGTTGCGTAAATGCTCGAATCAGCGGTTCAAAGGTTCTTCGTTATCGATGGCTGGGTACGATGTGATAACTTTGTTTACAAATGATATGGTATCGAAGATGGAGATACTTATAAGTGGTTTCGATTGTGTAGAAAGCTGTTTAATTTATTTGTTGTGTAGGTCGAGAAACTAAAATACTCTTAATTTTCCAAGTGATATCTGCTTTATTGTTTTTTGAGGATGAAAGAAATTTTTTTGGAATTTTGAACTGCTTTAGAATAAAAAGTAAGATTTAGTAGACCTAAAAGACTTTGAATTTTGAAACAATATATACCGTGCGGCCGATTAAAACCCATACAGGTGAAGCTGTAAATTTCTTTTTATGATACTTCAAAATCATTTCATATTTCATCACTGGCTATAAATGCATTGTAATTGGTTGTGAAAATAGAAATAAGTGTTACCAACATGTTGTACTTACCTATTCGGTTGTTGATTAAAAAGGAATTTGGCGCTTTGCCTGTATGGGGTTCAATCAATATTTTCTATACAACTTTAGTACAGCTTTATATTGGAGAAAATTTAAATTACTCTTTTTCTTTTCTTTTCCTTATTTTCTTTTCTTTTTTTTTTGAACTATGAAACAAAAAAAATATGAAGATATTATTGTCAGCCCAATATTCAAATCATTTTGATTTTGAATTTTTTTTAAACCTTCCAGAAATTGAAATTTTTGACATTTAGAACTTCTTTGTATTTACAGATCTTATTTATTTTCCCCACGGCCCTCTTCTCATTGCATCGCCTTCAAAAATATGTAATTTTTTGCATTTTAAAATGTGGATGATTTTTCTATTTTTATGATAAATACCTACCCAAAACCCAATTTTTATGCACTTCAGAAAATGAAAAAAATATGTAACACTTGATTTTGTGTAAATTCAAAGACTTTTATTTTGACATAAACTATTTTCACCTATGATCAATGGTAGCCGAGATAATAGCTATCAGAAAAGTGCTACCTCCCCTCCTCTCCTCCTTCAAATTGGACTTCAGCCTAGAGGGACAACATTATTTTTAATATTCAGGGAGATGTCCTACACAGATCCAAAAATAAAATTACCTCTTCCTTGAAATGTCGATAACACCCGCATCAGCTCCAAGACTAGTAGTGAGGTTGGTGGGAAAAGATGTACATCTAGACTATAGTGGAATCATTTATGGAAAAATTAATAACGAATATTTTTCTCATATGTATCCAGAAATTAGTTCCACTAACAACATACAAGTCGCCACTCCTAGATGGTGGATGTAGCTCACAGGGAGCGTTGGAATCACGAGGAAACAAGGTTTTTCCCACATCCCTTATTATTTATTTATTAATTTTACGTGCCGTGTACAGCCACGGAGGCTAGAGGCACACATTCCTGATGTTGGTTTAAATGAGGGGAGGTAGACCAGTAGATGTCAAAAATAAGAGTAGTCTTTTCATGTGATTAGGATTGTCTAAAAGGATTTGTTCTATCCTATTACTTGATAGCTGAATTGTACGGTGTTGGTTATGTAGAGGACAGTGGAGTAGGATGTGAGGTACGTTTATTATAGTGTTACATGTGTTGCAAAAAGGAGGTGGTTGTCGGTGAAGGAGATGTTTATGAGTCATGGTTTAATTGTAGGGCTAAAATAGCTCTGTACAATTTTGTTCTACTTTGAATTTCTTACATTTTTCATTTGAACATTTTTTTGCTGTGATCCATAGGTAAGGAGTTGGCGGAGTTTGAATTTTGGTACTTTATGGGATCTATTTAAGGGGATTGAATTATTCTATGAGACAATATATATTATGAGAATGGAAATTGCATAAATGACTTCGTGTGATTACATAATAACTCAAACATGATCTTGTGGAGGTCTCAGCTCCCCTCTCCTCATCGCAAATATATACCTACCCAAGTATGAATACTTCCACAAAAGTAAAATTTGTTTAATGTACAGCATTATTATGGATACTTCAAACTACATACGAGCTATGAGTGAGTCTGAGCTCTCTCTCTTTCCATTCACATATATAGTTACACCGAGCGCCAGCTAATTGCAAACTGCTACTCGCTGATAAAATAGCGCGCGAAGTACTACATAAGGACACGACCATTTGGTCGTCAACACACACGCAGTGCTCATATTTTCGTTACTGTTACGCGCTATCAGACGCTGCGGATGCCAAGTGGACTCCATTTTCAATTATTGATAAAGGTACTTACTATACATTGCCGGGTTATTTATTAATTGACTGGTAAACAACGGTAACAATATTTTTAATGTTAGAATTGACTTTTCTCCAAGAAATTACCCCTTCATTCCTATCACCGTAGATGGTGAGACAGTACCACAAAGTGACAGTGTAAAATATTTGGGAATTACTCTAGATAAAAAGCTAACCTGGAAACGCGAGGAACTGAAAATCCGATTCAGATCCATCGTTAGTTGCTCGGAGCAAGGAATCATTTTTCACTCTACAACAAGCGACTCTTATATGTTTGAGTGATAAGACCTATCTGGACCTATGGTGTACCAATGTGGGGTTGCATAGCAAAGTCCAATTTCAACATTCTGCAATGCCAGCAGAACACCGTACTTCGGAAAATGGTAGCGGCACCATGGTTCATCAGAAATGAAACACTACAGAAAGATTTGCAGATTGAACCAATAGAAACTATCGTTTGTAGGCATGTGTCATCTTATGAAAAACGATTACATCAACATCCAAACCTCCTGGCCATTCAGCTCCTAGAAAACCTGCTGATACGTAGGCTTAGGATATGAGCGCCATTTGATATAGTGTAACCTAACTCCTAGATTCAAATTCCAAGTGTAGACTAACAGTCTTAATATTGTCAATTCTTTAAGTTGACCTAGCAACTATTACGAATGCGTAAATAGTTGAGATCATGTCATTCAACTACCAAATGTACATGTTATTGCTCTAGGACAGGTCATTGTAAATAAATACGCCAGAAAATATTGGAAATTTGGTTTTATAGCATTTGTCATTCGCATATATGAATGTCAAATAGCATAATTGGATGAATTGTAATGGAATCCCTGAAGTACCAAATTTCAAACAAGCCTAACTCTCCACCTATGGGTTATATCAAAAAAATGCTTGTATGAAATTTGTAGGAAATTTAATGTAAAACAAAATTGCATTGAACTGCTTTTGCCCTACGAGTGATCCCTGAGGAGATATAGCGAAGATCTCCTCTTCGTGAACCACGTTTATCTATTAAGAATGGAACTGTTAGTATGTTGTTGAAGGAATTGGTCTCTTAATATTCACGAAAAAAAAATTTGTTGGAAATTTTTCCAATAAGAAAATCGATGGAGTATTTGAACGAATTGACTGATTTTTCTCAAGCAAAACCCGACTGAGTATAATCGT
The DNA here is from genome assembly GCA_009761765.1 of Phenacoccus solenopsis. NCBI lineage: Eukaryota > Metazoa > Arthropoda > Insecta > Hemiptera > Pseudococcidae > Phenacoccus > Phenacoccus solenopsis. Next base: position 30,782,371 of record CM019754.1, on the reverse strand, counting down.
TGACAAAGCGAATTTCACAACGTTGACTATAACGTCCGTGCTGGAAAGCGTAATACACTCCAAAAAAGGCTAAAACTTAATCGCGCGATCGATGGCGTTAATTGACAGCTAAATAATCTGGTACGTCCGACGAACGTGGCGATACGTTTGGGATAAAACGATTTGGCGGAATGATCGAAGAAGTAGATCACTACGAGCTTTCATTGGTCATCCAAATTGAGAATACAGCGCATACTGTATGACCGAATGGAGCGCGGGCAGGTTCGCGAACTGGTTCGAATGTTTAACAGTTCGAGATAATAACCGGCGAGTTCTAAAATGACACCTTGGAGAACGTTAAAGGGTACTTTGTTAACACGGACGTATGTATAAGCGTAGCCCGAGCCGGTATTATCATAGAAAGATAGTGGATTCAATACCGTATTAGAGAAGTGAAAAATGCCGTTCTTCGCGCGGCCATATATAGCGAAGCGTGCTCGTTAATAACGATCAAAACAATCGCTATGTCATTCTTATTAGACCGGCAGTGGTTGGAAAAGCATCGTAAGGCGACATTTTAATCGTGATGACGATCTGGACGTATGTAAGGGATATTGGAGGAGTACGAATTGTGGATTTTGTGCCCGGTCGCGTAATGGTGGACGCGTAGACGATAATAAATTATATCTAATGCAAATGATTAGGCAATGTATGGACAATGGGATTATAAAAATGATGAATTCGATTACGCAAGACAACACAGTCGATCAGGCCGAATAAATCACGATGGTGAAACAATATCGGCCGCTGGAACGATATATGCACCGTCGTAATTACCCTTTCGGACATGGATGGTTTTCACGGCGAGCTCGGCCCCGTGTACTTGTACTCTGTACGGGTACTACCATCTAATGACGTCGATAAGATCGATTTCGCAACGACGCGGAATGTCGCAAATAGAGACCGAGCTGGCGAATAGGAAGTCGAACGTGAACGACTTGCAGTCGTGAATCTGAAGGTAGATAGGTTCGCATATGCCTAAATGGCAAACGTGCATTAATTGATGAAGTTATACGGAGCCAGCAAAGATGGGGTTGCGCGACACACGGACACGTCGACCATTTAGGAACCACCGTACGTGCACTTTTTTTTGCGCCGAGAGAAATGTCTCGAGTCATTCTGCTTAACCTGTTTCAAACAAACATAAAATATGTGACCAGTTTCATCGCCAGTATTTAACATCGGTCCATTGTGCGCGGAGTTTTTGCGAGAGGCGCGCGCAACTCGTAATGCATACGTTGCAGAAATTCTTTGCGTACGTTTCATCGGAAATATTTACAACGAGTAAAACGCTCCTAAGGCACGTTTGATCGACATTCTTCGGCGATCGATATAGGTTTCGAATGGATCGACTAGGTTGTAATTAAAACCCGTCGAATTGGCATTTTTGCGGTCGTATTTTGCTGGGACAGTTCAAGGAAACCTGTTGGCGAGGCGATCGGATGTTAAAGAGACAAATCTGCGGTATTATTTTTAACGGCCATCGTACGTATAGCCGTTTGTGTAGTCCGGGTCGACATTTATCTTCGCAATAAGCGGTCTTTTTACGGAGTGGGAGTCGTGGAAACGTTTAATCTTAAGAGGTTAGAAAATTAGCCCTGTCAATTGCATCTCTACGGGACTTCGTGTAGCGGAATATTCGCCAGATCGAGAGGAACTTTGCCTACGCTGATGATTCTAATTAATAAACGCCGATGGATGTCGATGCTAGCTGGTATTTCAAGTTCACCAGTCATACGAGATAGTTGTACTATTTACGAGTGCGTAGAAACTTGCAGGGATATTTTTCACCGGCGCACCTGCTAAGCTAATTCTAATTTATTATGGAAAAATTTACAACCCTTTTACAATCACTAAATCTTAAACGTTATTACCTTTGTTCTCCGTCCAGCTACCGATACGCGCGATACTTCGGATGGTCACGATTTTCTAATAAAATGGCGAAAAAAAAAACTCCACTAGTGACCACAAAAGCAATTGTCGCGCAGCTCGACAAATGGAATAATTTTTACGATGTACGATAATTACTTGGACGAATGGACGAAGATTTTATGACCGACGATGCTGTTTTGGGGGTTGATACGAGTGGAAAACCGGTCGATGGTTTTCACGCGTTTAGCCTCAGTTTCATTATACAATAGGTAGACGAGTTGTGTGGACTGTAGAGTACTCTTTATGTGATAACAAGCGGAAAGAATTTAAAAAATAATTTTAAATAGAAGACGTAGACTTTCAGTTTCGCAAGACTAAGTTGTGCGATAGTCTGTTACATAAAAAAGCATTTTACGTGCCGATCAAATGATTTACACGGATGTCGTAATATATCGCGCGTCTGATTAAATACAAAAGGAAGACGTACATGTTGGTATAAAATATCCGAAGAAAATTGCCTCGTACAGGGTTCCCAAAATAATGGTGATGAAAATTCGCTTGAATTCTGCCTTGGTTTCACGCTTGGCTGGTGGATGGAGGTAGGACGTGATGACCGGGTTGTAGATGGTTGTGGTTTGAGATTTTGTTGCTCGAACAAATTATTGTAATTTTTTTCTCGATATTCGATTTGTATACTTTACTGATTTCAAGGTTGTTGTTTGTTGAAATTCCGATTGGTAGGATGAAGAGAGAGGTTTGAATTTGCACGGGCACCTGTTAGAGTTCAAGGAGGTTTTTGCTGACTTTTTACACGGGGTTATATCAGGGGTCATTTTGAGAATTAGTATCCCTGCGCTGACAACAGAAATGTATGGAGGTGCCGTTTTTGGCACCCGGTTGTTTTTTAATGGTTGTCACCCGAGGGTATACTAGTATTTGTAGTGACGTAGGTAATGGAAAGAGCGATGTTTTGGGACATCTTGTCGTTTAGATGAACGGTCATCTTAGCTATATTCCATAAATTACGTTGTTTGTAATTTTTGAGTTTGAGGTTTCCCAAACTTTTTTATTTTACGATTTTTTTTTTAATTGTTGAGCGTTTTTTTGAACATGGTACTGTAATTTTGGTCGAAGAGATGTTATTAGGATTTCATTCCATGATTGTCAATTTATCAGTTTTTTTTCCATTTTTAACCTTTTTAAAAAATTTTTTAACTTAATTTTTTTTTAATTGCAAATTTTTTGAATTTTTTAGCTTAAAAAAATTGAGAAATACTATTTTTTTCAATAAAAAAATATACAGCTTCTTAAAGTTTTCAATTTTTTATTAAAAAATTTGTAGTTCCTGTGCTTCAATTTTTTTTTGTAATTTACGGTTTTTGGATGTTACAATTTTTTTTTTTGTTCTATTTTATATTTTACAAATATTTGAGTATCCTTTCACCCTCTATTACGAGGAAGCGCATTATATCTATGCATACATATGGGAACATGGGTACATAATTATAACTAATTTATAAAATGAAAGTAGTCAATTTTCAATTCCCTCTCCCACATCCTCTTCCATATAAAACTCATTTCAAAATTAATCCCAATCCTGGGCTCTAGTATCTTCACTTTCCCCTCCCCTCCAGCTTCATAAGCATCATTGTGACATGTGTCTGAAGGTACTGTAGTACACAGCATTTAATGAGAAATTTGTTTTCTTCCAAATTTTAAAATCTAGAGCAATTTCTTATGATTAATTATTGTCATTTTCACTTCAAAATGTAAATTTTTTAGCAATTTAGAATTCTTTTGAATTGAATTTTTTTTTGATTTGCGTGTGTTTTATGCTGTACGGAAAAAAGGAAGCGTTTTGTTTTAGAGGGTTGCAAACCCTTTAACAAAAGAAGTCCTCATATTTTGTCTTGAGACTAGGCGTAAGCCAAGATGTGGGTTTTGGGGTCAGAACCGGCATGACATTTTTTTTTATCAATATTGGTAGTAGGTATATTATGTACACAAATAATATGCTATTCATATTCATTCGTAACTTGAATTATTAAATACTTGCATTTTAAATGCAAATTTGAATTGAAGATAAAATTTAGTTGAAAAAAATCCCTTCCTCGGGACTGGTTAAAATATAAATTGAAAAAATTTCCGCCTATCCCACCAAATTACCCTCTTTCCATACATCTCAACTGGGAACTGAAAATTTACATTTTCAAAAAGTTATCTTCCCCACCCCTCATTCATTCATCCTGACTACAGCCTGTCTTAAGAGCCTCCTCCATCTAAATAAACAACGTCGTTCTATGGGACATTCTTATTTTGACTTGAAACTTTCGTGAAACAATTTTTCGTGTATTTTTCCCGCTCTGTCTCAAATTGAAAAAGTTGATCTTACGTATCGCTACTTGGTTCACATAAAGTAATCGAAAGTGGGCTCAAAAAAATGGTTATAATGCTCATAAGGAGACACGATGAGTAGGTAAAATCTGCGTACAACTCGAGAGTGCTAAATGCAATCACACTGGTGACGTTGGAAGATCAGGAGGGGTTTTTGTACTCGGCAGGTTGAAATTATTCGATTATGGTTTCATAATTATACAAAATTTCAGTTTCTTTGGCAATGTCGGAAGAGAGTTTAAAGGAAAAAGGCTAAAAAATGGATTATAAAATTTTTCATTCATAACTATAGGACAAGTCATGCCCTTAGCTAGACAGTCATTTTTGGTGAGGTTAACTAAATCATGGAGGGAGCTTTGATTTGATTTTTTTTTGTTGATTGGTACTTTTGTATTGAATACAGAATTTTACTGAGGAGGACTCAAATTTTTTCAGAACAGACTTAGCCCTCCATAAAACCTGCTCTGGATATGGTCCTGGGTTGAATTGGTGACGTTCATATGATTAATTATTTGAATTTGTGTAAAAATGAAGCGAGGGGGAAACGTGTAACAATACTCAAATCAAGTACCGCAGATCATGTTAGAGAGGATAGGAAGGTGTTATCTACTCGAAATACATATAATGGAGAATAAATTAAAGTCGAAACTTTTTCGATTATAGTTCCATAATTCAATTCTCTTCGAAACGCGGTAAAGTCAACATACAATACCCAAGTGCTCCTCAGGCGAATCTACCACTATCTTATAAAAATTAACTATTAAAATGCATAGCAATCAGAAATTTGACCCAGTCATGCGCAACATTGCAAAGAAAAAGGCAACTATGCTGGAAGAACTCACCACCAAGAAATTCAACCTAAAACATTCCGAGGTCAACATGTTACCAGCAACAACTAAAATCGAAAGCTGGCAAACCAAAAATGCAAAACAAAAAATCCCTAATTTCTCTACAGGAGAACAAGACAAGTTAAAAGGAGAAAAGGTAAACATCAAAAGCAATCTGAAACTTAAGAACAGATTCGAGGCAAAAAAGGTTCCACTCGTATAATGAAGTAAGCCCAAATTTTTGGAAATATGAAATTTTCAGCCTTTTTGGCGAAATTCGAGGAACATCTTATGAATGGAAAATTTGTTAACGTGCTCATGAAATTCATTTAATCGACTATATCTCATCATCAAATGTAAGTAACAAACTCAAATTTTGAATATGAGATCAATTGGGATCACAGCTTACAACATAAGCCCTCAAGACAATCTCTTCTTTCATCATTATTTGGTAAAAGTTGTCCCCATTGCGTTGTGGAAGGGAGAAGGGTTCAGGATCTGGTAAGACACCCATCGAGTTAGAATTTCCGGTTACCCATAACCACAACACCATTCACCAGTATCACTCATATCGAGGCAAAAAATGCCCCGATCAATTTGCCGGACACCTAATGACCGAAGTATGCGAGTACGAAACCCGAAGAGCCTAGTAAAACAGTCATCCGGACCATAGAATCGCATTTTTATCGCTGGCAGCCTGATCATGGAACATAAATTAAATTTTCGCCGCCGTAAAGCGAACCTGTCGAGCGTACTGTCATTCGATATAATTCCACAATTGACAAGTTTATTGCTCCGAATAACCGTCGCAGATCGCCGGTATCAAAACAAACGAGATTTTCTCGTCGGTGGAATTAAGAAAATTTCATTTTCAGTTCGTTCCGACGAGATAAACGAGAATGGTTAATTTCGTAAGCTCTTGCATCTAGCTAACAAGCGTCATCGGATGGAAGAAATGTTGCAACTGGCGAACATTGTTTATGTTACCTACTGCGGTTTTGAATTTCCAACACGCTGGTAATTTACATTCTAATAGAAGTTGAAGAGCGAACCTTCGACATGGACGATATGTAACGCCGTACGCTGTGCAACAATTCGTCCATCACGTCGAGCTGCCGGCGATCTTAAATTTACTAGTTTTTCGAGCGTTTCGCTATACGTATTGTGTATACGTGAGAAAGAGAGGAAGAGAAAAAATAGAAACGCATAGATGCATCCGCTACAACACCGATGACTATACAGAACCGCGTCTTATTGTTATCGCGCCTTACGCGCATCGCTGTTTTGAATAAGCCGAATGGAATGCGAAAAGTCGAGTGAAAATAATGGTCGTTTTGGTACCACCGTTCGGCTCGGCTGTGGCAAGGCCAGCGGAAATAATTGCCAGCATCGATATTGGTTAAAAATCCGCAGACGTTTAGCTATGTATTCTCGTTGCACGGAGGCAATAATCTAGAGGTTTACGCCGGCCAACGCATCGCCTTAATTGAAACTGTACACTGGAGCGTTATTTCGTTCTGCTACAGATGTCCGACCATCACCGCCACTGAGTCATCCGCGTCTGTCCGATTTACCACGGTGAACTCGCACAACAGAAACAAAGAAGTCGCCGTGGTTAAAAAAAGCCAACTTTTACGCGCCGAATTATATACTCCGCTCGAACGCCGCTCTAATCGCCGTACACCAACGACAAACCGCAAATTCGCGCAATCAGTGGGTACTAAAGGAAAAAAGCCCATCAGTTCATCCATAAATTACCATCGAGAGGCGAAATTTATTACCCTCGTATACGTCACTTTTACACGTACGACCATCGAGGTCTCGTAAAAAATCACACCTGTCCGTGAACATTAACGTAACGCCGTAAATTTCGACGAATTAATTAAATTTGTGCGCGTAACTAATGGCGAAATTTCCATACACATGAGCCGACTCCGACTTGCCGTACTCATTGGCCAGACGTGCCATAGTCCATATCGAACGGATGTAATCGTTTACGCTTGTTTATTTGTTTCTCATGATACGCGATTCTAGCTTCGGGTTAGGAATTAGTAAAAGTATACCAACGCAACGATGAATTTGTGTAATTGTAATGGGAAAATATACGATTGCTTTGAGATCATAAATTCAACGTTCGAATGATTTACCGCGATTATGCAACGCAGTTTTTTCTTGTAACTCGAATTTTTTTCGCTGCGTTTACATCGGTACGCCGCTAATGAGAGTACTCGGTCTCGACTGGCTCGTAATTCATCATCTTCGGGGTGTAATTTGGTCGTCCGCACAATGAAAGAGTGGTGGCTCGGGTTCGCAGTTCGACGTTTTTATTGTGAGCTCTCTTATACGCTTAACGAGTTCATTTGCGAATTTCTTTTACTCTAACAGAGCTGTCAGTCGAAACGCTGTATTTCATTTGGTCGAATTTACGCCGTTATGTGTGTCTTATATCGAGTAGGTATAGAGATGTGGTCGATAAATGACTGGAAAAGACCGCAAGGGAGGTTCTCGTATGCCGATGAGGACTTGATTTTTCTTCTCGAATGGGAAATCAAAGAGTTCTCCTTTTTTACTCATTAGCAATTCAATCAGTTGTAAAATTTCAAGAGATATACTGTATGAGAAATAAGTAAGAAGACAAGTATGTCCATTCTTTTCTATGCAAATAAATACTTCATTGTTGATAAACAGACCTTTAAAATCGAAGTTCAGAGCAAATGGAAAAAGTTCCTGATAAAAAAGCAAATTGATCAGTTTAGATTTAAAAAAAAAAAAAAAAACAAATATTGTGCGATGATATTAATCAAATTTTATGAAATTTCATCTGAGTCATTCAATTGAAATCTAGGACTGTTTTGATCACATGAAATTGCTTTGATTAAATTTAATTAGTGAATATCGAATTTTTGCCAAATTTTGTCAAATTTTATAAAATTTCATTATAGTATTTGATTATACCCCTTAAAAAACTATATCAAAATTCATTCCATTCCAAGAGTTTCGTAATTAACAAAATGACCAAATTTAATTTGATGAAATTTAGTCAAATTCATCTAATTTGAACAAATGTGGTAAAATTAATTATTAAAGTATCAAAGTTGATCAATAAAATTATTAAGTATTGTTTGATCTGCTAACCTAACCTAATTCAGTCAAATTTATTAAAATGGATCAATATTCATTTCATTCCAGGAATTTCGTGATCAACAAAATGACCAAATGTAATTTGATGAAATTTAGTCAAATTTAATGTAATTTGATCAAATGTCATTATATTAGTTATTAAAGTATCAAAGTTGATCAACAAAATTATTAAGTATTGTTTGATCTGCTAACATAACCTAAATCAGTGAAATTTAATAAAATTTGATCTAATTTCATTCGTGTTATATCTTAATTAAAGATGATGTTATCTCAAAAAATTATATTTATATTCATTTTGTTGATTAAAATTCATTTCACTTAAGGAATTTTGTGATTGAAAAAATGATGAAATATAATTTGATGAAATTTAATCAAATTTGATAAAGCATGATCATATGTGGCAAAATTGGATACAAAAGTATCAAACTTGATCAACAAAATTACATATTAGGTATTCTTTGATATAGTAACCAAACCCAATTTTGTGAAATTTAATAAAATTTGATTTAATTTCATCTATGTTGAATTTCGATCAACAAAATAACCAAATATAATTTCATGAAATTCATTCAAATTTAATCAAATTTGATCAACAAAAATATTAGGTGTAGTTTGATGTAGTAACATAACCTAATTTAGTCATATTTAATAAAATTTGAACTAATCGGCTGGAAATAATACATTATGAAGAAACATAATTTGATCTAATTTTATTTGTGTTAAATTTTTATAAAAAATTATACTCTTTCAAAAAAATATATTTAGTCATTTCGATCAAATTCATTTTATTCGAAGAGTTTTGTAATCAACAAAATGTTCAAATGTAATTTCATCAGATTTAATATAATTTGATGAAATGTGACAAATTTAATCATAAAAGTATCAAATTTGATCAAATAGTTTGATAAACTTGCATAATCTAATTTAGTAAAATTTGTGTTGAATTCTGATAATAGATCAACTAAATTTGATTAAAAAAATCACTGTTTTTAATTTGATGAAACATTCTATCAGATTCAAGTAATAAGTTTCATCAAATTTGGTCAAAACTAGTTATAAACATACCGTATGTGGTTAAATTTCATTTGATTTGAATTTTAGTCAAATTCGATCATCAAAATTACGAGGCATACTTAATTTGATTTCATAGGAGTCAAATTTAATCAAATTTGATCAACAAAATTATTAAGCTGTAACAGTAAATATAAGTTGAACACATTTATCAAATTTGATAAAATCCAAAGAATTTGGTAAAGATTGAATGTAAATATGTGAAATTTTCATTAAATTTCAAATCATTTGGTGAATGATAATCAACAAAAATACCTAATTTAATTTGATAAGACAAAATGTTCAAATTGCAGTCAAATTTAATCTACAAATTTGATCAAATTTAGTAAAAACTAGATAGATATGAACATATTCATTTTGATTAAATTTTATTTGGTTTGAGGAATTTTGATCACGTTGATCAATATTGCTGAATCATTTAATCTTGTTTGGTCAAGCTTGATAAAATTTGATCTTATCTGGTGAAAATTAAATATGAACGTAAAATTTGATCATATTTCGTATGATTAAGTGAATGATTAATGATGATCGACAAAATGTTAAATTCAGTCAAATTAAATGAAAATTTTATTAAATGTGATAGAAAGTTGATGTAATTGATAAAATTTGATCTCATCTGGTGAAAATTAAACGTAAATGTAAAATTTGACCGTATTTCATATGATTTAGAGAACGATCAATGATAATCTACAAAATATTAAATTCAGTAAAATTAAATAAAAATTTTATTAAATGTGATAGAAAATAGATGTAAATGTATTAAATTGATCTAACTTTATTTAATATTATAAATTTTGATCAAATTTAATACATTTGTGGACAAAAATGAGAGTAAAAATTTGATGAATGAAATTATCTGACATAATTTTTTACACTTCACCTAGATGATCAAATTTAATTTTTGATGAAGTTTAGTGATTTTGATTAAATTTGATACAATATACCCAACCAAAAGTGAGTGTATAAAATTTGATCATCAAAATCATCAAATATAATTTGATGCTCTCTTATGTGGTCAATTGATCAAATCTAGTAAAAAATGAATAAAATATACAAAATTTGATCAATTTCATTGAATTTGATCACTTTTGATACATTTCTGGCCAAACATGAATGCATAAAATTCGATCAACAAAATCATCAATTGTAATTTGATACATTTTCATGTGGTCAAAATTAGTCAGTTTAATATAATTTGATCAAATCTGATAAAAAATAAATAAAAGGTATTAAATTTGATCAGCTTTATTTAATTTGATTACTTTGATCAAATTTGATACATTCCTGGCCAATAATTAATAAAGTATAAAATTTGATCAACAAAACTATTGGGACCCTTCAGAGCAGTGGCGCGCTAGTGTCGTGTTTACATTTAATGGTCTTATCAGTTCTGAAAACGGGGAATTTTTGCCGCCAGTTGCAGACTCACACAGTGAAATGTTTAAATTATTTGAAAATAAATCGAATAAATGGAATGAAGGAGTTGGGTTTGGCCAATTTGATACTTATCTATCATTTTGGTTTATAAATGAGATTCTTTCGCATGGTATTCATGATATTCACAATAATTGTATCGCTAATCATTGGTAAGTGTATGAAAAATAATCATTTATTTCGTAACAATAACACTGGAATTCAATTTATCTTTACCAGTGAACAAAAAACAATTAATTCATTCAAAATAATTCAATTCAATACCACAATTATTAATTCATTGCCAATAATGATACTTTATCAATTATTGAAATCCCCGTTTTCAGTAGTTCATCGTTTTACCACCAGGTACCGACTCTTTCGCTGAAGGATCCCAATTGAATTATAATTTGATACACTCTATGTGATCAAATTTAGTCAATTTCATGCAGTTTGATCAAATCTGGTACAAAGTTGATGAGAACGTATCAAATTTGATAAAATACAAATTTTAAAAGTAATTTGATGGTACCTACTTTATACCCATATTACCGTTGGTTTTAGTAAACCAATGCAGTATAATGATTTATGATGAAATGCTACAAAATATGAAACTCCGTTGCAACGAGATGATCTATTTAATAAGTTTAAATGCCTCTTTAGAAGTTAAATTCGATATTAAATTTGTAAAGGGCGAGACGAAAAAAAATTGAGAGATCCTCCAACGAAACTGGGACTATTCAGTGTTCAGGTTGCCCTCAAATGCGGCATTTTCTCGCTGCTCGGTGGAAGTGTTGGAATATTTCTGCATTCGAGAAACGAACGGATGGGTGGAAATTCGCGAATGACCCGGCCATTAATTTGGGGCAGTGTCGGCGTCGAAGCGCGAATATATTTGGTCGCGAGCGTAATAAATTTCGAGTTCACAGCGTTACGGTAATTCGCTAATAAAATCTGGTTTAATTGCCGAATACGCGCAACAACGTATGCTACGATGCGTTAAGTCGGCGATTACGTGCGCGTAACATTAATTGCGGGCGATTTGCGGAGCTGTTATCGCAGACCGTTATTAAAAAATTACGTCTAGACCCAGGCTGAATTTATTATCGGTCATTAGGCGACGGCGGCGTGGTTGTATCTGAAAAGTGCATTATTTCAGGTCTTATCTGTGATATATTTATCTGTGATATATTTATTTAAAGCGTAGCCGTTTCCTATTAACGCTTATCGCATTTATCAAACGGTAATCTGCGACGTTTAGTGACGGCGTCGCCCTTTTCGACTCGGCGTGTTTTTTAATTTCGGTTCGTAAAAGGGGGCGCAGCGGTTAAACAGAGCAATTAGCTTATACGTGAACGGGCGCTGGACCGGTCCTAATTAGGATTGTCGGGCGGACGCACGCGCTTCACCAAAGAGCAGCCCATTGTTGGCTAATTTAATTAGTATTTCGCGTACCACCAGTACCCTTTATGTACGACGGTGAACTAATTTACCGGTGATTGACATTTTTGCCAGATACTGCTCTGTATTGTGGCCGATGTGATGTAAAAACTGGTTCTGTCGAGGATTACGTGATTATCAAAAGGAATGTAAAAGGTCTACGGTGTTTGGGTTTCGCACCTGTGCAAATGGCCCCGTTAACTAATACCCGTATTGAAATCTCGTATGAGCGGTAGTTTCCGTATTCAAAAATCTCAACTGCGCAGCTGGATACTGTAGAGCATAGTGTTGACCTTACGAGGTGACAAAAAGCTTGTTATTTTTACCATCGACCGCGTCGTGTGTAACGAAAGGGATTGACGGTAAAAAATCGATTTCTGCGTGTTCAAGGACGTTGTGATGTGATGATAGTGAATCCTGTGATATATTGAAAGGATTTTTTTTCTCTTACGAGTTTCTAAAACTCAGTGTGAAATTTAAATTGCATTTTCTTCACTTAGCAGGGTTGCTTATTCGTTTTTCGAATACTCATGGGGCAAGGTGTTCGATGTATGCCATGACAAGTTCTATGAAAATAATATATAACTGAACGAGTTTGAAATTTTTATAAATGCGCATATTATGCAGTTTTGAAGCGCGAGAATTTTTTTAATGAGAGTTGAAAAATTTTGCGCAATTATCGTTGGCACTTGTTTCATTTTGAACAACTCTTTCTACAGTTGCAAGAAAATTCAACTTATTATGTTCGTGTATTTTTATGTATTTATTTATTTATTTATTTATTTATTTATACCTGTGTCTCTTTCCCTTTTTAGAGTGCTAAATTCAAGTTAACTCGCAAAAAGTGAAGGACCCCCGGGGGGGGGGGGAATTTCCTCGAAAAAAAAACGTCATTTTATGATTGAAAGTGCAATAATGGTTGAAGAAAAATGTTCAGCAAACAAAAATTGCCTAAAGATGGAAAGGTTCAGACAAAGAATTTAGTTTTAAAATTAAGAAATTGTTCAAAAATAAAAATGAAAAGGACAAAATGAAAAAAATACACAAAAAGAGTAAAAAGTATTGAAAAATGTGTTTTAAAAAATGAAAATTTCTTAAGGAAAAGAGTATTAAAATGAAAAATTATTGAAATACTGAACAACATTCAATGAATAAAAATGATTCTTTAATGAAAAATATTGTGGGAATAAATTTAGTCTTGAAATCAAAAATTGTTTCAAAATAAAAAATAATCAAAACAGTAATTATTCAATAATTTTTTTTTCAAGTCTAGGAATAAAAAATTCTAAAAGAAATAATGAAATTGATGAAAAATTTGTCAAAAATGAAATCAAATCAAAAAATTGAAAATGTTTCAAAACTTGAAAAATGTATCGAAATAATAAATCGTTTTAAAATACATGTAAAATAAAAAAAAATGAAAATTGAAAATGTTTTAAAACGTAAAAATTGTTTGAAAATGAAAAATGTCTTACAATATGAAAGTGTTGAACCAAAAAAAAAAAAAAAAAAAAATGGATGCCACCAAGTTTTAAAATAAAAAATTGTTCAAAAATGAAATAATATCATATGGTAAAAATTACTTGAAAATAAGAAAAAAATCAATAATTCAAAAAAATGAGAATTTTTTTGGACATTAAGAGAAATGAATAAAAAATGTTGATAAAGTTGGGGATTGGTGAGGCAGTAAGTTACGGCACTTTGATTAAAAAGTAAAAAATAAAAAACAAAAAAAATCAAATCAAATCAAAATGAAAAATGTGGGAAAAGAAATTCACTTTTAATATAAAAAATTATTAAAATGATAAATGATGCCGAAATGTTCAAAAATAAATCAACATTCATAAAGGGAAAAAGTAAAAAATTATTTGAAAAAAATTAAAAATCGAAAATTTCATGGAAATTAAGAATTGTTAAGAAATTGAAACATTTCTCAAACTGTAAAAATCGTTAAAAAAAAAATGAGAAATGTCTAAAAAACAAAATTAGCTGAGTTTTTGATTTGAAAACGATAGCTATTACAGTCTACCTGATTTAGGAAGAGGGGTCAGGGAACGGTGTGGTCTTCAAATCTTTCCGTTTCAGACCATTTGCAATCATGTGTTTGTCTAATACTTGAAAAATCATGAGTCCAATATTATTTGGAAATGATATTTGAAAAATTTCAGATTTAGTTAAAACCTCTTTATGGTCTTGTAATTATAAACACCTCCATAAAATTTAATAAATAAAAAAGTAATGGAAAAATGAAAAAAAAAAGGAAGAATTTGAAAATTGAAAACGTTGTGAAGGGAAAAATTGCTTATAAATAAAAAATTTCGAATTTCCTCAAACGATTTTTCTCGCATAAGATCTTGGAAAATTCACCCTTACCATTAGTCTCTCGAGCTCAATCATACCCTCAGTGGCCTTAGATAGGACTTTTTTTCTCCAAAAGAGAGAAAAAAGAAACAATGTTTTATAAAGTCCTAAACATATAAAAACAATTCGGGAAATAATGGCGAAAAAAAAAACGCGAGGCAACAACCCATTCGCTGCATCGTTCGATAAACCTGTTGGTAAATGCGCTCCTAGTGTTGCGTGCGCAAACTGCAACACGTTTCGTAACTTTTCTCTACGACGATCATAATCAGAAGTGCCAGCTGGAACAGTTTAGTTCATCGACGGCTGCGTTGAGTTTATGTGTTTGGTTCAGTATTCCGTACGTTATTCCGGAGCGCGTAGTGTTTTCGATCTTCGGTGTGTAAGTTCGATAACTTTGGTTCAGTGTCGTGAATTTTGCGGGCAGTTGGATCGATCTTGGGATTTTATTTTTTGATGATTTTTTTACGCTTTTAATGGCTATTTTATTTAATTTTTTGGCTATTTAACATTTTTGGATGTGCGGTGTTATGTTGCGGATAGTTGTGATTTGAAGGAAAATATTGTAATGGATTGTTTCCTTTTGTGTTGCGAATTAGAGGTAAAGATTTTTTTTATTTAATACTTTTTTTCAATTAAAAAAAAATATTTTTTCGATGAATATTTTTTAGCATTATTTTTTAATGCATTTCGCGATGGAAGTGGATTAAGAAACTGAATTCTAGTTGTAGCGATTCTCGTTTTTTTTTTAATTGATTTTTTCATTTTTTCATTATGATTATTTTTTTTAAAGTAGGAAATCGACTAAACTGAGGGATTTTTTTTAATATTTAGACATTTTATTAGCGGAACTTGGAAACATCTGGGGCTCGGTTATACGATACAGCTTTCATTCCATTTCCTGAGCCAATAAAAGGCAAAATCTCGTAGCATTTGCTTCGCGCTACAAAGAAACCACCGGGTCTTCCTATTCTGGGTATCGGTTGGCCGTCTTCATGAAAACGGTGGAACTCGAATCCGCTATTTTTATCGCGTAATATAAAATACCGCGGAACCCTCAGCTCGGGTGTATTTTTAACCGTGTATTTTTAATGAAAAACGATTAACCAGATGGTACCAATCGGAAGTTCGATTCGGGCGGTTAAAAGTGAGCAGTTGAATTTGAATTTTTAACGACGACCAAGCGTTGAAAAACCGGTTGCCGGTGTTCGTTTAAAACGTTAATTTTCATTCAAAAAATTTTTACTCGGAAATTATTCCGGTCTTAGTTTGGTGAAATTAATAACGAAGCGATGGTCGAAAATTAGCATATCTGGAGTCCGAGATTGTGGTCCGTCGTCGATAACCTAGAAATGGTGATGGGTTTAAGCGATGTTTGCTCGAACGTGGTGTTTCGTAATTAAAATATGTAACGGTGGAAACGCGAAGCGATGTTGAGAAATTCGAGCGATTATACGAAGCGCAGATGAAGGCTAGATGACGAGTAACGGTTTTCTGTGAAATTTTCGAGTCTCAGGAAGGAAGCTGGGTAAATACAAAATTTTACGGAATCCAAGTGACGAAAAGATTGAAGTAGTTTTCCAAGAAGATTTGTAATGGATTATATAGAATGCAGTTGATTACTCGTCGCCTAGTTGTTTAGAATTATGTATTTTCCTAAGATCATTTGCGGCTTTATAAAGTAACGAGCAACTTTCAAAGACGTATTTACATGTTGTGAAATTACAAAAAATTGAGTGAAAAAATCTAAGTACTTATGCAGAAGATTTTTGAGCGATTCTCAATAAAATTATCAAAAAACAGGTAACTCAACTTTTATTGTAAATTTTGGAAACATCTGAAATTAATTATAATATTATGTGTAAATTTCTAAATATTTTCAATATTCAGATTTTTTTGGAATTCTTGAATTTTTTTTTCAAGTTTTCAACCTCTCTCCTTTCAAAAATTAGAAAAAATTCGTGATTTTCATAATTAGTAGTCCGAACGATGTTTTAAGCCATTTGATGTAATTTTTCGGTTATCTGTTATATATTAGAGTTCAAGTCTTTTAAGATTCTAATTTAATTTTTTTAAATAAAATTTACTACCTTTTTTCTTATTTTTATTGGATTTTGAAACAATAGTTGAAAATCAAGGACCGAAAATTATTATTGTCCTAAGGCTAATTCTAGCTCTCTCCCTCTTCAGGGTGGATTTTTTTTTTAAAGTGAAGAGGTAGGGTCACAATAGTGGCTAGAAGAACTCGAAAAGACTTTGTAAAAATTTCCATCCAATAACTCAATTCTTAGATTTTCCAAAATGGAGTCCTAGTTGTAAAATTGTCGAAATTTTCAAAAAAACAAATTTTAGACTATTAATAATTTCAAGTTTAAACCGTTTTTGAGGTTTTTTTTTTTTCTAAAAGCAACGCTTTTGGTTATTTTCAAAAATGAGCAATAGATAGGTAATTTATTGGCCGTGTGAATCATATGAAGTGGCGCTGAGAGCCGTTTGGGGCCCTGGGGAAATTGTTACAGGGGCTTTTATATAATATACTGTTTTTTGCTATAAGGGGTTTGAAGTAAAATTTTTTATAAATTGAAAAATCAAATGTACGTATTGTTTTATTTTTAATTACTTCGGGCTCTTCAAAAAGTCCAAGCCAGGAGAATCCCGCCCTTCTCCTCGCTCTCGTTGCCAGTGATCATACGGGATCAATTTAGGCTGTTTTGGGCTCAAGAAGGAGAGTATAGGCTCGATTTTTACCTCAAAATGCTTCGCAAAATATCGCATTCTTGCTTCAAAATGACTTTGTATGGATGTTTTAGTATCAAAAAGCTCAGACTTTGGGAACCTTTGTGCAACAAAAATTGAGCATATTTTGCCTCTTGAGTCCGAAAAAGTATAATAAATCCTCTAAAATAAAAAAATATAATAACAAAAATTAAATTTATTATAATAATTTTTTTAATAATTTATATATAACTTTAATTCAACAAATTAATTTTTTAAAATAAAAATATAAATAAAAAAATTATAAAAATTATTTTGAAAATAATTTTAAAACTAAATGTTTAATTTTTAAAAATTAATAAATTTTAGTTTAATTGTAATTTGAGTTTGTGCCCTATACACGACCATTAAATTACCCATTTTCGAAAATAACAAAAATTTTTGATTTTTGAAAAAATTTAAAAAATTTTTTAGACTCTTAAATTTCAAAAAAAAAATTGGGTACTAAATTGTCTCTCAGTTTTTCCGATGATAAAATATAATTTTGAAATGTGTAAAAAAAATTTTATTGTTCGAATATTTTTTTTTTTTTTGTTAGAAAATTTTGAAAATATTTCAAACTATGACTCATTTTTGGTGGTCTAAAAAATAAGTTGACGGACTGAAATTTTTATGATGACCATTTAAAGTCTTCACCACTCCCACTTGAGAAAAAAAAGAAATTCGACCCACTCTAGGGAATACACATGCCAAGAAATTGTGAAAATCGATCAACATATGCTTATAAAAACAATTTCCATCCATTTTGTACTCGAAATAGGCGCCTCAACATATGATGAAATGCAAGGTCCAAAAATTCAATCACAAATGTTACCTAGTTGTACTTGCCTACTCGTCATCCATCTCATCCATTTACAACCTTAATTCACTGCAGATTAATGGCATAGCCAAGAGGTTTTCCAGGGGAGGGGAAGGAGTGCAGAAATCGTTATGCTTAATTTTTAACGCAGTGAATTTTGATTTTGATTTTCTTAATGTTTATGTTAATATTAGACCCCGAGTAAAACATATTGCACGAAATTAAAAAATGACTAGACTAGCTGAGCTCTTAGAGGTGTCCGAATCACCTGCTTCCCTCTGTTACCTCACTGTTACTGATTTATGGGGAATGAAAGGAGAGAATTCATGGGCATATTCCAATACCATTGTTAATAGTCTCATGAATCCATGGATGGCGGCGTTGAAGCGAATAAAAATAAAGAAGACGATACTCGTGGCGCGAACGTCGAATACGCCGAAACCGAAGCGTATGTAAAAAAACACACGTTAAAAGCCAACTCGAACGAACGGTTATTAACGTTTGTTTCGTTCGAACGAGTGTTTAAAATACGTTAAGTTAATTGCGCGGTCAGCTGATGGACGAGTTATAGTATGTTACCGCATTCTTTAGCCAGGTTCGAAGCGAACGAAGGTTGATCTCGGTTTTGCCGATTGCCGAACTTGAGACTCCTGCGTGCAAATATTTTCACCAGCTGAATAACGAAATAGAGTCGAGTTCATTTACAACTTAATTAAACTACGCTTCAACCTAATTTCGTATGCAGTATAGGTGGTGTCTGGGTAAACATAGAGTATTTGTTTTGACGAATTTTCAGACGAACGATGCGGGTAGCTTGCAGCCTATTACTATGGTAAAATTAACGAAATGATCTCGTCG
Organism: Phenacoccus solenopsis; assembly: GCA_009761765.1. Classification (NCBI taxonomy): domain Eukaryota; kingdom Metazoa; phylum Arthropoda; class Insecta; order Hemiptera; family Pseudococcidae; genus Phenacoccus; species Phenacoccus solenopsis. Next base: position 30,763,381 of record CM019754.1, on the reverse strand, counting down.
AGCCCTGTATTCCGTAGATTTGACCCAGTTCTGAATTTCGGACCGATGATATATGGGGACTGGGAGGCGTGCGAATTAAATTTAATTAGTATGCGGTCGTGATTCGTGAGTTATGAATCACAGCGGACGCGAGTCGTTGGTGAATATTTTCTCAAGCTACGATACGCGTGAATTATGCGCTGGATTTTGGGAAACGTTAGATTTCCTTGACCTTTCATATTGTGGACGAATCGAAGACACATTGAACGACCTTGATGGTGCAGGCGATTGATACGCGTGTAAATGACATCGATGTCTCGTTACTCATGGTGGAAATATTTTTATCGGTTTTGCGAGCTCTTCGGTCTGTTGATGGGATTGGAATGTATGACCGGGTTTTATTTTATTTGGACTTTTTTTAGGTACGAAGGTCGCGAAGATTTTTCATTGTGTTTTGTGTAGGAATTTGTTAGAGCTTGGCGATCTGGTTCGATGCTCTGGTTGTTTCGTGTTAACGATGGTGTATTTAATCGCGATATGTGTTGGAGTGTTGAAATGTGGTTATGTGGAGTCATGTTTAGAAACAAGATGGAACTAAATATTTACTGGTTTTAATTTCTATGTCCTCTTTTGACTACTGGCTGAACGTTTGAATTGAAAATAATTTTTTTTAATCGTCATAGAGTTAATTTTTCGACTCGCAAGGGAAGATTCGGTGATCTGTATTTCTGACTTTGGTGTGACTCTATAAAATAAATTATAACTTTTTTTAATAATTTATGCAAGATAATTTATTTTTTTTTTTGTATAAGCAACGAGCCAGTATAGGTAAAAAAATGAATTTATACAGCTTCACAATGTACTATATATTCCATTAGAAATTTTGATTATGGAATAGAGAAAGAAGACAAGGGCTAAAATACGTTGAGACAGCTTCAGAAAATATGAATTGTATGAAACACGAAGTGATTTTGTTTCTAATAGTATGTATGTAGGCTAGTCTGATTTAAGAAGACTGGTGAGGTTATAACCAAAGCTGTGCTCGATTGAAGTTTTTTCTGGTCCCAAATGATCACCTTTCGATGATCCTGTAATTTTGTTAATGAGGTGTATTATACTCCTAATTTTTTATGATACGCAAATAATTCAAAATTGAATTGAATTTTAATAAATAAAAAAAAAAATATGAAAAGATGTAATCTATCAAAAAGAAAAAGATTTATTAGTGATGACTGATGATCGATAAATCTTGAAATATGAAAATTTTTTACCCTCGCCTTATACTCTTATCATAATTTTTTGAATTTTAATATATTGTCTAGGGAGACACCAGAGCATTTTCCAAAAATATCTGTATGTATTATGTGTGAACATTATGTCAAGTTTCATATTTTATTTGCTTGCATTATTATTTTAGTACGGTGGTAATTTGATATCATTGAAAAAAATACCAGTAATGATTAAAAATTTGGATTTGCGTTGCAAGAAAGCTTGATTTTTTTTTTTGATTCGAACCTAATGCGAGTGATAACGAACAAAAAATCTAAAAAATATTCAATTAATAAAAAATCAATTAAAAATCTATTTTGATTTTTTTGATAAATTAAAATGGTTAATCAATTTATTTCGAAATTAAATATATGTATCTACAAAATACAGTCTTCCATGAAAGTCTTTCAAATTTTAGCCTTATGTATTACTCTCGAATATAAACAAAAAATGTTACTATAATAAGTTGCCTATATTGCAAATTGAAGGAGCCATCAGCTTTTTAAACTATGTGTTTACCTTAGCTTAGCAAATTGAATTTTTTTTTCAACTTTTCGCAAATAACTTAATTATTTAGGATTTGTAATTCAAATTTTAGTTTGGGATAGAAATTTTTTCGCTCACAAGGGAATTTACATAATTTGCGAAAAATTCACATTTTATCGCTCATATTTTCCTTTGACAATTTTTCATGTAATCAAAAATTATTTACTTTCGATTGATGTTTCCTTTTATTGGAAATTACACGAAAAATACAACTTATGACAACTTCTTCAGTTCGCCATGTCGGCAAGTTATTTTAATAACATTTTCTGTTTGTGTCCAGGAGTACAAACTATAATTGAAATTTGGCAAAAATTTCATTATAATGATGTATAAATTATTCATGAAAATGAAATTCTTGTAAAAATATCATTTTTTTAATACAAAAAAAGCACAGGATTAGAAAGAATTTTTTATTTACAAATTCATTGATTTTCAATATTTATATAAAAAAAAAATTAAAAATTCATAAAACTACTTAAATGGAAGACTGAAGGGCGACAAATGACTCGAAATTTTTATTTTTGATCTTATGTGTGCCTCTGGCCCAAGTGACAGTACACGGCACGTGAATAAAAGAGAGAAAAAAAAGAATGAGCTAAAATCACCAAAATTTCCATATTTCAGTCTTCTAAGACGTAAATTTGCAGCGAAATTACTTCAAAAAACAGTTTTTTATTTTTTATTTCGTTTATTTATTTTTTTGTTTGAGAAAATTTTGAGTCATAAAATTTCTTATATCTTCCATACCTTTTTGCCTAATCAATCCAGAAAAATCGAGTTATATATGTAGGGTTACTTCGAAATCAGAATATGGTCACTTGAATTTGGATCAAAATGATTTCAAAATGACAGTTGGTCAAAAGTTGAGAAAAGTTTTAGTAGCCTGAAATAGCTCATATTTGATAAATATAAACCCGCATGATTATGGGGACCAAAACGTGTAACATATTTTGAATCCAGTCTCCAAATTATGAAAGAGGGGGTATCAACTCAAAATCTGCTGAAGAATAAATAAAAGTCGAAATTGACTCTAATGATTTCTGAGGATAAAAATTATACCATATGACTAATGCATTTTCATGAATATTGTGGAGAAAGAGAAGTGGTTATTGGCTTCGAAATATTAGGGGGGGGGGGGGGAAGGAAAAGCAAGATTATCAGTTTTCGATTATAAAGTCATATGACTAAGTGAGCTCCAATCACTAGTATATTCAAATTTCAATTTTTTATGTGAATTTTGAGAAGGGTTCAAGAAAAAAAAAGTGCTTGGAGAGGAAATCGACCTAGAAAAGTCAAACTTCGATATAAGCTTAGTTGAGGAGCAGAATATGACCTCTTAAGTTATGGCTCGTTTAGATCCAAAATGGCGTGTAATCAGAATTTGAGGAAGGCTTGTGGAGCCTTAAATGCTTGAAATTTTATAAATATAGCCCGTATGATTCCTGTGGACAAGAAGTAGATATTACATATTTTAAATTCAATTTCTCAGGAATTTTTGAAAGGAGTAGTGAGGTGGTTTTAAAACTTGGTACTGGCGCTGGATATGACTTATAGGCATGAAGGTGGGTTAGCAGCGTTGTTTGGAAATCCGAGTTAGCTTCATTTAAAAATTCAGCTCTAGTGATGTGACATGGCTGCTTACGTTTTTTTTTTTTTTTTTTTTTTTAAATTCCAATTATTACTTTTTATGCCATCCTCATGTAATGTGATGAAAGCAGCAACCCCCTCCCCTACCTCATGCTCCTTGGTAAATTATGGAATTGCTTCATGACTTAATTATTTTATCACTAAGACAGTCTACACTATACTATCGAGACAAAAGTAATTAATCCGTATTATTGAATGATTTGCGATGTTACAGAGGAAGAAGCCAGTAAAATGGAGCCACTGCTAGCGTACACTTCGTCGGTGACTTTGAACATCCCGTCGTCGCCACCAGCGTACTCACGAATGCCTCCAGACGGTCATGAATTTCCGCAGAATTACCAAGAGCTAAGGCCTAGCGCGAACCCGTACGAATTACCATCTCCGGCCATCCCATCGAGCGAGCCTGCGCCGCATACGGAGACGTTTTATTCGTCGAAAAAGACGGCCGCTTATATCGACGTGATAAACGAAGCGAAACTGCTGGACGTAGAGAGGAAAGGTAACGATGGGCCGGAGATGAAAAGCAGAGAATTACCGAAAGTCGCGGTCGTCGGTAAAATTCGGACTCGCGAATCGTGGCGTAATGACGAAAAAAGCGAGCGCAGCGTAAAAGATAAAATTGCCATGTTCTCGAGCGCCATCGTAAACTCGAGTAGCGGACCTGGAGGTCGCGCAGAGACGACCGTTGGAGCCGGTATATCGCATTCGAGGGCGTACTCGAAATCCATATTGGCGATGAACACGGTAGGATGTCGCGTAGATCGAGGCAAATCAAAAGAAACGTACGGAACGGGCTGCGAACGCGGTAGAGCGGAGTGCGGCGGTAGTAATCCTATAAGTATAATGAATAGAACTCAGAGTTCGATAGATCTCACGCTTTCGTCGTCCTCGTGTTCGTCGGCGTATTCGTCGTGTTCGCCGGACTCGTCGTTGTCGCCGATGTCGTCTCCGTCGTATACGATCGGATCGTCGAGCACGTTACCGCGTAAACACAGGTCGCACGTGGGGACCGGTGCGACCGCGCCGTACGTGGATAAGAAACACACGTTGTTGACGCGAACTACCAGTTTCACGGGCGCGACGACGTTGCACTCGAGGTCGCAAAGTCTGGTGGACGTGTTGCATACGCCGCATCGATACGGTAATTGTGAGGACGCGCGCAAAGACTCGTTGACCACGTTGATCGAACAACGTCGTCGTACGATGTCCAAGCTGCGCGGATTGGTGATACCGGAGAAGGCGTGCGAGAGCCAGAATCCGATCATAGATTTGCCGGAGATTAAAAGCAAAGAAGTGGATAGGTATAGCTGCGCGAGTCTGCAGCGTACCGCCAAGAACGCCAGACAAGAGCATCACGCTACCTACGACAGTTCCTGGAAGTCTGTACTGAATACGACAGATATGCCCAAGTATTCGCCGGCCTTCAAACGTAAAACGTTGACGGTATACGGTGTATCCTCATCAGCCTCTTCGCTGTCCTCGTCGTTGAACTCGAGTCGCGAAGAGCTCCGATCGGACGTAAAAACCAATCGATCGCCGCCAGCTAAGCCGCCTCGTAATAGCATCAACTACAACAATTCGCAATTACTATACGGTCCTCCTGCCTACAAACCGCTATTCGCCAACGACAAATGCGCCGACAAAAAGGAACCCTCGAGGAATGATTCGTACATCTCGCGAAACGAGCCCGCCTGTAAACTACAAGAAGACAGCGATAACGATTCGGCGGTCAGCTCGAGCCGCTCTAGTCTATGCCAAGAGTATTCACCACCCTCATCGCCATCCCCGAATACCGAATACGATACCCAAACCAACGACCGAGTATCCAACGATTCGCCATCGCAATCGAGCAGCCGAACCCTCCGGCGTACCTTATCGTCCGAAACGAACGTCTCAGTTACGTCCACCATATCGACCCTCACATCCGGATCACAAGCCAGCTGCAGCAGTAACAGCGACAGCAGTAAAGATGGTAAAAGCAAAAGGATACTGAAAGCCGAAAGCGTCGAAGCTATAAACCGTAAAAACGTCCTGTCGTCAGCGAAATACAGCTGCGGACAAGATTTCAAAGTCGGATCACCACTCATCAAAGACGTATTCGAAGGCCACCCGAATCCTAAATTCCAAGACAGATACTCGGAATGCGAAAAACAACGTAATTGGTACGATTACGATAAATTAAACGGCGACGAAACCATCAAAGTGGCGTACTTAGAGATACAAGACAGCGAAGAATCGGATTTTAGCACCAAGGAGAACTCTTCGTCGGCCGATACCGACGATAATGTAGACAAAAGCTTAGAACTGATGGATTCCATGAGCGACACGTATACCCCGGAGTACGCGATTAACAAGAAAGATCTGAAGGATTCGCTAGCCGAGTGTAATACTACGACGTTTACGAAATTAGAAAAACAAGTTTACTCTCAGGTCATGAAAAACGAAGACCTGAGGAAAGCCGGTAATGAATTAGAGAATAAGATTAGCTCTCGGTCGATGGTAGATGGTAAATCGACCATTCACGTTAGCGATATTAAGAAAACGTTCGAGAAAATAGATGGTTCGGGGAAAGTATCGGCGATTAAGAGTACGCAAAATCATTTACGTATGTCTTCGATGGATTCGACTACCAGCGAGGATAGTCTTCCGGCTACTACCATGTCCGCTAGTAATCTGCTCAAGGAACAGCAATTCGGCAGTATTACGTCGTTAGCTTCTTCCACCAGTCTTATATCTCAGCAAGTGAGTAGTAGTTTATTTTAATGGAATATGTTGGTTTTAGAATTTTTTTTGGTTTATTTGGTCGCGTCGTGTGGTGGTACTGGTGGTACTAAGGATGAAAGAATGTGATAGATTATGATTTTAGATTTTATGGAATAAAATTGAATGCTCGAGAAGGTCCAAGAAGGCGTGAAGGGCAAGGGGGTGAATAAGGTCGCTTTGGAACGTGTTTTAAATTGAAATTGAAGAATAAAATTCGTGAATTATTTTCTATTTTGTAAATAACAAAGTGAGTTAAAAAGTTACAACAAAAATAAATTAAGAAGGTTATATAAAAAATTGATAGAAATTAGCAAATGATATTAATCAAGATTTATATTAAAAAAAAAAAAAAAAAAAAAAAAAAACTTGAATATCATACACAGTAGGTAGGTATATTGTTAAAAAAAAATAAGCAGGAAAATAAGTCTCAAAAAATGGTGTTCCTTTTGAACACAAACAAACGGAAACAAATTTTCACCTTTTACTTTTATGCATTTTTTTTTGAACAATTTTTATTTTATACATTTTTCATCATTTTTTTTTTCTATTTTCAATGAATTTTCATTTTACTTATTGAGGTTTTCCAACTTTTTTTTTCATTTTTAAACATATTTTCATGTTGGTAAATTTTTATAATTTTCTTATGTCTCCTCCATCTTTCAGACATCTTTTCATACTGTTTCAACTGTTTGATTTTATAAACACTTTCATTTCTTGGATGACTTTTCCTGATTGAATTATTGTAAATTTTTTTATGGTAAAAATGTTTCATTCTTTGACTTTTTTTGACTTTTTACTCGTTTTTGGACATTTTTTCAATTATGAAGTATTTTTCTTACTTGTATATTTGTTTTTATTTTTAGATACTTCCCTTTTTTCGTTTTTTTTTCTCTCTATTTTATGGTACTTTTTTTCTCCAACAATTTTTCATTTTTGGGCATTTTTTGGCTTTAAGGACCTCCATTTTGGGACATTTCGGATGTGAGACTTCTGTTATTTTCTTTTTCTCTATCAAGATACTTTTTCATGCTTGCGGGAGGAAAGCGCTACTTTACCTCCCGCTCGCTAATCGCCCGGGTCTCAAACGAGCACTTTTCTCCCTCATTTAGGAAAAATTTCGTTCACAACCTCACACTCGTCAAGAATCACTTTTACCTCCCTAGTTGTGAAATATACTATTTATGGATTTTTGGGGGTTTTCAATTTTTTATTATAATTTTATTTGTCTTATCTCTCTTAATCATTGCTTCTCAAGAGTGTTTCAAATTTTATTCATTTTACGGACTCATTCGTATTTCCAGACGTTTTCATTTTTAAATTACTTTTCACTTTTTGATATGTTTTTATATTGAGCAATGGACATGCTTTATGTTTTATTTTTTTAGACATTTTTTAATTAATTATTTATTTTTCTTTCGTTGACTTTTTTGCCATTCTGATCAATTTTTTGTGTTTGTATGTTTTTATTTTATGGACGGTTTATTTTGTTGTTTCTGTTTTTTTCATTTTTATTTATCTGACTTTTTTTTTTCTTTGCATTACCATTTCTTTTTTGGGCAGTTTTTCATTGTTAGATATTATTCTTTTTTTAACAGGATATTTTTCTTTATTTGTGAACATTTTTATTGCGAAACTTTTTCATTTTTTGATGTTTTTCGTGGACTTTTTTCGAATAATTTTTCATTTTTAGACCTGTTTTGGCTTTTTGATAATTTTTTTCATAATTATGTTTTTGCATGTTTTTATTTTTTTTAATAGTGTAGAGGGTTATCTTTTTCGAATTTTTGTTTTGTTCTTGAACAATTGTCACTTATGGACATATTTTTATTTTAAACAATCATAATTTTCAGATTTTTTGACGATTTTTTTTTCTTGAATTTTTTTGATTTTCAGTAGTTTTTTTTATTTTTTTATTTCTTATTTTTTTTTATACGTGCTGTATACTGCCACTTGGGCTAGAGGCACGGAAGAGGAGAGAGATTAGATTTTAGAGAATAGGGTAGTTGCTGTCTGGAAGAATAGGAGGTTTTAAAAGTCAGAAGAGAAAATTTGAGTTTTTATTTCTATATATTTTTCAATTTGGACACTTGTGTTTTGGAACATTTATGCATAGTTTTTATTTGGTAACACTTTTTCTGTTTTGGATGATTTTAATTTTTAGACATTTTTATGTTTATTTTCGATTTAGACGTTCCCTCCACACTTTCTCTCCCTTGCCCCCCTACCGTTTTAGGCATTGTAATTATTATAGTTAATTTTTTTCCCATTTTGTGGACTTTTTTTTAGAACTAATTTTTATTTTTGTTTTTTGGTCATTTTGACCTTATCACTTTTTAAACGATTTTATTTCAGTCCGTTTTTAAGACATATTTTTTTTACGTATTGAGCATCCCCTCCCCTCTCCTCCGACCTATGCTTAAGGTGGCGTGAAAACGAAAATGTTTTTCCATTGCGATGAAATTTGAATTCATCGTTCACTTCGTGTTAGAATTGCTTATACTTGCCCGCAGCGGTTATTTAGATAGGGGCCAAGGGTCCTCAGCTCCTCACCTTTACTAAGTACACTTTGAGATGGTGATTGATGACATAGGTGTTTTTATTTTGGACTTTGGTGAGTTCATAGGCATAGAAAACAGACTGCGGTTTTCTTGTAGTAGTTAGAAAATTTAATGAATGATTTTTTACACTTTTTTTTTTAAATAAAAAAAAAAAAAATTGAACAAATTGAAATTATTAAACTCCGATGAAAAAAATGATGATAAGTAAGATATTAAAAATGAGATTTTTGGTCTAAAAATTACCATCAATTGAAGTGAACACTTTTTCGACCATCTAAAAAAGTCGATTCGATGCATACGATCTATACAATCGCGAGAGGAATAAAGTAAAGGAAAATAAAATGAAAAATTATTTTCAACATATCGTCCTTGCGGGATATACGTTCTGCGTGTTTATGGAGTCTGAGAAGCGTGGCGTGGCTGGGTTAAATTCGGCGTGAAATGAGGCGTTTGTTATCGAATTACGCGAGCAATTAAATAATAACACACGTTACACGTCTCGGTTCATCATTGGCGGAATCGGGGTAATTTCTACAATTACAGAGGCGAGAGATGGAAAAAATAGACGGATATTGTACGGCTATTTAGCCGCGAATTATTTAATTAAGGTTCACGAACAATGCAAGGTCTCGAGGACAAGGTTGGCTCGAATTACACTTCACCTTTGAACTGTATACGAGCTGAAGAAGATTAACCACAATAACGGTGTATTTTGTGCGCTTGTAATGGCCATTTAGACGAGCATCTTGTATAGAGTGCTTTAGAAAAACATAGACTCCGGATGGATTAAAATTAAATCTTCGGTTACGTCGGTGGTTTTCGTAATCAACGATTTTCGCCAGCGGTAACCTAAATTTTCACGCAGTTGACGTGGCGATGGCGGTCTGGAAGGAATAAATTACTGGCGAGGCGACGGTTAATCGACGCGGAGTATCGGATACATTTTCTCCATTTATTGGGCATCGCGTCTTAACAAACATTCTCGAGCTAATGATTTATTTGCGGTTGATTCTTTTTTCCTTATTCCTACGAGCTCGATATGCAAAGTATGCGTCCGGCTGAATTCCACATCTCAACCGGACGCCATTAATTTTATTGAAGGTATCATTGTGTGCGGAAGTATATTTAAGCGAATAATTATCCCGTATGCAAATGAACGGCTGGGTTTATTCGGTGTCGATGATTTTTCGGGCCCTACCGGTTTGTAAATACGCGAAGGCGTCGAGATAATGGGTTAGATTGAGGTGTGACTGGTTTAATAATAAACTCAGCTTGTAAAGCTCTGATTCATATAGGTTGCCGCTGTGGATAAATATTTACAGAAAGAGCACTCACGCGGTGATGGTGAATTTTACTCGTGTGTGGAGAAGTTGAGGAAGCGACGAAGGTGGAAATAATAAGTGTATGGTTTTACGTATCTATTATGGGATGTATCGAAATTTAATACAACCCGAGGGCGAATCGGTAGCCTGGGAAATTTATTGTGCGCAATTTAACGCTCGCGAGTCGAAGAAATAAGGTATTAAGTTTTATAGAGCTGCAGGGTATGCGTATTGCCTACTCGCGTGTATTCCCACGATGTGCAAATTTTGTGATTGCCTGGAGTCCCGGAGGTGTAAAATTTTGACGATTATTTTCTCACAGTGGTTATTATGGAGGTGTAGGTTGTATTAGAATTCTGCATACGATGATCGAATATTATAATAATATTCGAGTTTGTGTGAGAGGGAGTAAATATTCAAAAGAGTTGATAAAAATTTGAAAAAGGTGAAAAAAATCATTTAAATTTTTTTCCACGCAAATTGGAAAATTGTCTAAACCACTGATGACATTTATTTGAACATTGATTGGCACGTGTAGGCGTGTATGATGACAATCCATTTTGTTTTTTGTTTTCTTTCTTCCTCAGTACTTCACTAAATCTCGACTTTCTTACGGGAAAAATTCAAACCAAAGATTTCTTTCATAAATAGTGCAAAAACTAGCTCGAGTAATTACTAAAATTCCCTATTCCAAGGTAGTAGTGAAAGTTGGAATCCTCACAGAATTAGTTTTTTCGATATATTTCCTCAGGGGTTGATTATAGCGTAAAATTAGCTCAATGAAATTTTGTTCTACATTAAATTTCCTACAACTTTGGTGCATAGAATTTTTTTGTATGACTTATAAGTAGGGTAACCAAAAGCATTTTTAAAAATATCACATTTGCTCACTAGTTAGCTAGAAAGTTTCAACATTTCTCGACGAATTACATTGCCCTGATGACGCATGTGAAATTTGAAAAAACATATTTTCACATATTTCAAGCAAAAAAAATATTTTCACATATTTTATCATTTTGTCATTTCCATCTTACTTTTTTCAGCAAAATTGAAATAAAAAAAAAATCAACTAATTTCACTTTACAATTTTTTGAATAAATTGAGAAAAAACTGCATTTTTTGTGATTTGCAAGTGGAAACACTGTTGTTACTGCGTGAGCCCTTGTGTTGTAGTGCACCGGCAAGCGATAAAAGTGCTACCGTAATATTGACAATGACGCAACTTTTCTCTGAAAAATTTTTAACTCGGATGTGATCCACTTAAACATGGCTAGCTGGCTAAATATCTATACATGATTCCACTAATTTTATAAATTCGTTTGTTAACTTTTGTAGTTTTGCTATACATAGCAGAGTGTACTTTTTAAGTACTTTTATCCGAAAAGTGTTTGAAATTTTTGAATTTTCATTTTTCAACTTGTTGCTAGTAATTATGGGAAAAATAAAAGCCCCTCGAGTTTCTTTACTGGGGGGCTATGAACGTGAATTTAAAAATGAAGGCATTGTTGTATCTACTAACAGTAAGTTCATTTCACTTCTTAATTTCAAAATAAAATCGAACTATTCAAACAACGTTAAATTTTACTTCACAGAGAAATCTTCATATTGCAACTTTTGCAATAAAGAAATCAGTAGCACGCAAAAATAAAAAAATATTTTCACTTATTTCCAACATTAAAAAAAAAATATTTTCACATATTTCCACCATTTAAAAAAAAATATTTTCACATATTTCCAACATTAAAAAAAAAATATTTCAGTCGAATAAAAAAATATTTTAGGTTACCCTACTTATAAGTAAGGACCACTGCTGGGCGCGTTCAAGTTTTTTTTGAACGGCGTTCGTTCCCGTTCAATGAAATTCTCAAATTTGACGTTCACGTTCCGTTCCGTTCACTAGCCAAAAAATTCCGTTCCGTTCAGCGTTCCGTTCAATTATTTCAAAAATTTCACGCGTTCCGTTCCCGTTCACGTTCATGAACGCTTCGTGAATAGACGATCACATTGAACCAAATTGAAGTTCTTCAAAACATCTGCTTTTCACTTTTACTAAACGCAATTCAACATTAAAATAACGAATAATTAACAGTCAGCCAGTCACACCACGAGAAATACACCGAATGAATAGTGATAGTGAATACCACGACATAAAACTTGAGGAAGACGGAGTGAAGAAATAGAAAATTGAGAAAAAAAACTAAAAAAAAGTAAAAAAACAAGTTTCTTCTTGAACGATAAATGAACGGCGTTTAAAATTCACGTTCAAGAAAAAAAAAAACGTTCCGTTCCGTTCCGTTCCAACTTTTATATTTATCCTTCCCGTTCCGTTCATCGTTCGTTCAATTGATAAGAGAATCTCACCCGTTCCGTTCGAACGCGCGTTCTTGAACGCGAACGCGCCCAGCAGTGGTAAGGACTTAGGAGTGTTTGAAATTTAATAGATTACGCGGTTGATTCAAATGCGAATGAAAAATGTGTATAAGACAACTTGCGAGTTGTGACTTTTTTGAAATTCTCAGCCTTTTCTCTCGCCCTTGAACACATATCTACTTAAGTATGAATGTTTTCTTGTTATCAAACTATGCTTTAATGTACTACATAATTATGTATAATAATTTCTAATCACGTCCAAACCTCATATACATGTATATACCAAAAATATATATGCTTGGGTAGGTATGCAATTGGAGGTGAGGGAAAGGGACTCAGACCTCCATAGGGTCATGATTGGGTTGGCATATAGCCACAACTTACGAGTCGTCGTATCTGTATTTTCCTTTGAGCCAAGTGTAGTTGATAACGCCAAGTATAAAACAAAAACAATATAAACATAAAACAAATAAAAAATTTGAAAAAAAAGATAGTTCAGAGAAGACGAATAATTCAGGCATTTATGAATGAAAAAATAAAAAATGAAATGAAAAATACTAATAAAAAAATTAAAAATTAAAAAAATTGAAAAATAAAACTCCAATGTAATTTTTTTAAACGTGAAAGTTCGTAGATAACGATTAATTATAAAATTTGAAAAAGAAAGTGAAAAATGCGAATGAAATTTTTTCTCAATTTTTTTATCTATTTATACTGGCGTCTTTAATTACCAAGACTATTACACCAGTTTCATGTTGCTGTATTTTTTTCAGCACTCTTATCTTATTAAGGAATTCAAGAATTTTGTCTATATTATGCTTAAGATCATCTGTTATGGCTGTCTCTTTTAGTTGTAGGAAGAAACGAATAGTTTTGAAGTGTTCGCAGTGGAATAGAAGATGTTGGGAATTTTTAAAAGAAAATTCAATAAAATAAAAAATAAAAATAATGAATAAAAAAATTCAAAAATGCAAAAAATTACAATATAATTATTGCAAAAAAAAAAAGACTAAAAATTCAAATTTAGATTGTAATTAAGAAAGGAAATCTACTTCAGAGGAAATGAACAGTTCAAAAATTTACGAATAAAAAAATAAAAAAATCTGGAGACCCCACCCTTCCCCGACCCTCCATCCCAAATCAGGTAGGCTGTAATAGCTATCTTTATCATGTTTAAAACTCAGCTGAAAATAAATACATGAGAAAAAAATTGTAGAATGATGAAATAAATAAGCGAAAAAATGTAAAACTTTGAATTTAAAAAATAATCAAAAAAGAAACAGAGTTCAGAGAAAATGGATAATTCGAACATTAGTAAATTCAAACTTGAAAACAATATGATATATGCAGTACAACCATTAATTTAAAAAAATAAATGAATAAATGAAGCTCAAATAGAAAATTTCGGTATAATACCCAGAGAAAATGAATAATTCAAAAATTAATGAATGAAAAAAATTATAAAAATAAATTAAAAAAAAACAATTAAAAAATGAGTAATAAGAACATAAATTAAATCAAAATATTGAAAAAATTGCAATATAATGAAAACACAGGCCACCCCTTACTCACCCATAGCTACCTTCTGAATAGACAGCCCCCTCCAATCTGTGATTAATGTAAAATACCCATTACAATAGTTCATATCTTGACTACCTGCCCAAAATATCACAACCAAAGTTCAACTTAATTCAGAAGCTTACCAAATCCTCAAAAATGATCCTAGCCTAAACAAAAATCTCTTGGCCTTCTTACATGTTACCCAGTTGTACATACTTATTCAAAACCAAGATATCGTTGCTCTTCTACGAATTGTAGCTGTACATAACCCGTAAAAAAAATGTAAAAATTTTAATTTGAAAAACTAGCTCAGAAAAAATGAATAATTCGAAAATTTATTTTAAAAAAATATCTGAAAAATTTCAAGAGTTCAATTGTGAAAAATAATGAAGAAAAATCCGAGAAAATTAATAAATAAAAAAAAATGAAAAAAAAAATTCAAAAATGAAAAAAAATCACAAAAACTCCAATATGATGCCAAAAAAAAAAAAAAAAAAAAAAAAAACAGGAAAAATATATAAAATTCATGTTTGAGAAATAATCGAAAAAGATACTCAGATCAGAAGAAATTAATTCAGTACTTTATAATCATAAATGAAAAATAGGAATCAAGAATAAATGTAGAAAGAAGTGTATTCTTAAAAAAAAAATCAAATAAAACTTTTGTGTAATAAAAAAATGAAAAAAAATGTAAAACACGAATAAAAAAAAAAAAGAATGTAAAAATTCCAATAAACTTGTTAATATTAGTATTGGAATTGTGAACGACCTTGAACTCATGAAAAGCTCGTAATAATCGCATAATGCACGACTTCGGATGTCTTCATATATTAAAAAGGAAAAAAAAATGAAAAGAAAAAAACGAATACAAGACGAACTAGCGAATTCTTTCTCCTGCGACTAATTAACAAACCCGTCCGGATGCTAGCAGACAAAGAATCACTGCGGCGATCTAATAGCCAACAATGTCGGTAGCATATTATGTAAGATAAATTCACGACGACATTCAAAGGCAATATGAATTCATAATGGTCCGAATTCAATGTCACCGCTCGTATTCGGCAACGAGAAAATTAATGATAGCGCAGTCAAGGTGAACATAGAGAAGAGGAAAAAAATTCGACGACCAACCAGGAAAATAGAGCCGAGCGTGTACACGACCGATAGACGTTATTCGCATGCGGCGCTCATTGAGCCACATGTCGCTACAATAATGAAGCTAGTAGGCGAGAAAATGTACTGGTATTTTTATTGTTGCGATTGTACGCGGTGAAATATTCGTCCCGCTGGTTTATTCGTACACCCCGAAATGCCGATGCCCACCCACGTGGTGTATTTGGAACGAAGCTAACCGAGTACTTTGGAAAACTCGTGGTCGCCGTGATAAATGGATGGAAATGGAGTGAATTTTTTTTATCGTTTGTACCCGTTACCGGAATGTTGTCCGGTGCTGTTCGACAGTTTACGAGTAATTAGAACTGGTTTGCGTGGCATTTAATGAATCTCGCATCGTTTGTTGGTGTTTCCGCCGCGTCTGGTAGAAAAATTTCCGTCCGAGACGCGTACCGAGAATTGTAATTGATTTGGAAGGCGGTAGAATGCTTTTGTCTGAGGTAATCGTACACGCGAGTACGTGTCCGGGCGAAAATTATTCGTCGCTGGTTTTAAACGGACGAGTACTCGGATGAGGATGGTGTGAGGATTAAGAGCGCATGATGCCATTTTTTATTCCCTCTCGATAACTAGCCCGATGGTGTATTGAACTAGATTAATACTTTTACCCATTATGTGGACTTTTTACTAGGTAGAGGTCAACAGTGACCTAGTTTTTCTTTCGAAAAAACAATCGTTCTCTCTGTAATCAAAAATCAACTCGAACAATCGTCCATCACACGTATAATTTAGCTGATAGAGCCGGACGTAGCGTATGTAGTATTCTGATGGTATTTTTTTCTCTGTTTCGTGATAAAGGAACTGCAGCAATTGATCGATGAGGCGAATCAGACGTTAGAAGAAACTGCTGGCAGTGGTGGACACGATTTAATGGTAATTATACTGCATCGAGAAACCGTTACAAGTAGCATAGGAATTACATTAGCCGGTGGAGCCGATTACGAAACTAAAGAAATCACCGTAAGTATATTCGAAATATAGAATAATTTGGTCCGGTGAAAATTATACCTACTCGTTCTTACCGCCATGGCTACACGATAAGATATCTCACGGGAACCTGGGCGCTTGTTTTTGGCAACTGTGGTATAAAATTATCCAGTATACAGTTGCTAGTAGAGTCTACTGTCTAATGTAATGAGCCGGTAATGCGAGTAATTTTTTTGATAAATTGAATTACTTACTAATGTTATACTTGGAGGTTAAAGGTTACGGAAGTAGCGGTGCGAGATTTTCGCGCGTTATCGCATTACGAAGCTCTGTAACGGATTATTTTCACGGTTATTTATGAGCGGTAGACGTGTGTGCAAAAATCGTATATCAGTGGCAATTCGATTTGCGTGAGATTTTTTTGGTCGAGTTTTGGTGGAAAAAATAGACTATTGAGGTCGACCTGATTCGGAATGAAGGGGAGGAGTATCGGAATTTTTATGGAATCCGAAATGGTGTTTGGATTAAATTTTGACGGTGGTTAGAAGCCAGTCTTAATTCTGGTCTCATATAGTAGAGTTGTAGTGCATCGCTTCCCAACTGCTTCTCGCAGATAAACTGGCGTGCGAAGTACTACATAAGGTTTTGGGCGTTCAGTAGTCAACACACACATTGCGAATGTATTAGTATTTTTAAATACTTATCTAATAAAGTCGATGGCAGTTGGTACTGCGGATGTACGCTGGATACCGATTTATCATATCTTGTTCCTTATACCAATAAATTATTTCTTTGATCACAAAATATTGGTGTCGTACTAGTACGACAGAGTGAGTGAAGGATACTCAACATACCATATCTCATTTCTTTAATGTAGTCTGTAACGAAACTAGAGTGTCATTATGGTGATGAACCATGTGACTACTGTATCCTGGATAGTGATGGGAAAAATTAGTATAAAGACGGATCCCATCCTATCCCTCTCAAAATCACCTAAGAAGTTGAAATTAGATATATCTATAGTACTTCTTGACAACAGTTATCATATGAGCTCATATTTGTTGTAATTCAGTTATTTGAGGCTCCTCAAACCTTCCTAAAATTTCAACGATCTACCATTTTGGATCCATTTTGATGCAAATTCAAAGGGTTTTATTTTGGTTTCCAGGTAATTTCACATATAAAATTAGGTCAACTTGGTGAGGAGATACGAACAATTTGTGAAATTTATTGTCGAGATTTCCTCTCAAAAAGTAATTTTTTATTACAACTCCCCTTACAATTCACTTGCGAGGCTAAAATTGAAGTATGTTAGTCTCTTGGACTCGCTTATCATGTAACACCGTTATCGAGAATTTTTGACATTTTATTTACCCCTACCGCATGTTGAGTACAATAATGCCCCTCCACTTTTCCAGTATCATGTATGATGGTGGATAATTCTCATCTCCAGAAATCATATAAATGCATATGATATTTTTTGATGAAACGCCATTTTGAATAAAATTTACAAGATCATATTCTGGCCCGAACTAACACCGTAGATGAAGTTGGTCTTTTCTAGTAGGTCGATTTATTTATGAAATATTAATATGGACGATTCGTGAATTTCCTGCTACGATTTCCTCTCCAAATATGTCTCTTTTAGCTGATTTTTTAATGAAAACGATAGCAATTGCAGTCTGCCTGATTTGAGATTAGGAGTCAGGGATAGGTGGAGATCTTTAAATCTTTGCATTTCAGACGATTTGTAATCATCTGGCAAATATTAAACTTTTTTGGTGTACGTATGTATTTTCTTCCTTGTGTAGTGCCAAGATGTATTCATGAAATTCGCTCAAAGCTTGGAGAGAGATTCTTCTTAAAATAGCACAAAATTACTTTCTTGTTTTTTCTATAGAATTCAAAATGGCGGATCACTCAAATTTTGAGGAGGGCTGAAGAAGAGGCAAAAAATTCAAAAATTTTTCGTTTTTGATCTCATATGAAAAAGTGTGTCATGGACACCAACGTATCGAAATTTCTGCTTCCTAAGTGCATTTTGAGGAGAATTACAGCAAAATACAGCTTTTTGAGGAAATTTTGAGTTATAAAATTTCTTAAATCTTCCATAGCTACTCACCAAATCAACTTAAAAAGGTCGAACTTTGTGTGGGGGATTAATTAATGACCAGAATATGACCTCTTGAATTTGGACCAAAGTAGATCCGAAATGGCGTATTATCAAAATTTGAGTACAGCTTGAGGAACCTCACATTAGTAAAAACGTAATGAATATGATCTCATATGATTATTGGGGATAAACATTATACTATATCCTCAATTTACCTCCATACATGAAAGTGGAGGGGAGAAGGGAGTTATCAACTTCAAAATGTTATGGAGTATACGAGACGTTGAAAATTTTTTATTGCGTTATCATATGATAAAATGAGTTCAAGTGACTACTTATTCTAATTTTAGCTTTCCAAGTGCATTTCAAGGGATGTTAAAGACAAAAAACTGTTTTTGGAGGGGAAATTGCTGCAGAATTGTAATCAAATTTACCTAGAAGGGTCAAACTTGAGGTGTAGGGTTAGTTGTTGATCAGAATGGATCCAAAATGGCGGATTTTAGTAATGGTATTAGGCGTGGTCTGTATACATGAAGAGGTTAGCGATGTTATTTGTTAATCTGAGCAAGCTCCAGTTAAAAATTTAGCTCCAGTAATGCGGCATGGCTGCTTACGTTTTTTTATTTGTTCTAATTCCCTTCAAAATGCACTTAAGATGCTGAAATTTGGATATATTGGTGTCCGTGACTCACTCTTTTATATGAGGTGAAAAACGAAAAATTCGAGTTTTTTGCCCCTTCTTCAGCCCTCCTTGAAATTTGAATGATCCGCCATTTTGAATTTTATAGAAAAAAACGAAACGAGTAATTTTGCGCATTTTTGAGAACAGTCTTTCAACAAATTTTGAGCGAATTTTATGAATTCTCGCTCACATTTTGGAACACATTGTGGTCCCGAACCCTTATTGGTGGCAATTTTTCAATTTTTTTTTTTTTTAGGAACATGTTTTGGACTTTTAACTGATTTATTAAACAAATAATCTCCTCATACGAGGGATATGTTTTTTGGAATCAGTTTTCCGCCTTTCCTGAAAAAGAGGTTTTTGGAACATGTGCACCTAGACTCCTCATTATCTCCTCACAAAATCAATGTGAAAATATCAAAAAATGTTTGTG
This sequence comes from Phenacoccus solenopsis, assembly GCA_009761765.1. Lineage (NCBI taxonomy): Eukaryota > Metazoa > Arthropoda > Insecta > Hemiptera > Pseudococcidae > Phenacoccus > Phenacoccus solenopsis. The sequence continues at coordinate 30,744,039 of CM019754.1, read as the reverse complement.
GGATTAGTTGATGACCAGAATATGACTCCTTCAATTTAGGTCAAAATTTTTCCAAAATAGCGGTCTGTAAAAATTTGAGGATAATTTGAGGAGCCTCAGGCAGTTATAATTTGAAAAATATGTGTTCGTATGATTATTGCATGGCGAGAAATAAAAAAAAATTAAAATCGTTACCGTTTACAAGACACTTTTTTCGTGACTTTTTTGATGAAATTTGGTAATTTTAGCAAATTTTATTAAAAACTCTGAAAATCTAATTTATTGTTTTTCATACTTTGTTCAAAATGACAATTTTTTTTTTAATATTTTCATTAAAGTAAAAAAAAATTAAACAAAAAAAAACTTGAAAATCCGTTTACTTTTTCGTTACTTTTCATCTTGAAAGCTAAGTAATGTTGCAATCTTTTTAAAAAATTGTGAGGAAAGCCTGTGTAAGATCGAAGTAATTATTTCCATGTAGGCACGATGTTCGCGTATCTTATACCTCCATTAGATATTGGAAAGAACTCTTAAATAAACGAAAAATTGGCGATATGTTTCAGGTACACAAAGTATTAGTAGGCAGTCCAGCCGATAAAGACGGTCGTATTCAAAAAGGCGATAGAATTTTATCGATCAACGGACGTAATATGAAAGGAGTAACGCATCGAGAAGCGCTGTCGATTCTAAAGGTACGTTGAATTAATTTCGGCCGACGACCGTAAGAAACGGCAACACTATAAGGAATAACGACCGGTTGACTTTTACAGGCACCCAGATCGGAAGTTGTATTAGTGGTTTCTAGATGGAGGACAGATGGTGCGAGTGATAACGCTGCGCCAGTTCAAGCCGAAGACGCTTTAGCGGCCACGTTTAGGAATACTATCAGGCCTCCTAGAATACCCGAAGTTAACTCAGACTGTGATACCGATAATTTTACACGTAAGAGGTGTTCGACTTTTCGCGTCGAACGAATATAGTACTCGCTTATGGGTTTAGGACGGGGTACGCGAAGAGGTAATGTAATGATTTTTTTTATTCACCAAAACAGGTTCAACAGCCAATAGTAATTACAGTAAAACAGTGAAAGGTCCAGTTATATCCGTTACACTGATCAAAGAAGGAGGTGGTTTAGGTTTCAGCCTAGAAGGTGGCAAAGATTCTCCGTTCGGCGATCTTCCTTTAACTATTAAGAAAATCTTCACTGGTAAATAATAATAAGTGGATCGTACGTTGTGTCGAAGGACGATGCTAAAGAAGTATTATTTTCAGGCGGATGCGCTGCTAAAAGTGGCCTGTTGTTTGCCGGCGATGAGCTTTTATCTTTGAACGGTGTCGATGTTACGTCCATGTCTCGAACCGAAGCGTGGAATATGATGAAACGATTATCCGACGGTCAAGTCGTAGTCAATGTTAGAAGAACGAACGAATGAATCAAATATTTAGGTCGACCGATGAAATTTATCTCGTTTATGGTAAAGTCGACGCGACATTATGGAATAAAATTTATTAAGACTTATTAACATTATTCACGACGATGAATAAGCTTCGATTTATTAGTTTTAACTCTCTCGTTGATTTATTTAACTCTTCGTAATCGAACACGATGGAAATTATCTTTGGCTTCTTCGAAGTTTGATGATTTTTGTATATTGGCTGTGACGAATCCTGACAGCGTGTACCGTTTTGCGTTTATGTTCAAAGTATATAAAAATTAACTCGCAAAATAATCAAAATTATCGTAGTTACGGATTAATTTTTTTATTTTTTTTATTTATGTTTTCTTTTTCTCTTTCTCTATCTTTCTTCTTTTATTTTTCTATTGTATATAAATATTAAAACTGTTTAAATTTATTTGGAAAATTTTTTATGCTTATAATTTTTTATAAAACCGTAGGTATTTTTATTTAGACTCGTATTTGTATTTATTATGTTCAACATAAAATCTATAATTTTAATGATATGTAGTAATATTTTGTTGAATATAGTTTTGTGTTTCAAAATCACGTAAATAAATTTATATATGAAAAATATATTGCATTGTGCTCGTTCGTTTGTCGTCGAATGCGTGAATTGGCATGCGTTGCGTTTAAAGGAAACAAATGATCCTTCATTCAGCAGTTATCGAATCCGAGGAATGCATTTCCGCCATTATTTTCTCGAAAGAAAGTGTGGTTTTCGTCCGAAAACATTAGGTTAGATGAGAGGGGAGGGGGATAAATATTTAAAATCAGCGTGCTCAATTCGAAGAGAATCATTAGAAACCATTGCGCAAATATGCTACACGTGTAGAAAAGTTACACTGTTTCTAAATTCATGAAAAATAACTAGTGCCTTATACCGTGCGACATGCAACTTTATTAACATATTTTGAGTATTTGAAAAATGTATAGAGGAGAGTTAGATCGATGAACGAGATATCGATTTCGACTGATTTGAGATCGTATCATTTTTATATTAACGAAAACGCAAGCTATGGAGAAACTGACCGCAGAAATGGATTTCTTGAGAGTAAAAACCACTATCTAAACACTCTGTGCAAGAAAATCTGACAAAACATTTTTTTCGTCAAAAAATGAAGAAGCCTAGCTCGTGGATTTTTCGAATTTTCAATGAATCCAAACAGATTGAGATAAGAATCGAATGGTGATATTTGCTCCACTCTCCCTTCCGTTCCTCCAGAACTTATTTTTTTTGAAAACAGTTGTGATTTTCACAAGAAGAATGAGGGAGAGCCAAGAACTATCACTATACTCGGTATCAGTGAGCTCAAATGTTTTTTTTTTTTTTTTGGAACTGTCAAAATCCCGACAAATCTACAACCTTAGGCTTCTTCGTTTCTTTTTTCTTTTTTCTAACATCGATTATCCATAGGCTTCTTCGTTTTCATGTAGTCCTATGAATGCGTTTTTAATGCGACTTACTTTATTTTGTACAAATAATCGTGCTTTATTGTGATCTATCTTGTTAATTAACTTCAAGCGTTTTATTGCTGATTTTTCAATGATGATAATGGCAATGTATTATTCCGCAAAAGTTATTTTATTCGAAAGCAACTGAACTAATTTGTGCGAGTGATGTCTCAAAATTTGCATCAAAATGTTTACTTTAATGTAAGAATTCCACAATGTTGATATTTTTAACTTTCATCCCTTTTAGAGCCCCAAAGGAAATTACTCACAATGTTACAAAGTCACAATTTCACAACACAAGAGTTCCTCATTTTCGAACTCATTTTACGGTATCTATCTGTAAACATACAAATTTTAATGCAATTAAAATTAATTAATTCGAAATTCTTAAACTTTTTACTTTCAGTATTTTCTGATGGTTTTATAAAATATTCAATAATTAAGGAATAATACTAGTATTTGAAATTAATTTTTTTTTTCAAAACGGAACGCTTGCTTCCTTTTGATCGCAATTGTGACGTCACACGAAATAATTCTATGGCTCGACCAATGAAAAACACTCTTCATATCAGTCAACCAATAAAATGTTGATACGAGCGGATCGCCGTCCCGTTTGATATCCAATCAGAATCGTTGTTATTATAACACTATACAACCAATAGGAAGCAAAAGTCTCTTATAATTATATTTTGACGTGTTTGCGTGGTACTTAAGAACTTGTCTTGTAGATTTTAAAATGAGAATGAATAAAATAAAAAAAAATCGACGTTCATCTTCATCTAAAACTTTGGCTCGTTCCTCTCAAAATGAACGAGAAATAATTAAAAAAGCTTTCCAAGCAAATACTGTCGAAAATGGTCGTGAAATCATATGTGTACATACAGAGAGTGATCACATTATATTGATTATTAATAATAAACCAAAATTTGTTTTACCAAGATTTATTTAAAAAAAAAAAGTTTTGTTTATTGCTTATGTTTTTATATTTTTACTTCATTACCCAATTAATTTGAAAGTTTATTTTTTTTTTAATTGACTTGATCATTTATACCAAAATTTGTTTCACCATGATTTGTTTTACTTGAATAAGTGTTTTGTTTATTATTTTTATATTTTTACTTTCTTACCCAAAAATTTGAAAATGAATTAGTCAGCTTTTTTATTGATTCATTTATTTTATTCATTCTCATTTTAAAATCTACAAGACAAGTCCTTAAGTACTACGCAAACACGTCAAAAGATATGTAATATTATAAGAGACTCTTGCTTCCTATTGGTTGTATAGTGTTATAATAACAACGATTCTGATTGGATATCAAACGGGACGGCGATCCGCTCGTAATGTAGATATTTATTTCTTATCATAACTTCCAAGGCGTTCTGTTATCAACTTATCACCGCTACTCTTGATTCGCGCTAAACACGCTAAAGTGCTAAAGGAATGAAGAAAATTCTTCGAAGTATTTTACTTTTTTCTCTAGTGCTCGTTTTCAAGTATCAATCATCGAACAACGAAAAATCATCATCCGACACATAACAATGATTCTACTCCATTCAACGATACCATGGCGCGGAATATGAAACCAAATGAGTCGTGCAAATTTATGTTCTTGCTGGTATGGATTTCAGTAACCTACATCATAGCGTTGTTAATATTCACCAGTGGTTTACTATTACACCGAGAAGAACTACCGTTCAAATCAACCTGCCAAAACGACACCTCAAAGTGGAACACCGATGTAGATATCCACGAACAACAATGTTCTTCGAGCCCATTACGAGTAATCTTAATAATAATCGACGCCTTAAGATACGATTTCGTCGAACATATCGATGTACCAAAGACAGAAGAACTCGCTTATCAAAACAAACTAACTGTTGTACAAGATCTATTGAAAACAAAACCTTTGAACTCCAAATTGCTGAAATTCATCGCCGATCCTCCAACCACAACGATGCAAAGAATCAAAGCTCTAACTACCGGTAGTTTGTCGACTTTTATCGATGTTAGTAAGAATTTCGCATCTTCAAAGATCCAAGAGGATAACATCATCGATTTACTGAGCGAATTCAAAAGAGCGGTTTTTATGGGTGACGATACGTGGATTAAACTATACCCGAATCGATTCGTTCGTAGTTATCCGTTTGATTCGTTTAATGTATGGGATCTAGATACCGTTGATAATGGAATTAAAGAGAATTTATTTATGGAAATTGAAAAACAAGATTGGAGCCTATTGGTTGCTCATTTTTTAGGAGTTGATCACTGCGGTCATCGGTATGGCAGTGTGCATCCTGAAATGAATCGAAAGTTGAGTGAAATGAATGATGTTTTGAAGTGAGTAATTTTAATAATAATTTTCCAAATGGAAAAAATTTTACTCTAGTTAAATATAATTATTTTTACAGGAGTATAATTGAACAAATAAAACATCAAGAAAATATTGTACTTTTTGTCGTCGGTGATCATGGAATGACTTCTACAGGTATTCGTGTATTCTAATATTCTTGATTATAATTATTTTCTCACCGATGAATTTATTTGTTGTAGGAGATCACGGAGGCGATACAGAGAACGAAGTGACTTCGGCTATTTTCGCGTACTCTCCGATTCATACTCTGTTTCAAACGCCTAATGAAATAAAATCAGTCCATCAAGTGGATATTGTTCCCACATTATCTTCTATTTTAGGATTACCAATTCCATTTTCAAATACTGGTTCTGTGATTTTAAATTGCATTCCAGTAAATTTAATTTCTTCTGTTTCAAATATATCTTTTTTATTGTGGAGAAATGTCGAACAAATTACCAATTATATTAAAAAATATTCCCAATTTAACTCCCAGTTCACGTCTCATCAATTAGAGTATATTTTGAAACATTATACCAATTTAAAGAAAGCTTGGCCCGATGAAAACATCTCTGCGCAAATTGAGAAATACGAAATATATATGAAAAATGTTCTCAGTATTTGCCAAGAAGTGTGGGTGAAGTTCAACGATAACTTGATTATATTAGGATTAATATGTGTACTTGTGATATCCATTAGTACATTTTTCATCAGCGAAATGAAAAGCATAACATTGCTATTCCTCGATGGTGAATTTTTTGTAATTTTTGTATTATTTTTTTCGTTGCAATTATTCATCGGTGTTATTTGCGCGGAATTTCTTGGCGCAGAATTAATTAAAACTTTGTACATCACTACGGAGATATTTTTGGTGATATTTATAATTTTCGTGTGTTTAAGATTAAGAAGTTTTTTCGAATGTACTTCCCACATTGGATTAAATTTTGTGGGCATTTTTTTACTTTCTGTATACTCGATTGTTCTGATGTTACCATTTTCCAATAGCTTTATTTTGGAAGAACCTAAAATAATATTGTTTCTTTTTATTTCCTCGCTGATACTGATTAACTTTCATTATTCGAATATTTCGAATCTAGTTTCGATATATTCGTCGAAATATGTTTTTGATACCCTTCTATTATGTTTTATGTATAGAGCTATGATAAGTTACGCCAAATGTCGAGGAGAAGAAGATTACCAGTGTCAAATAGCCGAACCATTGAAAATAACGAATTGGTCAGGCTTATTAGCTGTTATTTCGTGTATTTGTGTAGTAGTATTTGAATACAGGGAACATAAAAAGGAAGTATTTATGAGATGGATTTCGGTTATATCTGGTATTTTGATATCGTTGTATTGGATTTGCGAAATAGTCGTGTTAAATGTAGAGACTGACTTCACATATGTTAACAAAATACCTGGAATTTTATTGGTATCTTTATCAGTATTACTGTGTTTATTATATTATAATCCTTTGATGGAGTATTTTAACGAATATTCAATTTCATCCAGTCGTAAAAAAGTGAATTCGTCGATCAATGTCTTGAGGAAGTCGTTCGTAAATGCTCGTGTGTTGATATATTTCACTTGTATAACGATATTAGGCCAGCTCTATGCCATACCTGTGCTCTTCATGATGATGGCTGTGCAATATTTGGCTTCATTTACGAAAAGGATGCCGCGTAATCGCAGTTTCGGTTAGTTTCAAGTATATAGAATATTGAAAACTGAAGTATGGTTGATAGTGTTTGATTTTTCTTCATTATAGATGTGCCTTGGAGTGGAATAATGTTGTGGAGTTTGTCTTGCGTTTATTGGTTTTACGTGACGGGACATAATACATCGTTTTCGGGCATTCAGTGGAACGCGGCGTTTATTATTCAAAAAGAAATCGGTAACAGTACCTTACTGCCTGGAGTATTGGTTGTTTTGAACACGTTCATTTCTCAAGCCGTTCATGGCTTGTTAATAATGGTATAGTTTTTCTTTTCCATTCATTAGCCTAGTTGTAATGAATAATTAAGATATTATAGTACGGCTGATTTGGGAATTGGGATGGAAAGATCGGTGAGGGGTTTGAGGAAGGCTTCATATCTCGAAATTTCTCATCATTTGTACCTAATTCGTCGAAGATTAGTGCCTATCATATATGTGACCCTTTCCCAAAAAATGGACTTGGAAGGGGCGGTAGCCAACGCTGCTACTCTAGGTCTAAGTGTGAAGAGATTATTAACATTATCTGTACATCTGAACAAACTCTCATTGAAAACTTAGCTCCAGTGATGCAGTCAGATCGCTTACTTTTTTTTTAATAATGAAGATATTCCTTTTATGTCTCTTCTAGTTACCGCTAATGTCGCCTTTTTTGGACGATTCCAATCTTCGAAGCTCTTTGAAGAAACACGAATTTCTGCAAAATGCTTTTACATCGATTTTAAGATATTTAATTTTTTTCTCTTTTCGAGTGAGTAGATTTTTTAAAATATAAAGTATTACTTCGATTAACCTGGATAATTATTCTTAATTTATTACAGATGTTTTCGACAATGCTGTCAGCGTACATTCACCGACGGCATTTAATGATGTGGGGCGTGTTTGCCCCGAAATTCATCTTTGAAGCGGTCTCCTTCGCTTTTGTCATAATTCCGTCTTCACTTGTAGGATTTTTATTCATTATAAGAGTGATTGAAAAAATTGAAAAATGAAGCGTGTTCGCGGTGTTCATTTAAATGTGATATTATTTTGTTTTCCTTATTGTTATAAATTGAAGTTTTTTATTTCTTTTATTTTACTTTATAGAGCTTCGTTCCATACAACTTACACGTACAGTTCAAGTAACTTGCATATATTATGTGACTATATGGCTGTGAAAAAATCTATTTAAAACCCCTGAAAATTTGAATTTTGCTTTTGTTACTACAGAGGATGATGAGATCAGCTTTCTACGCATTTTAACCAATGTACAAAAAAATGTAAAAAGTCAATTTGCGTGGAACAAGATGTAGAATATTTCCGCATTTTTTTAAGTATTTCTCATACATGATAACGCTATTTAAGAATTCATCCCCTCCACTTTTAAAGGAAAAGAGCAAAAACCAGGTGATGCCTCAACCTTTTTTTTTTTTGGTTGAGTTTTTTGTAAAAACAAAAGCTATTACAACCTACCTGATTTGAGAAGATTTGCATTTCAGACTATTTGTAATCATCTGGCGAATGTCCAACTTTTTGATAAATCATTTGTTTCCCTCTCGCAACGCTGGCTGATATCATTCATTAAATTCGCTCAAAATTTGGTTAGAGACTCTTCTTGCAAATAAAAATATGGTACTTTTCTGTTTTTCGGATACACATCAAGATGGCGGATCACTCAAATTTTGAGGGGGCTGGAGAAGGGAAAAATAGCTCAAAATTTTTGTTTTTAATTTCATAGTGAAAGAGTGAGTCACGAACATCCACATATTCAACTTTCAGCTTCTTAAGTGCATTTGGAGTGAATTTTATTAACTTTTGATTGTGAGGTTATTCGAACTAATTTTCGTTTACAACCCCAACTTAATTTACTTGAAAAATTCTACCAACAAATGGCGACAATTTATTTTCGAAAATAGCAAAAGTGAGAAGTCGTTGAACGAACCTCGTAATCTCATACAGTAGTAAGGTTATGCATAGATTTCTATAAAAACAGCTTTATGAGAAAGTTTTAAGTCATGAAATTTCTTGAATCTGCCATATCTCCTCACGAAATCAATGTGAAAATATTAAAATTTGTTTGTCGGATAAGTTGGTGATGATTTCTTGAATTTGGGTCAAAATAGATGCAAAATGGCGGATCATCAAAAAAATGTAATTAGAATAAGAAGTATACAATATCTCAAATCTACCTTCACACTTGATATTGGAAGGGCAGTGGCAAATTTAACGGTCGGCAAGTGAATAATTGCCGATTGCGTCACTGCCAAGGCGGCAGGCCCCAAGCCAGAAGGGCCTCTCTGAATGATTAAACGTATACCTATATTTGCGATAGAGAAAAAGGCCAGATTCGAGTTTAAAAATGATTAATTTTCATGTAATTACTTCTTTTGTTGTTGTTTTTGTGATAACAATGTATGCTTTAATGGCGACAAGCAAAAAAAAGATCGTTCGTTTCTTGGGCCTCTGTACAGCCCATTTCCTGACTGGTCCTTTTCTCTTAAAGCTGCCACTGCGCAGCTGATTTCCTGACATATTCGAAAAAAGATGGTAAAAGCTAAAATTACTCGAAACAAATTATCGTTTAATATTTGAAAAAAGAAATAAGCGAGCTAATAGCAAAGTTTTGTATCTTTCGGAGGATTTCGTTCGTTGAGAAGTTTGCCAATGATTCTCATCTCATCTCTCCTATTGTGGTGCCGTAACTTGTGATAATTTCATATGGACACATGTTTCAGTCTGTTAAGTGACGTATAGGATAGAGATGCCACCACCTAATTGATTTATTCGGTTCCCGGACATTTTCCCGAATCTGCTTTCCCTAATGACCATTTTCCCAAATACCTGCTTCCCTAATAAAATTATTCTGAAACACGTTTTCCCGAATCTGTTATCCCAAAAATATTGTTTCACCAATGCCTAGTTCCCGAATACCTATTTCTTGAATTGGAAAATTTCTATGATAAATGTATCTAATAAGGGCAGTGATTGAACAATAAAGACGCGTCATAAGTACCTAAAGACCAGTAAGTATTAAGTAATGACTGAAATTGTTGGAAAAACTTATAATCGACGGCTTCGTATATCTGAAGTCTCGCATAAGCAAGGGTCGCATTTACTGGGACTATCGAAAGCTTCGAAAAGGAGTGTAAAGCTCGAGGTATAACGAAAGAGCCTCGACCCGGTGAGGCGGTAGCTGTAATAAAGGGACCCATTTTATCTCCAGAATCTTATATCCGGAAATGTTGATAGTTACTCAGATTACGAGGGACGAGTGTTAGAATAGGTGCCTTAGAACAATTTCGTGCAATATTAACCTTTGATTCTGAATAAAAAATGTAACTTTTTATAATTTTTCTGTTCGAGAACAATAGATTTGGGAAAGTGGGATTCGGGACAACAGCATTCGGGAAAAACATTTTCAGGGTAATGGTCATTCGGGACAATGGCTGGGAACCGATTTATTTATAGTTATGGCCAGCTATTTTTCGGAAGTTTTCTTTTCGGTCTTTATATTTTTTCGTATTACCTCATCGATTTGATGTACTCATATTATCTTTTTTCATTTCATTCTTATTTTTTCGTTATGTCGTATTATAGGTACATGCTTGCAAACTGCAAAGTTTAATTTTTTTTAGCTGAGGTTTAACTAAAAAACAACAGCTATTACAGCCAACCTGATTTGGGAAGGGAAGGTGGAGTTTTCAAGTTTTTGCGTTTCAGACCATTTGTAATCACCTGGCAAATGTCCAACTTTTTGGTGTATATATACCTATATATATATAGTGATCTATGGTCAAAGTGGCATCAGTTTGCACATTCCTCAGAAGTGCATCTAATGTCACATTAACGACACCACAATGGCGAATGGAATGTATAATATCATAGGTTTTCTTAGAAACAAATTTTTAAAATGATGCCACTTTACCTGTAAACATTAAAAAAATGAGGCTACTACGACCGTAGACCGAAAAAAATTTTTCTGTATGAAAAATAGAATATTAGTGGTAAAGTGGCATCACCCAAATAACCACACGAGTGACATCATGACACAAAGCTGAATCGATGAGCAATGTGATGGTAAAGTGGCATCAAAAAAAAGATGCCACTTTGTAAAAAAAGATGCCACTTTACCTGTAGACGACGAAAAATGATGCCACTTTATCCATAGATAAATCTATATATATATATTGAGTTACGTATAAAAGTTGGATCCCTCGAAAAACAGTGAAAGTTGTATCCACCTTAAAAAATGGTTGTAAGAGGTATTTGCCTCCAGCAAACAATTAAATGTTATTTTTCCGTTTTATGAATGAAAAAAACACATTAAATCGATAATTAGAACAGAAGTTATGATAAAAAATTTAATTGGAAGTATATGTGAGAGTTGACTCCACGCTTCAAAAAGGCAGTTATAAGTTGGCTCCATGAGAAAGTGGATACCATATACGGAGCTGTATATTTAAATATACATTTACAGAGAAAGTCGGCTCCTCCTGCCAGGTATGCCACTGGATAGAGGGCGCCTGGGCGAAACTAATGCATGATTTGTGAAAGTCAGCTCCATATACGGTATTCACTTTCACATGGAGCCAACTTATAACTGCTTTTTTACATAGCGGGAGCTGACTTTCATATGTAGCCATAATTATATATATATATATAGGTATGGTACAGTAAAGATTTTACTCGTGCTTCTTTTCTTAGTTTGGGTTAACCACCCACCCACCCACCACCATTAGTAGTACCTATAGGTAATAATCTTCTACCATTTAATAACTAAAAAAATCGATAAATGTTATAGACCTTACTTGATGATGAGATATTTCGATTTGAAATAAATTCAATGAGATAGCAAAAGTTATAATTGCACTATACGGAAGGCATGATTCAACTTAATGCTGAACCTGCGATTATAATCAGAAATTTTGATTAAGAAGAAATCTATTTAAACCTATTTCAATAAGCCTAAAGAATATGATTATATTTTTATCTCATCTTTATTGAATGTAGATATATTATATGTATAAGCTCATAATCATTCCAAATGAAGATCAGTTTTTCAACTTCGTGGTAACTACATGTCAGTTTTATAATTTTTTCAAGAGTGTTTTGTGCGTAGATGTGTGTTCTTAAAGTAGTGTAATGAACTGTTGCTTTATACGTATACAACGCTAACGTACTTTCTCTCAACCAAATTGAAGACCCAAGTATACTCATTAGTTGGACAATGCAGCTTTCAGAGACGATGCAAATGTATCAACACCTCGCTAAACACCATATAAAGTGAGGTAACCTATACATTCGGGTCTCATTTAATTTACTTTTCCGTGAATGACAATCTATAGTTTTGTGATGTATTTTATAAAAATAATATTTCTTTGCGGTTTTGTGTTGCTGAATATAACCGCCTTTGTAAATATTATATTGGCGGAATTCACTAATAATGTACAAGTGCTTGTTAAAGAAAGTGCTAAGCGTGAAGATGGTAGCATAGTTTTCGAGAGCACAATACAACGTAATTCAAATGACTTTGCTAAATTTTTGAGCTTAACGAATGTAATTATAGACCGAAGTATGTTCATAGATTTTGTGATTAACGAATTTGTCGACAAACAGGAACAATTTATTATTACATCCCCTTCTCGTTGGGGAAAAACAACGTTACTAAATATGCTACATTTTTTTTTTTCCATCCAACTAGATAGCAACTCAAAGCTAATATGTCAAAGCAAAACTACTGCTTATAAATACTTTCATTCTGGGGAAATTGAAGTAAATGGGATAACGCACAAGTTCAATCCCTCACCCATGCTTTTTACCAAAACAAAACATACAGATAAACTGGACAAACATTTAGCTGCTCATCCTATTATTACCTTAGATTTACATTCTTTATATGGGAAAGGTTGTCATGATTTAGAAGATTTTAAAGAGCTGTTAAACGATTTAATATTGCAGCAATATACAGTCCACGAAACTATCTTAAACTTTATATGTTCCGAAGAAGGCAAAAGAAATATTAAGTATTTATGCTACTCCAGAGAGCAAGCCTTGAAAATGCAAATACATCCTCAACGAAATTTAAAAACATTAGCTAAATTACTTTATAATGCTTATGATGGAAGAGAAATTATTTTATTAATAGACGAATACGATGCGATTCCTCTTGAAAATTATATAGCAACTGAACAGAATATGCACAACACACACAAAAGATTGCAAGCAGATCCCAGAGTTGTAAAGTTCTACGAAGTGTTTATGATGGATTTTATGAAAGAGGCTACTGGCTCAAAGGCATTGTATCTATTTGTATACATTACTGGTATTATGCCTATTTATTTCGATGGTATGAGTTCAACTAATATTAAATATAAGAATTATATACCGTCCGAATTAACACCTTTCTTTGGCATTGACAATGAAACTGCGGATTATTTAATGAATTTAGCAAGATTTAAAGATGAAAAAAAAGAACAAATTCGTTCCACATGTGACCATTATGAATCTTCAAATTTTCCTTTAGTCACTTTTTATAATCCATATTCTTTATTTGAATTTTTGCATGGAACTGAAGAGAATTATCCGTGGTGTGAAAAGAGCAGAACCAGGTTTCTTTCCACAACAATTTTACCTGAGAATATTAATGCAATATATGAATTAACCCTCCTTGTAGGACAGCATTGTATAGAATATTCTAACAAATTTAAGCGAGGCTTTACTTTTTCTCAATTAGAGGAACTTGGAAGACAACTATTGAAGTGGGAAGAAAATCCTACTAAACAGAATTTTCTAACCTACCTATTATGTGTGGGCATTGTAACCTTATCAACAACAGACAAATATGATAGCGAAGCATTGTTATTACAACCTGTATGCAAAACAACCTGCGTTAGAATTGCAAATGAAGAAAACAGGAAGATTATTGAAACGCAACTGTCTACTCGCTCATACCAAGAGTTTGATGTCAAGAATACTTCTGAAATTTTAGCCCAAATTGTTTATAATCCTAAAATTTCACTAAGTACTTTTCAAATGAAAGTTCAGTCATTGTTAAAATATAGTGATGATACGAAGCACCTTATACATGGTTCAGAGTTGTATTATCACGCAATATTTTTTTGTGATATAGTGCGTTATTTGGGCAGAAAGTATAACTATAAATATTTATCAGATTATAAATTCATAAGCTTAAAGGATAAGAAGACTCCTGATATAGTAATCTACAATAACAGCCATGCAGCTATCTTCGAGATCAAATATAACAACAAACCCCCGCTAATAAGTGATGCTAGACAAGGACAATTACGGGAATATGGGTTGCTTTTTCACAACAAATACCCAGAATGTCACAATCTTCGTTTAATCTTAATACATATAGAAGAGACTGAACAACGCAACATTATGGTGGAATAACGGAGGTAGCTCCAATAACTTCAAAGCAAGGTTTCATTCAGTTGAAGGAAGATTATGAAAATTATATTGTAAAGAAATCACATAAGTAAGAATTAAACTTCTCACAAGTTTCATCTCATAATATTTCTCTTTAATTAAGTAACTTATAAATTTTCAGAAAAGAAAATCCTGATATGGTTAAACAAGAAATGGAAGATCAAAAGCAAATACCGTATCCAAAACAACAAGAGCTTAATGTTGAAGGTAAATAAATAAATAAATGTATATATTTAAATTACAGCACGCGCCTAAACCTTATACCTACTCAACTCAGTTTTTTTTTTGTTTGGATTTGAAGTATGCTTTTAACAATCACAATTTCAACTTTGAAAAAAAAATAAAATATACTTTGGAATACCTATTACACTTTTAATCTCGAAAAAAGAAATGATAAAATTAAAAATAAAAATAAGGTATTCAATAAAAATTAAATAATAAAATTTCGTTGAGATATGGTGGTAACATTACCTCTCTATGTAAAATTTATCAGCAAATGATGTAAACGAATAACGAAATCCTCGTGTTAAAATCAATAAAAAGTGTACTGTAATATCTGTGCATCAACTTATGCGTTATGTAACGTATACGTATAAAATCTCATTACACTCGTAATATTATTGTATTAAAAATTAATACCTTTTCGATATTTTCAAAATATTGATAGCTAAATACAATTTGAATGGAGAATTAAAAATTTAGGTAAATTGTTTAAATTTAGGAATTATTTTGTGAAACCTTTTATCTCGTGTTAGAAAATTTGAAAGACTTGCTGGTTGAAACGTATATTTCGACGAATTAACAGCAACTAACTCTAAAAACACAGTCTTAACATCTAATATAGCCGGAGACTCAGCCGGTTGCCACCTCCGACTCATATTACCTCGCTCGTAAAAATGCCTTAAACGTGACATTTTAGGTAGCTGAACACTATCGTATCTTACACTCTTGTGAAAAAGATTAGAAGGAACTTGAAAAAAGTAAATGTGTGATTACGCGGAAGCTTAGTTTATTCTATGTGTTATCAATTTGATTACATAAGCACTCAATAACCGTTCTGTTTGAATAAGCTTATGGTTATACAATGAGCGATTTTCTAAAGAAATTCCTTCGATAGGTGCGTTGGAATTTCTTGATGAAATAAATCATAATCATTCGCTTTAAAACAAAACTTTTAGGATGGTAGACGAATGTATTGGTAAATTATGTTACCCACACCTCCCGTATACGAAATTTATAAGTTATAACTATAGTAATTTCTAGCGTTGTAATAATTTTTGTAAACAGCTCTTTGTAAGCGTCAACGTTTTGTGGTATTTCAATGATTATTGATTCTACAATTTTTTTGTCGATAGATCACGAACAACTTGATAAAGGAAAGATACCATGCCCTGATGCAGTCAACCCTCAGGTCAAAGGTAATGTACATTTTCATATACATTTTATCTGATTTGCTGTATATGATAGAAGTCCTACACGCGATATCTGCTGTTCTGAGAAACTTGAAAAATAAAAGTTGATATTTTAATTCCCGAATTGCATAGTGAATTAGGAAATGACTATAACCGCCATAACTTATTATCATTTTACTCGAATATGAAATAAGAATAACAGAGAAATTGTGAAACTGCTGACGAGAAATGTTTACTTATGCATTAAAGTCATACATTTGAATAGGCTGCAGTTGTCTTCAACTTTAATAGAACACTGTAGTCCATGCAAATTACTTAAGACGCCTGAGTTTACGCGGGAACGTTTTGTTGTGTTGCGCGAGCCAATGTTAATAGGGGTTGTATAAGATTGGGCGCATATTAAAAGAGTTTGTAAATAATTTTTGAATTTTCAATTATACTCGGAAATTTTTTAAAATATGAAAGCGTTATAAATAATTATATCGCTGCAATTTTCTACCATCAATTTGTTCGAATATTTTTCATTTTAATATGATAAATTGATGGTTAACAATCTTTCCAATTTCGCATTAAAAAATAAAACATTTTTATACCTAATGATCAAAGTGGTTTGACCTATAACAGGTTAAACCATTCCGGCTGGCCACCAAGAAATTTTAATAAATTTCTATTGGTTCTCCCAGCCACAAGAGTCTGAGAACAACAACCAATGAAAATGAAAAATATTTGGTTCTGAATGACTTCAATATGAGCAGCTAAATGTACATGTGGACTCATCACTTTCGCGGTGTAAGGGGGGAAATCGAAATTTTATCAATGCTCATTAAGACTGATGCCTTATTGGCTATTGATATTATCAACTCACAGTTGCTCATATTGACGTCATCAGTAAACAATGCACTTGAAAAAATAAAGTTGAAAATTTTCACGTGATCTCAAATGATGTAACCTGTTATAGGTCAAACCACTTTGCCTAATGATAACAATTATGACGATTCGTACTTCTTGTGGTTCGAGTTGTGGTTTTTGGTTTAAGACACTGCACCTAGAAATTTTTGGTCTATAAAATTTACTTTAACTGCAAGATTTGTTTGTAGAGAGAAGAGGAGATTGTTACAATCAGTTGCTTAATGACCTCAAAATTATGTAATTACAATTTCAGCTTCCTAACTTAATTTCTAGACCTCCCAAAATGAAGTCAAGGTTTTAAAAATTTTGTAATTTTCAAAAGGAAAGCGAATTTTTGAACGATTAAAATTTTTTACCTTCCAAAGTCATATTTTATCGTTCAACAACTGAAAAAATTGTAGTCACTAATTTTTTTCAAAATTTAGAAGCCTGAATAATTTAAAAATTTTTTTAACAGATATGTCACCTACTGGTGGACTCGGTACATCGAAACCCGAATCCAGACTTGAAGAGAGAAAAGCTTTAGACCCTCCAAGTGAAAATGACTCGGACATTGAGAAAAACACATCGAACATGAAAATAGACCAGCCATCTGATAAGGCAGACAATTCTCCTTCTATTAAAGAAATCTTTGCCCCTCTCGAAGATAATATGAATACATACGCTAAACGGTATCCTCTCTCTTTCCAGAAGCTTATTGCTTTCGTTAGCACAGTCACGGATAATAAACAGGCGGTAAGCATTGCAAACAGATTTACTAATGACCTTAAAGGTCTACAAATCACTCTGAAGGAAAATCGCCGCTTTCTTAAGGATCGCAAAATGAAGATAAAGTTCACAAAAATCATAAATCAGCTAAATGCAAAACTGCACTCTTTAACAAACCAATAAAATTTTCTCTTCACATTATAAGAATTCTTAGAAGTTTTAATGTCAGCAAGATATCAAAATACAATGGTCTCTTTTACCATCTAGAAGATACAAAAATTCTTATTACCAAATACAACCTTGCCATAATCTGTTTATCATAAGAAACTCATCTAAAACATTAACATATATATATATATATATATATATATATATTTATAATGTACTCAAGATATAATGCTGTACAAACACGCAGAACACGCTAAACCTCTACCTCTCATTCCCATGATAAAATTCTTATCGCCATTAAATTCGATATTCAGTACGAAGAAATTGTATTCGGAACAAATCTCCAAATATTAGCAGTAAAAATTTATTGAAAAATCCCATTCATCATTTGTGCCTATTTCCCATACGGACAAATTACATCATAACATCATCTGCTCAGTATAATTAATTTTCTTCCAACATCATTCATACTTGCTGGAGACTTGAACTTGCACAGTCCAATGTGGGATGGTTTAAAATGAAGCAAAAATGAAGAAATTCTGGAAAACATCTTCAAGAAACATCAGCTAACAATTCTAAATACTAATACCAAAACCTACTTCAGTTTCTCTTATCGAATATGGTCAAATTTAGACTTAGTTTTTTTGCTCTCCACAGCTTTACAGTTCAATACTTGTTCATCCCCACATGTGCTTAGCGGGTAGTGATCATACGCTTGTGCTGATTCATCAAAACATCATTATTTGCGCCTTTTTTTGTAAAGTTTTTTTTTTACACAAAGAAAACATATAATTCATCGGGGACGTATTGTATGTATATTCATTTGTAGCATTAAGTAATAAAACATCGAGCTGTCAATTAGTTGTTCTATTTATTTGGATATATACATACGCTATAGACTTCACAAAATAAGTAGAGGTCGAAAAGGGAATCAATTCCAATTACAAATATAGGAGTTGAGAAAATTATTTGAATAAATAACATTTATTTATAAGAACTATCACATTCACGTGATGGCATTTTGAAGGTATTATGAGGATATGTTGTTTATTCGCATTATGTAATGCGGCATTACTGCTCACATTTTTTATTGCAAGGGTAGGTGTAAAACTATAATCATCCATCCTGTTGAGCGAGACATTCATTTGTTGCATTTTTCATGCCCAGATTAAGACTAATATAAAAAATAAAACTAAAACCAAAAACAAAACCTGGGTAAAAAATTACCTCAAGCTCAACATCGTATATTGAACCAGCTCGTAATACATAATAAAATTAGAAATAAAAAATACACTTAAAAAGTTAATATAGGAAACCTGCAACAAAAATCTATATAAAATAACAGAAACAATTTTCAAAAAATTTTCAATAAAAACAAAAAACTAAAAAATTTAACTCTCGTTTTTCGTCATTTGTTACAAAAAAAAAAATAATAACAAACAAATAAATAAATACAATGGTAATTTCACAAAGGAATAAAAAATCATTTGCAGAACGCGATCGAGTCTCCAAAAAACCAATAACTCTTCAAAGGCCCAATTTTCGCAAGTACAAATCTAACGACTGCGGCATTCCACCAATCTGTAAAATAGGTCGAAAATTATTTTTCTAATTAATACGAATAACGTGCACATGAGACACTTACTTCTCTGAGTTCTACGATGTGATCACGTACTGAACGAATTAAAAAATCATCTTTAGATAACACGCAGAATCTAATTAACAATATTTTATTCGCAGCGGATTTTCTCACATGTTCGAAAAAGGATCGTAGAAGCTAAAATCACACGAAACAAATTATCGTATATGAAAAAAAAAAATAAGCGAGCTAATAGCAAAATGTTGTATTACTTCTTTCGGAGGGTTTCGTTCGTTGAGAAGTTTGCCAATGATTCTCATCTCATCTTTACCATTAATCGTGTTCAGCGATAAACTAGCCTCTAATAACATCATACGAGGATCATTTTGCCTGAAATACAATACCACATCGATAATTATAAATATCAGCACGTTCGTATCTACCACCACCTATACGAAGCTCACCAAGTGTCAGAATTAGCAAACTCTGGCCAAAGCGTCAACAATTTATTCAAATCTTCAATTTGTGTAATAGAACCAACTTGTTTCAACAATTCTTTAAAGAGTTTACGCCGAGTTGCTTCAGTTGATATGTCGAATAAAGTTATCAACGATTCGACGTGTAACCATTCTCTGAGGATGAGTCTAGTCTCGTGCCACAGCTCGATTGTTTTGTAAATATCTTCTCCGGATTGTTCTAAAATCTGAACACCAGATAATGTAAATTACATCAAAACCATTCATTACGTCACATATTTAGCTGTGTAATAAATACCTACTCTAGTGGGAGCGGTGGTGTTATAAAAAATTTAATAATAATTTCGTTTATTTTATTTTATTACTTTAGAGATTACAGGATATTATAGTATTAACGATTCGAGAAAATCTTACGACCGAATTTTCTTTCTAAAAATAATTTTGCGCTCTCACTCCCCTCCAACCTTGTCAACTTCACAATTTGAACAGAGTATAGGAGGATGAGACTTCAAAATATGGTGAAGGTAAACAAAAGGTAGAAAATTTCCATTATGGTTTCAGATGATAGAATGAGGTCAAATTACTAAATAAAAATTCCAATCATCTGATAGTGTTGGAGGGGAGTGATTGGAAAAATCAATTTGTAGAGGAATTTGATCACAAAAATTTTCTTCGATCTTTAATATCTCTTCATCAAATGTACCGAAGTACGCCTGTGGGAAGTTCAAATATTATAGACAAAACCAAACTGAAATTATAAGAAATACTTGAAAGGTCCAAGCGTCGCGTCCGTGAGGAGGGAGGGCTAAGGGAAGATGAGGGCGACTAGTAATCAAAATTTTATGTTTTAAAATGCTCTACAAGCAGTACAAGATTTTTTTTCTAATTTTCGTTGGACTCGGAGGAAAGTAAGCAGACATGCCGCATTATTGGAGCTGAGTTTTTAATTAGGACTCGTTCATGTTTACAGATAGCGTCCGAAAACCACCTAAGAAGTTGAATTTGGAATATGTATCACTTCTAATCCACAATAATCTTGAGCCCATATTTTTCGAATTTCAACATCCTCCGATTAAAAACTCAGCTTCAGAATTGCGGAATATTTGTTAACGATTTTTTCTCGTCGTTGTTTACTTACGGAGATGATATTTTTAATTTTAATCTTCACTTGAGCGTCGACGTGTTCATCCTTGAGAAATAATTCAAGCGGCTTACACCATGTTTTTTCGTATTCATTATCTTCCAAACAGTTCTCGATTCTTTGAACCAACAGCGGCACATTGTTTCTATAATATTACGGATTATTTATAGGAAAAAATTTAAACGCTTCTTAGATATATGAATATATTCCTCGACAACATACGTGTGCAAATCGCTGTTCAACAATTCACTGATTATATCAGTTAAACAATCCATATGTACGAATTCTAAAATCACTTTAATAACGTCCGCCGATATAGTCGAATCTAGTATCATTTTTAATACGGTACGCTTCATATCCGCGTCGTTGTGAATAAATGCAGTCTGTAACTCTCTGTTGAAAATTTTCGCACGAAATTAAGTACATAGCAAAGAGACCGGGGAAGAGTCGATTAAGTATACAGTACGACCTACTGAAATCCACACAGGCAAAGCATCAAATTTCCTTTTGTAATGTGAAATTTTTCACAAACTAGAGCAATTTAGGTTTACAAATTTTCATTTCTTTGATTTATAGTCCAGTCAAATTAGGTTTATAACCGGGACAAATTGGGGGCCAAAATTTTTCTGCGGAATCTTGTAGCCAATAGTATCCATAACTACCACCAACTTTTCCCCAAAAATCCCCCTGTTGCTTCTCCCCCAAAATCTACATTTGTGCCCCCCAAACCAGTTTTTTGCCCATAACACGCATCCTAATCTAGATACAGAAAAAAAGTCAAGTTAAAAAATGAACCTGATGAAATTTCCCATAAAAAATATTATTACACATTTTTTGCCCAATTTGATAGAATAGCGAGAAAACGCCCTTGAAACGCACTACTTTCATTGCGCATAGGGCCATAGCGCGACGTTTGATATACCTTACCGCGTTACGTTAATGTTTCATGTTCTCATCGCGCAAATGACTACTGAGGTGAACAAATTTTGGTTTTTCTCGAAAATCGATCAGGAATAGCGGTTGATAGTTGTAAAATAATCTCAAAAGTATACCCAAAAAATTTAAGTTTTTCAAGTTAATATCTATACCCTGAATAATCAGGTCAAAGTTAGAAAATTTTATGATGCATCAAAAATTGTTCAAAAAAATTTATTTTCAACAATTTTTAAATTTTTTGTGTGCAAGGGCGATATTTTGCCTTCTGAATTTCAGAAAAATAATTATTTACCTATTTTTTCAATAATCAGAGGCTTTCAAACTATTTCTAATACATATAAAAAATCCCTATTTTTCTTGTATTGTTTTGCATTATATTTTATACTACTCATAACTATACTACAAATAGATCAATTTTCTAGAAAAACCAAAATTTCTCCCATGCCAGTAGCCATTTGCACGATGAGAACATTAAACATTAGCGTAACGTGGTAGGGTATATCAAACGTCGCGCTATGGCCCTAAGTGCAATGAAAGTGGCGGTTTCAAGAGCGTTTTCTCACGATTGTATCAACTTGAGCAAAAAATGTGTAATAATATTTTTTGTTGGAAATTTGTTCAGCTTCATTTCTTTACTCGACTTTTTTTCTGTATCTAGATTAGAACGCATGTTATTTGCAAAAAACAAGTTTTGGGGGCACAAGTGTGGATTTTGGGGGAGAAGCAACGATGTGATTTCTGGGGAAAAGTTAGGTGTTATTACGGACACTATTAGTCACAAATTTCCGCAGAAAAACTTTGGCCCCCAATTAGTCCCGGTTAACACGTGTTTTTGTCGCAATTTGACTGGACTATTATATTATTTTTTTTATTTTTTATAGGTACTGAAAATAAAATTTCAACTATGATTTCTTTATAATCGATTGTATGATAAAAAATATATATATATTTCAAGTTCATTAATTTTACATCACTGCTTAGTTTTTGATTTTTTTTAAATGCCGAATTAATTTTATTAATTATTATTTGATATTCACATTCAGTGAGAGTCGATGTTAGTATATATTTATTTTATTCACTCCATTTCTCAGTGTAGTGAATTTGGTGCTATTTCTGCGTGGATTTTACGACATGTACTCACCTTAAATATTCTTCGCTAATGTCAATCGCTTGACAGATTTCGTTGAGATCGTCGATTTTATCGAAATGATTCATTCAAATAGTTATTTAAATACTCCACTACGGAGCGGAATCTAAAAAAAAGATTCATCATTTGCACTACAACACTTAGATAAATGGAGAATAAAATGGAAAATTTTGCTAACAAGTTATAAATGGTGTTGAAATGTCGAGAATGACTTTCTGATCTTAAAAAAAAAATCGTAAAGATTTTACTCCTTTTTTTTTTTAGTTTGTGTTCACCCACCCCACTTCCACAAATTTCAGAACATTGACCAAAAATAATATTAGGTTTATTGCATTTTATATTATAATTATTTAATTGGTTAGGAATACAATCAACTTAAATATTTATTGAAGGGATTGTTCCGCTCCTATTAGGTTAAAATTTTGCGAACAAACTGGAAATGGTCTTGAAATATTTAGAGTAATTCCATGATTTCTAGAAAAAAATCTACATGATTACACCCTGGCATTTTTTGTTGGGGGTGGGAGATGAACTTATCTAAAATGAGCTTTTCACCAATATCTCGCGAAGTGGAGCTTCCAGAGAAAAAAAGTTTAGTACAGAAATATTCTACTTGAATTCCATACAAGTTAGCTTATTACACTTTTTCTCCTAGACCGAAAAGTTCACTTCGAAATCTCTTTTTAGTCCAGTGCATTTAGAAATTGAGGTCGGAAAAATTCCCATCAAAGCGATTTTTGGTATGGTTGTTAGGAACACCATTTTAAACAACATACTAAAAGTCCTGACCCCTAGGCGTGGAGCGTATCCCCCCAGGGGGGAAAATGTACCCCCAAAATCAGTTTTTGACCCCTATCTCCTCCGCATTTGGTCCTAGCGCAAAAAGGTCTGAATGAAATTTACTCTCCTTTCAATTCTCTATAAAATGAGCCATAAACCATTTTTCAAGGAAGAACGAGTGTGGAGCTATGGCCTCCTAAAGATGAGTGGTTTGGAGGCGTGTTATGAAAAGTCACTATAAAAAACGTATTACGATTATCATAAATTGTTTTAATGGTTATATATTATATTGAAATCTAAGATAATTGTTCCTGACAAATGGAAACCACCCTCGTCTTCCCCCACCACCATTATAAGAAGTACCCCCTTTCCTTTATTTTAATCACACTGTCCATTTGTTCTAATTTCGACATAGAAAAATTGCACCAAATATCTACAAGTCACGCGTGCTTTTCGTATCCTTGTTGGGGGGAGGGGGAAGGCTTATATTACGACGCGACATGAAACACAATATATCGCACTCTTAGTGCAATAAGGCCACATCTCAAAACAAGCATGTAAAAATTCAACAAAAAGGTGCCCTTTTCCTATACTTTTTTGGAGTGAAATGAGTGAATTTAGTGTATCTGTCACGCTTTTACCGATTTACATTAATTTTACCCAAACATGTAAGTAAAAAGAAGTACTTTTTTGAGATATGGCCTTCTTGTAATTGAAATTTTTTTTTTGAGATGTGGCCTTATTGCACTGAGGGTACGATATGCACAGTTACATTCGCATTTTTTTTTAAAAATTCATGTTTTCCATCATTACAAAGCTTCAGGTTCAGGTTCAGGTCTAACTGGGTGCTACAAGCACCAGGAACTTTGGGCATTTATAGCCCATTGTGCCCCATAACTCACCATCACCTATGTATCAGGGCCTCATAGGAGTCTCAGCTGATAATAAAAGAACTAACTGTGCAGGTAGTAGTTATGTATGAGTGGAATGGTGTCAATAAGGGTTCCTTTTGGAGCGCCAACTTATGCAACCATACTACTTTTATTAATAGGATTATATCCTATTTCATTTCTCAACTGCCTGATTTTAAGGCCTCAGATGGAGCAATTACGAAATCTGACGTAGCAGGACTCACAAACCCTTAAAGGCTTTTTATTCAACTTTTATGTTGATGAGCTGCCACATATACCCGTGGACAAGCTATGGAAAGTGGTTGAAGAAGGATTGGTTTTAGAAAGGATAGACAATTCAGCAATAGAGCATGATTTGGGACCATTAGGATAAATTACGTCATTGGAGGTGGAACTTTCCAAGGTTGCAAAGGCAGCTCCCGTAACCACAGTTGCTCTGACACATACTGTAGTCCGGAGTTTCTGGAGAATTGAAGAAGGAATAGTTCTGGTATGGAGACATAAGAAATGATGCCAGAGCTAGCTTGGGTGCCTTGGGTTTACCAGGCCTGTATTTGCTAGATGCGAATTCCGGAGGATCATTCCAAAGCTTACTTGCTTCCAAGGAGGAATCTAATCCTTTTTTAGTAACAGTTACCGAATATTACAAATAAAACACTTCAACATATCATCTATTATAAACAGGCCTGAGCCTTGGGAAGATGGGCGGTTTCCCGGGCTCGAGTTTTTTTCAGGGCCCACGACTTGAAGCACTGACCCTAAAAATTTGTCTTCACCTCCATTTTTTTTTATGCTCTCATGACTTTTCCTCCCAGCGCTGATTATAAAGTAAATTCGTAAGAAACACATTTCTAACTCATCGGAAATATTCAAGGAAATAGTAAAGCTAGGTACCCTACTCGCTAGTATATGAAAAATAGAGAGTTTCATCATTTGACATCGTAATGCAACTGTACTTTATACCTCAACTGTGTAGTATTGTTGTGCCCCAACAATCCTCACCCCGAGCAAACGCTACAAGAAACAGTATTGTCGTGTCGCAATATAGGCCGCTCCCTCCCCCCAACAAGGGTACGAAAAGCACGCGTGACTCGTAGATAGTTGGTGTAATTGAAAACATGAATTTTTAGAAAAAAATGCGAATGTAACTGTGCATATCGTACCCTCAGTGCAATAAGGCCACATCTCAAAAAAAAAATTTCAATTACAAGAAGGCCATATCTCAAAAAAGTACTTCTTTTTACTTACATGTTTGGGTAAAATTAATGTAAATCGGTAAAAGCGTGACAGATACACTAAATTCACTCATTTCACTCCAAAAAAGTATAGGAAAAGGGCACCTTTTTGTTGAATTTTTACATGCTTGTTTTGAGATGTGGCCTTATTGCACTAAGAGTGCGATATATTGTGTTTCATGTCGCGTCGTAATATAAGCCTTCCCCCTCCCCCCAACAAGGATACGAAAAGCACGCGTGACTTGTAGATATTTGGTGCAATTTTTCTATGTCGAAATTAGAACAAATGGACAGTGTGATTAAAATAAAGGAAAGGGGGTACTTCTTATAATGGTGGTGGGGGAAGACGAGGGTGGTTTCCATTTGTCAGGAACAATTATCTTAGATTTCAATATAATATATAACCATTAAAACAATTTATGATAATCGTAATACGTTTTTTATAGTGACTTTTCATAACACGCCTCCAAACCACTCATCTTTAGGAGGCCATAGCTCCACACTCGTTCTTCCTTGAAAAATGGTTTATGGCTCATTTTATAGAGAATTGAAAGGAGAGTAAATTTCATTCAGACCTTTTTGCGCTAGGACCAAATGCGGAGGAGATAGGGGTCAAAAACTGATTTTGGGGGTACATTTTCCCCCCTGGGGGGATACGCTCCACGCCTAGGGGTCAGGACTTTTAGTATGTTGTTTAAAATGGTGTTCCTAACAACCATACCAAAAATCGCTTTGATGGGAATTTTCCCGACCTTTGGTGTATTTTATGTCTAAATGCACTGGACAATTTTTGTACTTTAAAAAGAAAACACCGATGTAGATATCCACGAACAACAATGTTCTTCGAGCCCATTACGAGTAATCTTAATAATAATCGACGCTTTCGTCGAACATATCGATGTACCAAAGACAGAAGAACTCGCTTATCAAAACAAACTAACTGTTGTACAAGATCTATTGAAAACAAAACCTTTGAACTCCAAATTGCTGAAATTCATCGCCGATCCTCCAACCACAACGATGCAAAGAATCAAAGCTCTAACTACCGGTAGTTTGTCGACTTTTATCGATGTTAGTAAGAATTTCGCATCTTCAGAGATCCAAGAGGATAACATCATCGATTTACTGAGCGAATTCAAAAGAGCGGTTTTTATGGGTGACGATACGTGGATTAAACTATACCCGAATCGATTCGTTCGTAGCGGTTCGTAGTTATCCGTTTGATTCGTTTAATGTATGGGATCTAGATACCGTTGATAATGGAATTAAAGAGAATTTATTTATGGAAATTGAAAAACAAGATTGGAGCCTATTGGTTGCTCATTTTTTAGGAGTTGATCACTGCGGTCATCGGTATGGCAGTGTGCATCCTGAAATGAATCGAAAGTTGAGTGAAATGAATGATGTTTTGAAGTGAGTAATTTTAATAATAATTTTCCAAATGGAAAAAATTTTACTCTAGTTAAATATAATTATTTTTACAGGAGTATAATTGAACAAATAAAACATCAAGAAAATATTGTACTTTTTGTCGTCGGTGATCATGGAATGACTTCTACAGGTATTCGTGTATTCTAATATTCTTGATTATAATTATTTTCTCACCGATGAATTTATTTGTTGTAGGAGATCACGGAGGCGATACAGAGAATGAAGTGACTTCGGCTATTTTCGCGTACTCTCCGATTC
Source organism: Phenacoccus solenopsis (assembly GCA_009761765.1). NCBI lineage: Eukaryota > Metazoa > Arthropoda > Insecta > Hemiptera > Pseudococcidae > Phenacoccus > Phenacoccus solenopsis. The sequence goes on along the minus strand of CM019754.1, from coordinate 30,716,565 downwards.
ATACTCTGTTTCAAACGCCTAATGAAATAAAATCAGTCCATCAAGTGGATATTGTTCCCACATTATCTTCTATTTTAGGATTACCAATTCCATTTTCAAATACTGGTTCTGTGATTTTAAATTGCATTCCAGTAAATTTAATTTCTTCTGTTTCAAATATATCTTTTTTATTGTGGAGAAATGTCGAACAAATTACCAATTATATTAAAAAATATTCCCAATTTAACTCCCAGTTTGCATCTCATCAATTAGAGTATATTTTGAAAATTATTTTTTTCGTTGCAATTATTCATCGGTGTTATCTGCGCGGAATTTCTTGGCGCAGAATTAATTAAAACTTTGTACATCACTACGGAGATATTTTTGGTGATATTTATAATTTTCGTGTGTTTAAGATTAAGAAGTTTTTTCGAATGTACTTCCCACATTGGATTAAATTTTGTGGGCATTTTTTTACTTTTTGTATACTCGATTGTTCTGATGTTACCATTTTCCAATAGCTTTATTTTGGAAGAACCTAAAATAATATTGTTTCTTTTTATTTCCTCGCTGATACTGATTAACTTTCATTATTCGAATATTTCGAATCTAGTTTCGATATATTCGTCGAAATATGTTTTTGATACCCTTCTATTATGTTTCATGTATAGAGCTATGATAAGTTACGCCAAATGTCGAGGAGAAGAAGATTACCAGTGTCAAATAGCCGAACCATTGAAAATAACGAATTGGTCAGGCTTATTAGCTGTTATTTCGTGTATTTGTGTAGTCGTATTTGAATACAGGGAACATAAAAAGGAAGTATTTATGAGATGGATTTCGATTATATCTGGTGTTTTGATATCGTTGTATTGGATTTGCGAAATAGTCGTGTTAAATGTAGAGACTGACTTCACATATGTTAACAAAATACCTGGAATTTTATTGGTATCTTTATCAGTATTGCTGTGTTTATTACATTATAATCCTTTGATGGAGTATTTTGATGAATATTCAATTTCATCCAGTCGTAAAGAAGTGAATTCGTCCATCAATGTCTTGAGGAAGTCGTTCGTAAATGCTCGCGTGTTGATATATTTCACTTGTGTAACGATATTAGGCCAGCTCTATGCCATACCTGTGCTCTTCATGATGATGGCTGTGCAGTATTTGGCTTCATTCACGAAAAGGATACCGCGTAATCGCAGTTTCGGTTAGTTTCAAGTATATAGAATATTGAAAACTGAAGTATGGTTGATAGTGTTTGATTTTTCTTCATTATAGATGTGCCTTGGAGTGGAATAATGTTGTGGGGTTTGTCTTGCGTTTATTGGTTTTACGTGACGGGACATAATACATCGTTTTCGGGCATTCAGTGGAACGCGGCGTTTATTATTCAAAAAGAAATCGGTAACAGTACCTTACTGCCTGGAGTACTGGTTGTTTTGAACACGTTTATTTCTCAAGTCGTTCATGGCTTGTTAATAATGGTATAGTTTTTCTTTTCCATTCATTAGCCTAGTTGTAATGAATAATTAAGATATTATAGTACGGCTGATTTTGGAATTGGGATGGAAAGATCGGCGAGGGGTTTGAGGAAGGCTTCATATCTCGAAATTTCTCATCATTTGTACCTAATTCGTCGAAGATTAGTGCCTATCATATATGTGACCCTTTCCCAAAAAATGGACTTGGAAGGGGCGGTAGCCAACGCTGCTACTCTAGGTCTAAGTGTGAAGAGATTATTAACATTATCTGTACATCTGAACAAACTCTCATTGAAAACTTAGCTCCAGTGATGCAGTCAGATCGCTTACTTTTTTTTTAATAATGAAGATATTCCTTTTATGTCTCTTCTAGTTACCGCTAATGTCGCCTTTTTTGGACGATTCCAATCTTCGAAGCTCTTTGAAGAAACACGAATTTCTGCAAAATGCTTTTACATCGATTTTAAGATATTTAATTTTTTTCTCTTTTCGAGTGAGTAGATTTTTTAAAATATAAAGTATTACTTCGATTAACCTGGATAATTATTCTTAATTTATTACAGATGTTTTCGACAATGCTGTCAGCGTACATTCACCGACGGCATTTAATGATGTGGGGCGTGTTTGCCCCGAAATTCATCTTTGAAGCGGTCTCCTTCGCTTTTGTCATAATTCCGTCTTCACTTGTAGGATTTTTATTCATTATAAGAGTGATTGAAAAAATTGAAAAATGAAGCGTGTTCGCGGTGTTCATTTAAATGTGATATTATTTTGTTTTCCTTATTGTTATAAATTGAAGTTTTTTATTTCTTTTATTTTACTTTATAGAGCTTCGTTCCATACAACTTACACGTACAGTTCAAGTAACTTGCATATATTATGTGACTATATGGCTGTGAAAAAATCTATTTAAAACCCCTGAAAATTTGAATTTTGCTTTTGTTACTACAGAGGGCATTTTAACCAATATACAAAAACATGTAAAAAGTCAATTTGCGTGGAACAAGATGTAGAATATTTCCGCATTTTTTAAGTATTTCTTATACATGATAACGCTATTTAAGAATTCATCCCCTCCACTTTTAAAGGAAAAGAGCAAAAACCAGGTGATGCCTCAACCTTTTTTTTTTGGTTGAGCTTAGTAAAAACAAAAGCTATTACAACCTACCTGATTTGGGAAGATTTGCTTTTCAGACCATTTGTAATCATCTGGCAAATGTCCAACTTTTTGATGTAATCATTTGTTTCCCTCTCGCAACGCTGGCTGATATCATTCATTAAATTCGCTCAAAATTTGGTTAGAGACTTCTTGCAAATAAAAAAATCGTACTTTTCTGTTTTTTGGATACACATCAAGATGGCGGATCACTCAAATTTTGAGAGGCTGGAGAAGGGAAAAATAGCTCAAAATTTTTGTTATAGATTTCATAGTGAAAGAGTGAGTCACGAACATCCACATATTCAACTTCCAGCTTCTTAAGTGCATTTGGAGTGAATTTTATTAACTTTTGATTGTGAGGTTATTCGAACTAATTTTCGTTTACAACCCCAACTTAATTTACTTGAAAAATTCTACCAACAAATGGCGACAATTCATTTTCGAAAATAGCAAAAGTGAGAAGTCGTTGAACGAACCTCGTAATCTCATACAGTAGTAAGGTTATGCATAGATTTCTATAAAAACAGCTTTATGAGAAAGTTCTAAGTCATGAAATTTCTTGAATCTACCATATCTCCTCACGAAATCAATGTGAAAATATTAAAATTTGTTTGTCGGATAAGTTGGTGATGATTTCTTGAATTTGGGTCAAAATAGATGCAAAATGGCGGATCATCAAAAAAATGTAATTAGAATAAGAAGTATACAATATCTCAAATCTACCTTCACACATGATATTGGAAGGGCAGTGGCAAATTTAACGGTCGGCAAGTGAACAATTGCCGATTACGTCACTTCCCAGGCGGCGGGCCCCAAGCTAGAAGGGCCTCTCTGAATGATTAAACGTATACCTATATTTGCGATAGAGAAAAAAGCCAGATTCGGGTTTAAAAATGATTAATTTTCATGTAATTACTTCTTTTGTTGTTTTTTTTTGTGATAACAATATATGCTTTAATGGCGACAAGCAAAAAAAAGATCGTTCGTTTCTTGGGCTTCTGTACAGCCCATTTGCTGACTGGTCCTTTTCTCTTAAAGCTGCCACTGCGCAAGTGATTTCCTGACATATTCGAAAAAATATGGTAAAAGCTAAAATTACTCGAAACAAATTATCGTTTAATATTTGAAAAAAAAAATAAGCGAGCTAATAGCAAAGTTTTGTATTACCCTACTTCTTTCGGAGGATTTCGTTCGTTGAGAAGTTTGCCAATGATTCTCATCTCATCTCTCCTATTGTGGTGCCGTAACTTGTGATAATTCATATGTGCACATGTTTCAGTCTGTTAAGTGACGTATAGGATAGAGATGCCCCCACCTAAATGATTTATTTGGTTCCCGGTCATTTTCCCGAATCTGCTTTCCCTAATGACCATTTTCCCAAATACCTGCTTCCCTAATAAAATTATTCTGAAACACGTTTTCCCGAATCTGTTATCCCAAAAATATTGTTTCACCAATGCCTATTTCCCGAATACCTATTTCTTAAATTGGAAAATTTCTATGATAAATGTATAAATGTATCTAATAAGGGTAGTGATTCAACAATAAACATAAAGACGCGTCATAAGTACCTAAAGAGCAGTAAGTAATGACTGAAATTGGAAATAGTACATTACACAACGAGGGTGTTAGGTGAGTGATAACAAATAAGTGCAATTTGTAGCACGAGCCGTAGGTGAGTGCTGTAATCGCACGAGTTTGTTATCACTCCCAAGTCCTAACACCCATGTTGCGTACGACGTTTTACTCAACGAAGGAGGTAAAAGTCGCTGCGTAAAAGTCACCGGTAAAAGCATACTTTACTCTTTGTCAGTAGTAATGTTATGTTACAGTTTACATGTATGAGTTGAGTAAAACTTATAATCGACGGCTTCGTATATCTGAAGTCCCGCATAAGCAAGGGTCGCATTTACTGGGCCTATCGAAAGCTTCGAAAAGGAGTGTAAAGCTCGAGGTATAACGAAAGAGCCTCGACCCGGTGAGGCGGTAGCTGTAATAAAGGGACCCATTTTATCTCTAGAATGTTATATCCGGAAATGTTGATAGTTACTCAGATTACAAGGGACGAGTGTTACAATAGGTACCTTAGAACAATTTCGTGCAATATTAACCTTTGATTCTGAATAAAAAATGTAACTTTATATAATTTTTCTGTTCGAGAACAATAATAGATTTGGGAAAGTGGGATTCGGGATAACAGCATTTGGGAAAAACATTTTCAGGGTAATGGTCATTCGGGAAAATGGCTGGGAACCGATTTATTTATAGTTATGGCCAGCTACTTTTTAAAAGTTTTCTTTTCGGTCTTTATATTTTTTCGTATTACCTCATCGATTTGATGTACTCATATTATCTTTTTAGCTGAGTTTTTAACAAAACGATAGCTATTACAGCCTACCTGATTTGGGAAGGGAAGGTCGGGGGAGGGTGGGGTCTTCAAATCTTTGCGTTTCAGACCATTTGTAATCATCTGGCAAATGTCCAACTTTTTGGTATATATATATATAGTGATCTATGGTCAAAGTGGCATCAGTTTGCACATTCCTCAGAAGTGCATCTAATGTCACATTAACGACACCACAATGGCGAACGGAATGTATAATATCATAGGTTTTCTTTGAAACAAATTTTTAAAATGATGCCACTTTACCTGTAAACATCAAAAAAATGAGGCTACTACGACCGTAGACCGAAAAAAATGTTTTTGTATGAAAAATAGAATATTAGTGGTAAAGTGGCATCACCCAAATAACCACACCAGTGACATCATGACACAAAGCTGAATCGATGAGCAATGTGATGGTAAAGTGGCATCAAAAAAAAGATGCCACTTTGTAAAAAAGATGCCACTTTACCTGTAGACGACGAAAAATGATGCCACTTTATCCATAGATAAATCTATATATATATATAGATTTATCTATGGATAAAGTGGCATCATTTTTCGTCGTCTACAGGTAAAGTGGCATCTTTTTTACAAAGTGGCATCTTTTTTTTGATGCCACTTTACCATCACATTGCTCATCGATTCAGCTATGTGTCATGACGTCACTGGTGTGGTTATTTGGGTGATGCCACTTTACCACTAATATTCTATTTTTCATACAAAAAAATTTTTTTCGGTCTACGGTCGTAGTAGCCTCATTTTTTTTAAGTTCACAGGTAAAGTGGCATCATTTTAAAAATTTGTTTCCAAGAAAACCTATGAAATTATACATTCCGTTCGCCACTGTGGTGTCGTTAACGTGACATTAGATGCACTTCTGAGGAATGTGCAAAGTGATGCCACTTTGACCATAGATCACTATATATATATATATATATAATGGCCCTTTTCCGGTATTGTGAGGCCATTCTTAGCATTACATAGGTAAAGAGAGCCAGTGGCTCAGATCGCCTGTAAAAGTATACAGGATTTCTTATCCGGTATTGTGAGCCACTATAGTTGAAAGATAAACCTATAGAGGTTGTTACAGTTGAATTAGCCTGATTCGCATTTCGAAAGAACTATTTCAACACCATTTCAAGCTTAGAGAGTTGCTAGTCTTGCATGTGAAGGAGAAAGCGAAGTCTTGGCGCACTTTTTTGCAGCAATAGTTCATATAATTTATTACTTTTTATTTAAAAAAATGAAATACCTAAGTAAATTATTCTTCATTCTATATGAAGAACATGCTACTATATTATGGTCTATTTGATATTCATGGTATCGTCCAATGTCCTATTATGGTATTAAATATATCCTATATGATTTCAATGAGAAATTTAAATTCGATTTTAATCAATTGAAGAGATCGATGATTATCTTGAACCTCTCTCATGCTATAATCTTGATATTACTGTTGATACTAATATGCATGCAACTGCCATAAATATGATGTGAAATTTTTTTCTTATGGCAAATTTGACTCACAACAGTATTGAATATTGTATTCATCAGATGGGGTTCGTGTTGGATTATGTTTGTTCCCTAATAATTTCAATTTTCAATTTGAAACCACTCATTCTAATTCTATTGAAAATGGACTTCATTTTTTTTTTAAACGAGGAAAATAAGCTTTTATATGTGGCGAACCAAGCTTTCAATTTGATTAGGAAAGTGTTGGGATTTAACGGTCATTTAATCAAATATTAGGTGAAAAGAGATTTGAGTTAAATTTTGAACCAAGACCGTCATTTCAAATCATAATTTTCAACATAATTATTATGATTATTGAACTCACAACTAAAATCATGAATATTGATTGTTGATTCAAATTTTGTTTTAAAATAGGAAATTCAATGCAAATTGTTTGATACTGTATTATTATTAGTTTTGATTTCCACTTGATATTCAACATACTCAATAATCATAATGACTGAATGATATGACAGAGAAATTCAACATTAATCGTGAATGCACCTCGAACTCGTAGTTCTTTTGGAATCTTCATCAGGGTAGAAGGGTAATTTTCTTTCTCATTTGTATGACGCGTGTCCGTATTTCTTTGCTTTGCCCGCCCTGAAAATTCCGTTCAAAAAAAATTATTTTTTTAAGACGCGCTATGAGGCTATACTTTTCTCATAATTTTTCCATAACAGACATTTCAAAATAAGGAGATACAAGAAAAAAATAATGTTCTAATGATTCAATTTTATGACATTTTATGGAATTATTTACATACTTTATGTTGAAACTTCACCTCCTAAAGTTTTGGCCCTCACTAACCATTTAGAGGAAACGTTGAGACATTTTAAAGCTGTTGGACACCTTAAGATTAACTCAAATGGTGGGATTAGAGCTAAAAACTTGGGTGATGCACTTTCAACACCAAGTAAATTACATTTTAAAATTTCATTAAGTTGGATCATTGGCACTTTTTATTCATTTTCATTTTATTTCGTTATTTTGATGGCTTTTATTGAGAAATTCTACCAATAAGTATAACATAAGTGTCACTGCATCAGTTGAGAAAATGAAATTTTTCAATAAAAATTTTTGAGATCATTAGAGAAAAAATGTCCTCGATAGTACTGAATAAGAAGAGTTGACTTTTTTATATGAGTAGGTATTATCATTTACATAATTTTTTCTTTTAAATACTTGAAGTGTGAAGTTTTCATTTATATTCCTCACATAGTTCAGGAATGAAAAAACTGATGGAAAAAATTGCTTTTCACAACTATAAATTATGTTCTTCCACTCAAAAAAATTTTAACCTTTCTCATTTCTATACATATATTCCCTCAAACTGAAAATTAAAGAGAATCAGCCAAGATTACTATTTCATGAAATTTTATTGAATAATGAACCTGAAATGAACACCTGCAAAATTCTTAGAAATAAAATAAGCATAAAAATTATTGAGAAGATATTCATAAGTTTTTACCACTAAAGAAGAAAAAAGTATAAGTCGTAAATTCTAAAATGAGTATATACTTGAAGAAAAAACATAAGCCATGAATGAACAATATTTATGCACAAAGTATCAAAAATAAGTTATGTACATATCTATGTAATTTTCTTAACATAAAACAAATTCAAAAGTAATCTTTTACAAAACTACAAAAAACTTCTTTTCTTACTCCTTATCCTTATTTATTTATTTATTAAATTTATTTTATTTTTTCATTTTCATTTGTTATTATGGAAAATTGGTACGAAATTTTAATCAGTTCATCAATGAAGTAAGGTATGAAAAATTTGCGAAAAAAAAAGATAAGCAGTTTCACCATTAAAACCTTTAATGCTCATTCTGTAATTAAAGCAAGTGTTAGATAAACCATGCACATAACAGACTATAATTTCATACCTTAATTCTCAGCAGGGCTTTATTTCATTAAATTTTGATTATTTACAAGCGATCACCTCAGGAGCAACCTGAATCAGGTTTTTCAAAAAATGAAAAACTGATCAGATCTCTTGCCAACCTTCTTAGAGAGCAGCCTTGAGTTTTTTTTCCAATAATAGAAAAAAAAACAATTTGGCTTCTAGCCGAGTTAGAGACCCGACCTCTAAGAAGAGCAACCAATTAAGCAGACTACATCTAATGCAGCAGCTAGGTCTCTCGTTGACCGCTGAGGAGAGCAACTGTGTCAAAATGAAGCACAGTCTCATATCGCTGTAAAACTTTAATGTCGCAATTAACACCGAATTTGCGATGTCATTAAATTAACTACCAAAAAAGTAACGTAGAGGCTCAACGTTAATGGGAAGGAGTAGAAAAGATGTTTATAAAATTTTGAAATATCGGCAACAATATAATTGTGCTACATACTTATATTATTTTATTATATAATTATGATAAAAAACTTCGAATCTCCGTAGTTATGTTTAAAATGAAGTTCATAGGTACTACACCAAATTCCAATTCTCTCCACAGAGATTTTTCTCATGGAGTTAAGCTTCACTTCCCTCTAGATCTTCAACGGAATTTCTTATTTCATTAATACCTTGAAATGAAAAAAAAAAATTAATTGTCTCCTACATTGTACACATGCATGCATCATAGTAAATTTTGAGATAGTGTTTCGAACTTTGGAATTAAAAAAAAAAAAATTCAACTTAGCTCAAAGATCTTGCCCTTCTACTCAAGAATTAAAGATTTATAATTTCAGTTTCTTGCCATAACTTTCTTTCGAATTTTGGTGTTATTTTTCTTCATTGCTACCTGAAATAAACAAAAACAAAACAAAAAATATAAATGTCAAGTGGGTATGAATACATAAACTCTCATATTTTACATATTTCGCCTATAAAAACATGTTTTTTCATGTTTTGACCATTCCGAAGATATATTTTGATAAATTTCCCCATATTCTCCAAATTTTTTTCATTTTCACCGAATATTTGGCTATTTACACAGATTTTGTCCAATTATCGTCGTAATTTTTTGGTTATGAATTTATGATGCCAAATGATTATTCAATTTTATAATAGAAATTCTTCGGATTAAAAAGTTTTTAGGTTTATTAAATTCAAACTTACGTATTTGTATTTGTGATTCAATTTTTATAATTTTATGTTACAATAAAAATTCTTTAAAATGAAATGACAATGAATCAGTTTTATTCAAAAATTTACGATAAATGTCGAAAACGAGCACAGCTTTTCAAAGGATACCCATAAACCCATGGTTATGAATATTTGTGATTTTTAGCTCATAGAAATCCGCTTCTTAGTTATTCACATTTGTGTTTTTAATTACCTACCCTAATTTCTACGCCATCGAAAAAATAAAAATAAAAGTGAACAAATTGAAACAAAAATGTAGGTAAAATTATTCTGCTTTTGATTAACAAAATATGGCCTATAATGTTAAAATTAATTTAAAAATAACCAATAGTCCGAGACAATTGACATCAAAGGTAATAACATAAAAATATCATTCATAACAGAAGTTTTTTTTCCCTGAAAATGTTCAAGATGTTGTCCTAAATAACCTCAGGAAATATTCCGTCATCGTTCCACGCACCTATAATCTTTATTTAGGGCAAACATCTTTTATTAGCATTTAAATACTCCTAAAATCACGATTAATTAGAAAATAGCTTTGTGAAACATGATGTGCACAGCATCTCCCATAAAAAAATTCTTAATATTTTTTGGTGAAGTGCAAAGGAGGAGGAGTTTTTTCTTACAAATTCTGCTTGCTAACAAAAAAAAATCCAAAACCCATTAGAGTTATTCCAAGTCATCAAGCATTTCATTTCGAACTCTTCGATTTCGCTCATGTTTTTATACAAGTTAGTTTTGCAATAAAGGTTAGAAAACCATTACCAGTTCAGCCCCTAGATTTTCTAGATAAAGGGAGAGGAACTTCAAAATTTTCTTTTTTTTTCAGTTTTTGCGAAACATAACCTACTTTTGCCTCTTGTATGATTTGAACAAATGCACTTACACATAAAAGATTTTTGCAGGTCAATAGGCAAACTAAAGCATATTTTAATGACCTTTTACAATTTCTAGAAATTGAAAGTTGAACTTTGAATAAAATCATAAGAAAAGCTTAACTTTCACCACTTTAATAAAGTGTATGCAGCCTGTTTTAACATTTTAAAAATATAAAATGCAATCGTTCAATGTGTTCTCAACTCCGCTATGTTGAAAATGAGTTTATGGTTTCTTAAGGGTTTATGATGCACCAAAATTTGCAAACAAAATGAAAAAAGCAGAATACTCATGTAACTATTGTTCTTCAAGTATTTAGATATAAATAGGTTTAGGTACGGAATATGATTTTGAGATCATTTTTCATCTTTGATTATTTTCAAGCCCCTTGACCACTACACTTCAATTAGGTATTCAAATTAGCTTATATACCCTATTGGCAAGGAATCCGCGTTAAAAACCGCAGCGCGGCAAAATGGGACTAGGTGCGACTTTAAAATCGCCAACGCGTTAATATGCGCGTATTTATTTACCGCATGCGAGATCGCTTGAAAAACCGTACCGCGTTGATGCACGGCTTTCAAGCCGCATAAAAAGTCGCGTATACGTTTAAAAACCGCATATAAAGTCGCACATACGTGTTCCTTATTGACAAAAATTCATCAAAAGTCGCGCAATAAAACGCTCATCACCTCCAACGAACTTCCTTTTTACCATGGCGGTGTTACGCGCATCATTGTTACCTATGTTACACTGAGTACGCTTCTAATTCCGCTTCAAAATCCGCTTCTGAACCTTTCCTGATGCAGATGTGTACTTGATCCGTGAATTAGTGGAGTGCGCCATCCTGGAAGATAGCAAATTAGGGAAATAAAGCCTATTTATGCGTGAGGCAGCCAATCGAGCCCCGTTGCCATTCAAATTTTTTTTTTTTTTTTTTTTTTTCAATAAATATTTTCTGTAATATTTCATAAGAATATTGTATTGCGGCTCATATTATTTAAATTTTTCACAATAATAATAATAATAATAATAATTTTTTTTGAACAATTATTGTAATCAAATGTTGCATAGACACCAGACTGTGGTTTACATTATATTCACAGTTTTCAACAATTTTGAAATTTTTTAATAAAAAATCGTAGAAAATGATGAAAACCTAATGCACTCAATAAATTTGAAAAACCTTATTACGTACATGAATATTTATGTATACAAAATTATAATATATTGATGTAGCATAATCTTTAAACTTTTTTTATACAAAAAAATTGTAAATGTTATTTTTTCTTGAAATGATTTAAAACAATTTTTAAACTCCTAATTTATTATGCAAAGACCATGAAAAGTTCATTGAATGTATCCGTTTCATCATTTTCTATAATTTTTTTTTATTAAAAATACTAAACTTTTTTTTAAACATGAATGAATGACATGCTACTTTTTTGGAATTAAATATTTAAATTTATTTTCGTATTGAGTGTTCTTATACTGTGCGTCCAAGTGATTCGGGTACAATCAGCGCAAAAATCTCAGTAATCTTAGTTTGTTGATAACATAATAAGAGTTAAACTACAAATTTCTAAAGTAGAAATTATTTTAAAAATTACTTTAATGAATTTCAAGGCTGATAAATTCATTTTAACTGCATTACAATTTCTTTGCATTTAAAAAAAGTAATTCCAAATAATTGGAAAAGAGATTTTTTTGCTGATTGTACCCGACGAATCACTTGGACGCATGGTATAAGTAGGTATAGCATTCAAATTTCCTTTTATTTCATCTTATAAATAATAAAAATTATCAAATCATTTCATATGTTTCACTTCACTACAATAATAAATTATTAAAATCAAAAAGCAAGTATTTCCTAAAATGGATGAAAATGGTAAAAGTTTAGTTTTTGCATAAAAAATTCATACAAAAAGACATTCTGAATTTTAATATTGATAGCTTTTTTTTATTTTTTTACTGTTTGAGAGTCGTAATTTTAGAATTCTTTTTGAACCCTCAAACAAAATTTTAGAGGGAAATGGGAAACATTTATCAATAAAATTTTGTTAAGTGAGGCTTCATATTTTTTGGCAGTGATTATAATTAATTATAATTAAATTAAAAATCATTTAATTAAAATTATATTAAAATTTAAAACAGATTTTATCATTTAATAAAATTAATTAATTTAACTTTTATATACATATTTCCCGTCACTTTTATTTATAAATTAAGTTGTACAATTCTCCCTAAAACTTCACAAGTATCAAAATCCGCGTTTATTTTTGCACTGCTGCGGATTTTGAAGCGTTATTTACCGCGACATACGGTTTTATACGAGGAATTTTAAACGATATGCGGAATTATGTGCGGATCCTTGCCAATAGGCTAGCGTATTCAGGTACATGCTTTCAAAATCGCGGCAAATACCGCACTCTTTCTATCCGCACTTTTTTCCGCACAAAATAACGCTGCGGGAACGCGGTTAAAACCGCGCAAAAAACTGCTGCGTAGTCGTACAGCAGTTTTTTGCGCGGTTTTAACGGCGTTCCCGCAGCGTTATTTTGTGCGGAAAAAAGTGCGAATAGAAAGAGTGCGGTATTTGCCGCGATTTTGAAAGCATTAACGTATCAAAATCCGCGTTTATTTTTTTACTGCTGCGGATTTTGAGGCGTTATTTACCGCGATATGCGGTTTTATATGAGGATTTTTAAGCGATATACGGAATTATGTGCGGATTCCTTGCCAATAGGGTAATAATAAACACTTTCTTTTCAATTTTCACATGATAAAAATCATCAAATTACCTTTCATGGTTAATAATTCATTTGTGGGCTTGATAGTCATTTTAAAAATACTGTAGTTGGAAAATACATTGATTTTTTTCATAAAATGTTAGAAGAGGGACCACACATTTGATAAAAGTGGTGAAAATTGAACTTTTTATCAGCTTTGAATTGGTTATTGAACCGGAAAATCGTTTATCTTTAAGTGAAATTTTTCGCTTCCTACAACAGCCAAAAAATAAATGGGTCATGTTTCACAAAAATAAATGCTAAAAAATTTGGAGGTGCTCTTCTTTCATTTAGGAAGTCTGAGGGGTGGACTAATAATAATTTTTTTTATCTTAGGTGGAAAACTATGCGAATTTATACTATTTCTACCCAACACCAATCTTAAAATTTTATCCGAACCTCCTTCTACTAACCTAAAATTCCAAAACTCAATTATGTAAACTAATTCATACATATAATTCGTACTTACCGAATGATTTTTCCGGAATATCATCTTCGCTCAAATGCACAAAATTACAACTGTCCAATGGTATACGTGTATACACGAATGAAACAGGATAACAACTTGTCACGTGTATTTCCGAAGAATATAAAGCAGTTAAAAGATGCAAAAAAAAGGAAACCGTAACGCTAGGACTGAGTATGTAGGTAGAAGTTTGTTGTTGTATTCGATTTATTTGGCGCCTTTTCGGGTATCTCAGCCTGGGTTACAAAAATGTACTACGCTAGTGATGAAAAAAAAGTCGGGAAAAGAACTGTTCCGTGGGCAACCAGTTTTTTATAATCTTCTAAAATGGTCATTGTATCATCACCCTACTTTTTGTGAATGAATTCTTTACGGACAACATGAGGCACCTTTAAACGTGGTTGATTGTTCGTAGATTTTCTAATACAAATTTTTCATTCAATATGCTAACACCCTTAAACTATTACATTAGAATATTTGCAACACTATAATTATACGTATAGGTAAAATTATATTAGCGTTTTCTCTCTTATTCTAGGCGCTAACCACAAAATACGATATTCCTGCCTAAATACTGGTATTATGTTTCATATTACATTAGATTATTGTTTCGACACTGTCACAAAAATATGAACTTTTTAGTCAATAATTCGAAAAGCTACTATGTATAGTGGGTTGCAGGGACAATATTTCATAAATCTGGGTATAATATGTACATAATTACATATCATCTGAACTGGGTTTAAAGAATACGCGAAGAGAAGATCAAGTAAATGCCTACAAGAAATCTGTGCTTGCTACGAGAGGCCAGTTTTTCGAGGAAATAACTAACTAAATTTCAGGAAAAGTTTTCTATAAACCTTGTTAGTAATGTAGGCAATTTCGTTCAAGAGCATGCCTAACTTTCATTAGGTACCTGATCAGATTTGCGAAAAAAATTTATTAGAGGCACATCATTTTACGACTTAAACTCAAAAATAAACCTCAAAAATCCTTTTTTCCCCACAACATTACTTCAAATTGAGTTGAGACATTAAAATTGTGATATGTTGACGACCATATCTTACTCGATTATGTGACATTAAGATTTGAAATTTTGAGGCTTTTTGGCTCCCTCCAGCTTACCTCAAAATTTGAGTGAACCTCCATTTTGAGATTAATCAAAAATTGAAAGAAATGTAGTTTCAGATATTTACTTGAATATTATGTTTCTAAATTTTGAGCGATTTTCATTCATTTTCGAGAGTTTTTTCACCCTGGAAAGGCAAGAATTTTAAAATCGGCGATAATAATGGCGAGAAAACGATCGAAGAAATATAATCTTATTCGTTTTGCACGAAAAATCCAAATTTCAGTTCATTGTCTTGATATTACTCATTTTAAGCTCAGAAAACACTATTTTTCAGAAAAATGAACGAACAAAAACGCGTGCTGAAGAAGGCGAGTTAATACCTATAACCCATATAGGCTTGTTTCGTGAGCTTCGTTCTTCGAGGAAATATCTAACTAAATTTCAAGAAAAATCGTTTATAAGCCTTGTCTTTAATGCAGGCAATTTCGATCCAGAGCATGTCTGATTTTCAACAGCTACCTGATCAGGTTTGCGAAAAAATTTCCTAGAGACACCTCATTTTATCACTTAAATTCAAAATTAGGCCTCAAAAATTCTCTTTTTCCCACATAACATTCCTTCAAACTGACTTAAGATACTGAAATTTGCATATGTTTGCATTCGTACATTACTCGATTATGTGACATTAAGATTGAAAATTTTGAGGCGTTTTTGGTCTCTCCAGCTTACCTCAAAATTTGAGTGAACCTCCATTTTGAGATTAATCAAAAATTGAAAAAATGTAGTTTCAGATATTTACTTGAATATTATGTTTCTAAATTTTGAGCGATTTTCATTCATTTTCGAGAGTTTTTTCACCCTGGAAAGGCAAGAATTTTAAAATATGCAATAATAATGGCGAGAAAACGATCGAAAAAATATAATCCTATTCGTTTTTGCACGAAAAATCCAAATTTCAGTTCATTGTCTTGATATTACTCATTTTAAGCTCAGAAAACACTATTTTTCAGAAAAATGAACGAATAAAAACGCGTGATGAAGAAGGCGAGTCAATACCTATAATCCATATAGGCTCGTTTCGTGAGCTTCGTTCTTCCGGGAAATATCTAACTAAATTTCAAGAAAAATCGTTTATAACCCTTGTTTGTAATGCAGGCAATTTCATTCTTGAGCATACCTAATTATCAACAGCTACCTCACCAGGTTTACGAAAAAATTTCCTGGAGGCACTTCATTTTACCACTTAAATTTAAAATTAGGCCTCAAAAATTCTTTTTTTCTCACATAAAATTCCTTCAAATTGACTTGAGATACTGATATTTGGATATGTTGGCGTCCGTACTTTACTCGGTTATGTGACATTAGGATTGAAAATTTTGAGGCTTTTTTGGCTCCCTCCAGCTTACCTCAAAATTTGAGTGAACCTCCATTTTGAGATTAATCAAAAATTGAAAGAAATGTAGTTTCAGATATTTACTTGAATATTATGTTTCTAAATTTTGAGCGATTTTCATTCATTTTCGAGAGTTTTTTCACCCCGAAAAGGCAAGAATTTTAAAATCGGCAATAATAATGGCAAGAAAACGATCGAAGAAATATAATCTTATTCGTTGTTGCACGAAAAATCCAAATTTCAGTTCATTATCGTGATAAAGAAAAAAAATTGGAAATAGGGCGTAATAATGGCGAAAAAACTATCAAACAAGATATGTATCCTACTCTTCTTAGAACAAAAAATTCGAATTTTGATAAATTTTCCTGATACGATTAATTTGAAGCTGTGAAAATGGGATTTTTCGAAAAAATTAACGAAAAACAAAGCGTGATGAAAAGATGAGGTCAAAGCGTAGAAAGGATATGCATGCACGATTTTCATCAAGTACCAGGCCAGGTTTGCAAGAAAATTACTTGGAGGCCTCCATTTCAACACTTAAATTCAAAAATAAAACCTCAAAAATTCTTTTTTTCTTCAGCTTTTTTTCAAATTGACCTGAGACATTAAAATTGCTATATGTTGGCATCCATACTTTACTTGATCATAACACATTAGGACCAAAAGTTTTGAGGTTTTTTTCGGTCCCTCTAGCCTCTCTCGAAATTTGAGTGAACCGCCATTTTAAGATTAATCAATTCCATGAAAATATAAACAAGCATTCAAAATTACGTGGAAAAATGCTGATATGGCCTTATCATAACTTTTTTCAGTTCAAAAGCTCTACATGAATTGCATTGCAAATTCATGAATGTAAGTAGTTAATTACCGAGCAGAATTATTATCACGTTTATTGGAGTCTCATGAAATCAAAAATATTTCCACATTCATTCTTTAATTTTTTACGAGGTATCCACATTAAATCATACAAATGGTCAATACAGTAATTACAAAACAATTTCCTTGGTAGCTGGTGTGTTTTGAGGTGAGAAAAGTAAAATCTTAAGTTACCAAGTTCCCCATACTCGCGCTCGGGTTACGTGTTAGAGCCTTTACCAGTTCCTACGCGATCATCGTACATTTCAGCTTTCAATAAAAAAAGGGAAAAGAGACAAAAAAGAGAGGTTATTCACTGCCTCCCTGACCTACATCTATTCATATGGTGTCTTTCATTGTATTGCTCATGAACCAAGGATGGAATAATTCACGATCGTAACTACCTGCTATCAGCTGATGAAGACGTTGCCACGTTCACTGCCGAAGACTTCATAAACTCGACGAAATTATGACTAAATACGTGAAATTTCGAGAGAGGCTAGAAGAACCGAAAAAACCTCAAAACTTTTGGTCCTAATGTGTTATGATCAAGTAAAGTATGGATGCCAACATATAGCAATTTTAATGTCTCAGGTCAATTTGAAAAAAAGCTGAAGAAAAAAAGAATTTTTGAGGTTTTATTTTTGAATTTAAGTGTTGAAATGGAGGCCTCCAAGTAATTTTCTTGCAAACCTGGCCTAGTACTTGATGAAAATCGTGCATGCTCTTGAACGAAATTGCTTACATTAAAAACAAGGCTTATAAATGATTTTCCTTGAAATTTGATCAGATATCTCCTCTGAAAGCGGAGTTCTTGTAACGAGTCTATATCCTTTCTACGCTTTGACCTCATCTTTTCATCACGCTTTGTTTTTCGTTAATTTTTTCGAAAAATCCCGTTTTCACAGCTTCAAATTAATCGTATCAGGAAAATTTATCAAAATTCGAATTTTTTGTTCTAAGAAGAGTAGGATACATATCTTGTTTGATAGTTTTTTCGCCATTATTACGCCCTATTTCCAATTTTTTTCCTTTATCACGATAATGAACTGAAATTTGGATTTTTCGTGCAACAACGAATAAGATTATATTTCTTCGATCGTTTTCTTGCCATTATTATTGCCGATTTTAAAATTCTTGCCTTTTCAGGGTGAAAAAACTCTCGAAAATGAATGAAAATCGCTCAAAATTTAGAAACATAATATTCAAGTAAATATCTGAAACTACATTTCTTTCAATTTTTGATTAATTTCAAAATGGCGGTTCACTCAAATTTTGAGGTAAGCTGGAGGGACTAAAAAAGCCTCAAAATTTTCAATCCTAATGTCACATAACCGAGTAAAGTACGGACGCCAACATATCCAAATATCAGTATCTCAAGTCAATTTGAAGGAATTTTATGTGAGAAAAAAAGAATTTTTGAGGCCTAATTTTAAATTTAAGTGGTAAAATGAAGTGCCTCCAGGAAATTTTTTCGTAAACCTGGTCAGGTAGCTGTTGATAATTAGGTATGCTCAAGAATGAAATTGCCTGCATTACAAACAAGGCTTATAAACGATTTTTCTTGAAATTTAGTTAGATATTTCCCGGAAGAACGAAGCTCACGAAACGAGCCTATATGGATTATAGGTATTGACTCGCCTTCTTCAGCACGCGTTTTTGTTCGTTCATTTTTCTGAAAAATAGTGTTTTCTGAGCTTAAAATGAGTAATATCAAGACAATGAACTGAAATTTGGATTTTTCGTGCAAAAACGAATAGGATTATATTTTTCGATCGTTTTCTCGCCATTATTATCGCATTTTTAAAATTCTTGCCTTTCCAGGGTGAAAAAACTCTCGAAAATGAATGAAAATCGCTCAAAATTTAGAAACATAATATTCAAGTAAATATCTGAAACTACATTTCTTTCAATTTTTGATTAATCTCAAAATGGAGGTTCACTCAAATTTTGAGGTAAGCTGGAGGGAGCCAAAAAGCCTCAAAATTTCAAATCTTAATGTCACATAATCGAGTAAGATATGGTCGTCAACATATCACAATTTTAATGTCTCAACTCAATTTGAAGTAATGTTGTGGGGAAAAAAGGATTTTTGAGGTTTATTTTTGAGTTTAAGTCGTAAAATGATGTGCCTCTAATAAATTTTTTTCGCAAATCTGATCAGGTACCTAATGAAAGTTAGGCATGCTCTTGAACGAAATTGCCTACATTACTAACAAGGTTTATAGAAAATTTTTCCTGAAATTTAGTTAGTTATTTCCTCGAAAAACTGGCCTCTCGTAGCAAGCACAGATTTCTTGTAGGCATTTACTTGATCTTCTCTTCGCGTATTCTTTAAACCCAGTTCAGATGATATGTAATTATGTACATATTATACCCAGATTTATGAAATATTGTCCCTGCAACCCACTATACATAGTAGCTTTTCGAATTATTGACTAAAAAGTTCATATTTTTGTGACAGTGTCGAAACAATAATCTAATGTAATATGAAGCATAATACCAGTATTTAGGCAGGAATATCGTATTTTGTGGTTAGCGCCTAGAATAAGAGAGAAAACGCTCATCAACAAAATTTTTTTGGCATTTTAAACATACTTTTCAATGGAGAATATTCATCTCATTTCTCCGTTCTCTTGAAAAAACTTTCATTCAAACAATATTTTTTCTGCATTTGCGTCTTTGAATAAATTTGAAATTGAAAAAAATTATTTTATCACGTAGGTATATGTATGTTTTTATTATAAGCCAAACTACGAATAAAATGTTTTTAATCTCTTTTCCTTTCTTACTACCGCAACCCCATTCACACCCTCAAAAATATCCCTCTACAGAAAGTCAAGTTCCTTCATGCATTACAGTATACAACAATACATACCCATCTTGTTTCACCTTTTCGATGTCATGACTCTAGCGTAACCTATAGGTTTTGTGTAAAACTATGGTGGCTCACAAGTCAGTTGAAAGAAATCTGGAATATATATTCCCCATGTACCCCGCAAAGGGTGGTCCACAAGACCAGTAAGAATAACCTTTGTATTGTGGGCCATGGCCCATAATACTACGTGGCCCACATAACTAGTAAAAAATACCCGTATGGTGGCAGACTTTACCGGAAACGTATACCTATATATATATAGATTTATCTATGGATAAAGTGGCATCATTTTTCGTCGTCTACAGGTAAAGTGGCATCTTTTTTACAAATTGGCATCTTTTTTTTGATGCCACTTTACCATCACATTGCTCATCGATTCAGCTTTGTGTCATGACGTCACTGGTGTGGTTATTTGGGTGATGCCACTTTACCACTAATATTCTATTTTTCATACAAAAAAATTTTTTTCGGTCTACGGTCGTTGTAGCCTCATTTTTTTGATGTTTACAGGTAAAGTGGCATCATTTTAAAAATTTGTTTCTAAGAAAATCTATGATATTTTACATTCCGTTCGCCATTGTGGTATCGTTAATGTGACATTAGATGCACTTCTGAGGAATGTGCAAACTGATGCCACTTTGACCATAGATCACTATATATATATATATATATATATAGATTTATCTATGGATAAAGTGGCATCATTTTTCGTCGTCTACAGGTAAAGTGGCATCTTTTTTACAAAGTGGCATCTTTTTTTTGATGCCACTTTACCATCACATTGCTCATCGATTCAGCTATGTGTCATGACGTCACTGGTGTGGTTATTTGGGTGATGCCACTTTACCACTAATATTCTATTTTTCATACAAAAAAATTTTTTTCGGTCTACGGTCGCAGTAGCCTCATTTTTTTTAAGTTTACAGGTAAAGTGGCATCATTTTAAAAATTTGTTTCCAAGAAAACCTATGAAATTATACATTCCGTTCGCCACTGTGGTGTCGTTAACGTGACATTAGATGCACTTCTGAGGAATGTGCAAAGTGATGCCACTTTGACCATAGATCACTATATATATATATATATATATACGTAAATCTGTTGATGAGTGCTGCTACCTATAGTACGCATCTCATCACTAATGTCCACCCTACTCGTTTTCACCAGGTCTTAGTAGAAGACCTGGTATCTCTATGTACTTTTACACGCTAGCGTTTCTCGCCGTTCAGAGGTTCAACGGATCAGCCAGATTGATTTTAATGGTTGACAAATCAACCTCGTGGTTTCTTTGTTTTTCTCGCTTTTGCAAACGCTGATCTATATTGGTAATGTGTGTACATTAACATCAACCATTAAAATTCTTTCAGCGAAGCGTACTAATTTTAGTATTTTTGCTTTATTTTGCTAATACTTAAAACTTCCAAAGTGGTAAGCGTTTGATTAATACTTTTTCGAATAGTGATTGTTCTTGGTTTCCTGTCTCATTGTGCACATCATTATGGCGCCAACGACTCGAAATAATGGTACTGCTGGTACTAGCTCACAAAGCAATGACTTGAACACTAATGAACAGAACCCAGAGTTGAGTGAATTGGTACAAGCACAGGTGAAGAAACAGCTGGAGCAAATACTTAAAAATATGCCACAATTTTCAAGTTCTGCCGAGCATCAGCAATGGATTGAAGCAGATAAGGCGTATGTAACCCCTCCATTTGCTATACGTGCTATTGCAGATCATGAGAAGCTCCATGGTACAAAGAATTTCAAGAGCTGGAAAATGATGATTGAATTGGACTTGAAGGCTCTTAATTTATATCCTTTTGTCACATCAAAATGTGGTGAAGAGGTAAGAGTTTCTCCCAGCCGAAGAGTTGTTTTAGATGCGCAAGCATTGCAGTATGTTAAAGCATCAGTAGATAAATCCATAAGCTACAGACTGAGTGATATATGTACAGCCTTTGATGCGGTGGAATCACTTACAAAAATGTTCGGTAATAACAAAACTCAGAATTATATAGATCTTCATAATCGTTTCATGAGATTACGATTCAAACCAAATTTCGAGCCAAACAGATTTATTGGAGATTTCGAGCAGCTGATAAAAGATTATTCTGAGATGGGAACGACATTTCCTGAAGATTTCATTGTTACAATTTTATTACAAAAAATAGAAGGTATACATGATCCTAAATCTCCATATTTCTCATTTTTTCAAACAATAGCTTCATTACCAGCAGAGAACCAGAATCTGGAATACATTAAACAGCGGTTTATAACAGTAGCAATGAACTCCAATTCAACTACTCAAGGTGATAAAAACTCTATGAAACGTGTTGGTATTACTGGAGCTAAGAATGAAAGTTATATTAAACGGCCACGACTGAACCAATCTCCAACTCCAAACACTAATGAATCATACAAGGCAAAACCAATGAAAACAAAGTATACTGATACTCAATTAGAAAAACTCAAAACAATGTCGAAAGAAGAAAAGAAGTCGATACAATGCAAGAAATGTGGTGAATATTTCCACGGTAAAACGGAGTGTCCAAACCCAGGTCGAATGTGTTTCGCTTGTTTTAAGTATGGGCATGAGAAGAAGGAATGCAAGTTTAATAAAACAAAAGGTAAAATTGTAGATTTAACTTTATTTTATAAAAATAACCTATTTGATAAAACATATATTTTCATTGTGGATTCTGCAGCCACGCACCATATCATAAGCGATAAAAATATTTTATTTAATTATAATGAATTTAACGTACCGCAGAAAATATCAACTGCTGATAAAAATAATGTGAATTTTGTATCATATGGTAAGGGTTCTCTACCAATTTTAATAACATTTGGAAAAAGTACTAAAACTATTATAAATTTAAATAATGTACAATATGTACCCAATTTAGATGATAATATTCTCAGTGTATCTTCCTTTAACGTAGAATTTGGAACCTATTTTGTGTTATATCCAAAAACTGGGCATTTATTATGTCGTAAAATTGGCCGCAAAATAGCAGCCATAGAACAATATAATGGAATTTATAAAATGAGGGTAACAATCATTGAAAATGGTGAATCTAGAATCGATGATTTTAATAATGAAACGTCAAAGATAAATTATACGACTCAAAAACTGACAAAAGACTGTTGTATTTTTGAGGAAAATAATATTAATATCTCTTGTGCTAAAACGTCAATACTTAAACGTAATAATACCCGAAAATTAAAACGTAAATTGACACCTGGTCAATTAAAGTTGCTTAGGCAGGAAGGGGAATTGTGGCACCGACGCATGGGTCATATTTCTTCCCCAATAGTAAATCGTTTAGAAAATGTTGTGATAGGTACTGGTGAACTAGCATGTGATTCAACAGTATCTACATGTGAGATTTGTTCAAAAGCAAAATTGACTAGAAAAGCCTTTAATAAAAATAGAGAACGTGCTACAAGACCATGTGAAAGGGTGCACACAGACCTTATGGGACCTATTACTCCCCCTACTTTTGTAAAGAAAAACAATTATATTCTCTGTGTGACGGATGATTATACGCGGTACACACAAACGTTTGTAGTAAAAACAAAAACCGGTTTGGAAATAGCGGCATGTATAGACGAAGCTCTTCGTTTTTTACAGGCACGCTATCCAGGTACTGGTCAGTTTGATGTATTGCGCTGCGATAATGGCAGTGAATTCATTTGTTCTGATACAGAAAAAGTCTTACAAAAATATGGAATTGTTCTTGATGAATCGGAACCTTTTTGCCATGAGCATAATGGGTTGTCCGAGAGAATAAACTTGACAATTCAACAAAGGGCAAGAGCTCTCTTATACGAGTCTGGTTTCCCTGCTAATATGTGGGGATTAGCAGTGCATACTGCGTGTTATATTTACAATAGGACGCCACATTCTAGTTTAGATTTTGTGACTCCTTATGAAAAACTCTATGAAAAACTACCTGATATTACAAATATGCGAATATTTGGAGCACGTGCGTATGTCTTGAATGAAAATATTCCTAAAGGGCAAAAATTCGCTTCTCGCTCAAATACATATTATGTGGTTGGGTTCACAAAGACAGGTTATGAACTATTTGATCCCAAAACACATAAGATTATCAACTCATGTAATGTAAAAATCGACGAAACAAAATTATATAAACACGATTACCCTTTATCAAATATAAATCACGAATCATTTACAATAAATAATTCTCTCGTATCACATGATAATTTCAAGCAAAATAACCAATTGAATGAAATTCGGAGTACATCAAATATTAATACTTCTCCTAACCATAATTCAGTGTCAATACACACTACTAACAAAAATATAAATATTTGTGAAAATGAAAATACTGAATCTGAAATAATAAATCGTAATTATGAATCAAGTTCTGAAAATGAATCAATTTATGAATTAGAAATTGATGATGACTGGGATGATGAGTCAGATAATATTCCATTACAAGTGAAATATTGCTACTCTAATCCTAAAGCATTAATAACATTAGACGAGAAACCTATCTCATATAAAGAAGCCATGTCAGAGGAAAATGTAGGTATATGGGGTTTACCTATACAAAATGAGTTGAATGCATTAACAAAACACAACGTATTTCAGTTAGTAAAACGGGAAAAAGGTATGAAGTTGTACCAGTACAGTGGGTGTTTACAATCAAAGATGATGGCACACCTAAGGCACGTGTGGTAGTAGTAGGTTGTAAAGATACGGAGAAATATCTCCCCGAGGATACTGCATCTCCTACACCCTCTACCACAACAATACGGTGGTTATTCTCTGTAGCAATACAACACGGATGGGAAATGACACAATATGATATTAAAAATGCATTTTTGCACAGTAACATAGATCGCTTAAAATATGTAAGTATACCAAAGGGACTAGAAGGTGATACCAAAAAGTTTGTGTGTCGTTTAAATAAAGCTTTATATGGATTACCTAATGCTCCTAAATGTTGGTATGAAACGTTCAACAGTTTTGTAATTTCAATTGGATTCATTAGGAGTGAACGAGAGCCATGTATTTATCATATGAAAACTGTGAGTGGTATTATTCTCTTGTTAGTATATGTTGATGATTACATTATTACAGGGGATGATACTGATGGTATTGAAAAAGTTACTGATAAATTAAAATGTAAATTTGACACAAAAACTTTAGGTAAACCAAAAAGATTTTTGGGTATTCAAATAGATTGGAGAGAAGACGGAAAGTCTGTGTTTCTTCATCAAACTCATTATGTAGAAGTCATGTTAAAGGCATTTGGGATATGGGAATGTAAACCTGCACCTATTCCAATGTTGCCATTCACTGTACATAAGAACATCAAAACGTCAAATAATATACAAAAGAAAAGTTACTCATATAAACAAGCTATAGGTGCAAATCTATATCTTGCCAATAATACACGCCCTGACATCGCATTTGCGACAAACTACCTAGCAAGATTCCAATCAAACCCATTAGAGGAGCATTGGAATTTATTAGAATATATACTTCGGTACTTAAAAGGTACATCAAGTATGGGTCTTTTGTATAAACAAAATGCTAAAAATAATATAGATAACCAGTTAAATGCATATGTAGATGCAGATTTTGCTGGAGATAAACAGTCGCGAAAATCAACCACAGGTTATATTATTCGCTCATATGGAAATGTGGTAGGATGGTGTTCCCGCCTACAAAAGAGTATAGCCGAAAGTTCAGCCGAGGCTGAATTTATGGCTATTTGTGATGTAGCACATGACATCTTGTTCTTAGCGCGCCTATATGAAGAGATAATTGGGCCCATTACGTACCCAATTACTCTGTTCGATGATAGCACTTCAGCTATGAGTATGTGCTCCAACTCGACTAAAAAGGGTCGCGTTAAACATATTGAATTAAAATTTTTAAAAGTACGTGAATATTATAGAAATAATATCCTGAAAAACACAAAAGTAAATTCTAAACAAAACGAACAAGTAGCAGATTTTCTAACTAAACCATTAATAGAAAAATATTTTAAGATACTAAGATCTCATGTTATGCATATATAAATATAAAATGTTTGCTGAAATCATCTCCTAAGAGAGTGGTTGATAAGCATAATACTTATGGTGTAGACAGTACTGTAACATGTAAATATAATTCTTGTATATAAATGTTGTGAATAATTCAGTCATATTTTTTTTTCTCCTTACAGGCAATACTGGGTGATAGTTATAATACAATACTGAAACGTTGTCGAAATGAATAGTGCTGTCTCATAATTCAATGTACATGAATAGTTTCCAAAAAAAAAAAAAGAAAAGAAAAAGAAAAAAAAAGTCCCTTTTTCATTTTTTTTTTCTAGAGATACACGTAAGCTGTCGTGGTTGTGCATTTTTTTTTGTCTTTATTCTTATTACTCGTTTTTTTTTCCTCTTTCTTTTTTTTTTTTTCTTTCAATTTGCTCATATTTGTTTATATATCGATTCCCAATAATATGCATTTTATTTTCTAGCTTTATATAACTCTACTGTTCTTACATATGCAAAGAAGAAACTATGTTTTCTGGGTTGCATGTATTGTAAACTTGTATTCAATAATGATGTAAATTTTGTGATGCCTATTTAGATTCGACACTACTTCTAAGAATACAATAAAATAACTGTAATTTCTATTATTAATGTGTTGATCAAATTTATTATTGGTAAATGCTATGTGTAGAGAAGAATTTTCTTGTTCTGTGTTACACTAGGCAGTTACATACAAGGTCATACTCATATTAAAACGTAGGACTGTGTATAGAAGAAACCAACATATTTGTTTCTGTGATACACAAATCCAAAATACTAAGTTGCTTACTGTTAATGTATGGAGGCTGTAGTGCACGACAGTTCACCAGAATTCGTTGACAGTAATCACAGGTACTTGACTTGAAGTTTTGGGAAGGGGTAATACCCCCTTACTTCAGTGTAATATTGTGAAAACTCGTCAGTGTGGGAAGGGGTGTTGATGAGTGCTGCTACCTATAGTACGCATCTCATCACTAATGTCCACCCTACTCGTTTTCACCAGGTCTTAGTAGAAGACCTGGTATCTCTATGTACTTTTACACGCTAGCGTTTCTCGCCGTTCAGAGGTTCAACGGATCAGCCAGATTGATTTTAATGGTTGACAAATCAACCTCGTGGTTTCTTTGTTTTTCTCGCTTTTGCAAACGCTGATCTATATTGGTAATGTGTGTACATTAACAAAATCTATCAAGGTGAGATCCGATTAAAAACTGGGCAACCTGAGATCCGACTCAAAATTTACAAATTATGGAATATATAGGAAGGGTAATTGCTTATTTATAGCATCTGATACATAACCACCATAGAGGGGTAACAAATTCTTAAAATAAATTATTTGAGAAGTTTTGAACAAGGTGAGATCCGTAAGTAAAGTATGGAAAGCTGAGATCTTATACACATATACAACCATTTTTGACGATAACGTTTCGATAAGTCGAGATCCAGCAACGTTGCCATAAATATTGTATGTAATTTCGTGTATTTTTTTTATTTTATTCAAATCTAATAAAGTATACTTTATTTGAGACAAATGTTCATGTGGACAGTAGGCTAGCAAGTATTTACGTATTAAATATCTTTTTTTTTTCTATTTTTTGAGCGATTATTGCATTTTGATGAACATGTGAAAAATTTTTATGCGTTCATTGTGAGAAGTGAATTTCGATGCAGCCTACTTTTGTAAAATTGAATAAACTATACATGTATAAAACATGGATTTGATGAAAGACGTAGGGAGGAAAGTGGAGAAGTGCACAGAAAGTGATTTACATGAATTTTGCTAAAAATACGGTTAGAGCCATTTTATGGAGTTTCTCAAATATCATTTTTTTTAATAACCTCAAAATAATGGTTCACAAATTTTGAGAGGAGCTGGAGAGAGGGCAAATTCCTTAAAATTTTCGTTTTTTTTCAGACGAAAAAGTAAGTTGCGGACTTTAACATATCCAAATTTCAGCCTCTTAAGTATATTTTGAGGGGATCTAGGGCAAAAAACAGCTTTTTGAGGAAGTTTTGAGTTATGAAATTTCTTTAATATCTCATATTATCTCCTCATCAAATCAACCAAAAAGTTCAAATATTGTGTGTGGGGTTAGTTTGGCACTATGACCTTTTGAATTAGGGTCAAAATCAATCCAGAATGGCGGATTATCAAAATTTGAATAGAGCTTAAGGAGTCTCAAAAAACGAGGATTTGAAAAATATGAATTTGAATGATTAATAACGATGAGAAGTATGCTGTATGCTAATTTCACATGTGATTTTGAAGCGGAATGAGGAGGGTGGTTGTCCTCAACATTTTGTGGGAGTAAACGAAAAAACGAAAATAAACGGCTTTTGGAGGGGAAATCACAATGTGATATTTCATGAATCTCGCATATTTCCTCATCAAATTAACCTAGAAGGGTCAATCCTTGTGTGTAGATTTGATTGGTGTCAAAATATGAGCCCCTTGAATTTAAGTTGAAATCGATTGTAAATGGATCCCAAATAGCGTATGTCCAAAATTGAGTCAAGCTTGAGAAGCTTTAAGCAACTGAAAAGTATGAACTTTTCCAATTTTGGAGGACAAAAAATTCTACATATTTCAGATTAAACTTCTCGGTGTTTTTAGTACGGATAAGGGGTGATGAATATGGGCTATAAGTTTGAGAAGTTCACTTGACAATATTACCTCCAAATATAATCAAGCCCCGATTAAAAAGTGAGCTCCAGTGATGCGGCATGGCTGCTCACTTTTTTTTCATTTTCAAATAATCTAAGACAGTAGGAAGAGGTTCTCTGATTCAGATATTGAAGTTATATAGAAATGGAATTCACACCTCAATTTTTTTTTTTGGTCAAGTAGGTGTATCAAAATGAAATATATAATAAAATTTTGATTTTTCTGAAAAGAATTCTATGTGAAGTTATCGAAAAAAATATAACAAATCAGCTACCTAAACAACCCAACAACAATAGAAAACCTGTTTAAATTCCTTAAAGCTACCAACCTCCTATCCAAAATCTAAACACCGCCTCTGGCCTTCGTTGCAGAATACGGCAAGTTAATGGAAAAAAGTAAAGTAAAGTTTTTAAAATAAAATAATTAAAAAATAAAACACAAAAGTTAAACTTTGTTCGTAAAGTAAATTCTTTAAAATTTGTATAGCATGGCAGTTTTCCCAGAATTATAATTCTATACATTTTTGCAAATTTTGAGGAAATACCTCTCTCCCCTCAGGGAATAAATGGGCATTTTAGAACAATTGCAGCTTTTATTTCAGGATTTATAGCGTAAATTATGTCAAGAAAAACAGCTAATAGTGAGTAATTTTTGAGACTTTAGAAAAGCATAAAATACAAATGGGAAAACTTCAAGCTCCGCTCGACACGTGTTCTTAAGTTATGAAATTTTTAAAGGTTTATTTTGAGTCCAAAATGAATAACTTGAGGGGGAGTGAGCATGAAAATTCGACATCTTGAAATATGGTGCTACCTTAAGGGACAGTATAAATGTGTATTCGCTTTATGTATTTAAAACTTGATATTTAATTTTTTTCTTGTTTTTCTCCCTGGTTGTTAATTTTTTCCGGCAAAGTGAGCACGTGCTCTCGCAAATAATAACAGTTTTTAATTTTAAAGCTTTCGACACAAAAAAACTTTATTTTTAAATATCGATACATAACGCGTTTTCGGCAAACAGACCTTTTCAGTGCAATAATACAGTATCGATATTTAAAAATAAAGTGTTTTTGTGTCAAAAGTTTTTAAAATTAAATACGTAAAACAACACTGAAGAAAAACTTTTTTTCTTGAAAATAACAATTTTATGTGAATTTTAGCCATTCAAGAAGATTCGTTTTTTTTTTGCATCTAATTTTTTTATTCATAAGCTTGATTTTTCTACAATTTCTTCTTGTTTTTTTTTTTTCGAAAAATGATGATTTTTAGCATTAACCTCAAGGTTTGACATTTTTCTCGAATCTCATTTTATTTTTAGTTTTCTTAGAGATTACCTCAAAATTTGAAATATCCTGAATTTTGCTTCTCTTTTTCCTTTAGATTCAGCTTAAAGTTCGCGTTTTTTTTTTCGAATCTCAATTTATTTTTAGTTTTTCAAAGATTACCTTCAAGTTTAAAGACTTTCTGATTTTTTTTTCCATGAAGTCAGCTGGAAGTTCAAAATTTTTCTCGAATCTTGTTTTATTTTTATATTTAAAGTGCTTATTTTGTCAAAGTGTCTTAACAACATAAATAATTTTTACAAAATGATTTAAAATTTATTTTAAAGTATTTTACAGTTGGTAAACGGACTCTTGTTTCACACGATTATTTTCTCGTTGCTAACTGGAAGAGTTATCTTTAAGTAATTTAAGGTAGTGCAAAATAGACCTGTTTTTGATTTCATAACAAACACTTAATTTGATTTTATTTCAAAACGTCTTGCTGCCTAAAGTATAACGTATTCGTGATTCAATACCGAATATAAGGAACGGAAAGATGAGATCCGCGTTGTTGCCGAATGCGCGGATCTCATCTGTTTCGAAACGTAACACTTAGATATACTCTGGTAGAGCGCTCTCTGCAAAACAAACGTCGAACTGACTTCGTATATGTTGGCCGAAAAAGTGGAAAGATGAGATCCGGGCAAAAATTGGGCAATGCATTCCTGATGGTATCCTGATGTCAAAAAACTCGATATACACGCTAAGAAAGGTGAGATCCGATCGGATCTCACCTTTCCAAAACGGAGCTCACCTTTCCACGAAATGTATATTTTGGATCTCACCTTTCGGAAATATAAATC
This sequence comes from Phenacoccus solenopsis, assembly GCA_009761765.1. Classification (NCBI taxonomy): domain Eukaryota; kingdom Metazoa; phylum Arthropoda; class Insecta; order Hemiptera; family Pseudococcidae; genus Phenacoccus; species Phenacoccus solenopsis. Next base: position 30,685,768 of record CM019754.1, on the reverse strand, counting down.
TATATATATATATATATATATATATAGATTTATATTTCCGAAAGGTGAGATCCAAAATATACATTTCGTGGAAAGGTGAGCTCCGTTTTGGAAAGGTGAGATCCGAAATCGGATCTCACCTTTCTTAGCGTGTATATCGAGTTTTTTGACATCAGGATACCATCAGGAATGCATTGCCCAATTTTTGCCCGGATCTCATCTTTCCACTTTTTCGGCCAACATATACGAAGTCAGTTCGACGTTTGTTTTGCAGAGAGCGCTCTACCAGAGTATATCTAAGTGTTACGTTTCGAAACAGATGAGATCCGCGCATTCGGCAACAACGCGGATCTCATCTTTCCGTTCCTTATATTCGGTATTGAATCACGAATACGTTATACTTTAGGCAGCAAGACGTTTTGAAATAAAATCAAATTAAGTGTTTGTTATGAAATCAAAAACAGGTCTATTTTGCACTACCTTAAATTACTTAAAGATAACTCTTCCAGTTAGCAACGAGAAAATAATCGTGTGAAACAAGAGTCCGTTTACCAACTGTAAAATACTTTAAAATAAATTTTAAATCATTTTGTAAAAATTATTTATGTTGTTAAGACACTTTGACAAAATAAGCACTTTAAATATAAAAATAAAACAAGATTCGAGAAAAATTTTGAACTTCCAGCTGACTTCATGGAAAAAAAAATCAGAAAGTCTTTAAACTTGAAGGTAATCTTTGAAAAACTAAAAATAAATTGAGATTCGAAAAAAAAAACGCGAACTTTAAGCTGAATCTAAAGGAAAAAGAGAAGCAAAATTCAGGATATTTCAAATTTTGAGGTAATCTCTAAGAAAACTAAAAATAAAATGAGATTCGAGAAAAATGTCAAACCTTGAGGTTAATGCTAAAAATCATCATTTTTCGAAAAAAAAAAACAAGAAGAAATTGTAGAAAAATCAAGCTTATGAATAAAAAAATTAGATGCAAAAAAAAAACGAATCTTCTTGAATGGCTAAAATTCACATAAAATTGTTATTTTCAAGAAAAAAAGTTTTTCTTCAGTGTTGTTTTACGTATTTAATTTTAAAAACTTTTGACACAAAAACACTTTATTTTTAAATATCGATACTGTATTATTGCACTGAAAAGGTCTGTTTGCCGAAAACGCGTTATGTATCGATATTTAAAAATAAAGTTTTTTTGTGTCGAAAGCTTTAAAATTAAAAACTGTTATTATTTGCGAGAGCACGTGCTCACTTTGCCGGAAAAAATTAACAACCAGGGAGAAAAACAAGAAAAAAATTAAATATCAAGTTTTAAATACATAAAGCGAATACACATTTATACTGTCCCTTAAGGTAGCACCATATTTCAAGATGTCGAATTTTCATGCTCACTCCCCCTCAAGTTATTCATTTTGGACTCAAAATAAACCTTTAAAAATTTCATAACTTAAGAATAATATTAACACGTGTCGAGCGGAGCTTGAAGTTTTCCCATTTGTATTTATGCTTTTCTAAAGTCTCAAAAATTACTCACTATTAGCTGTTTTTCTTGACATAATTTACGCTATAAATCCTGAAATAAAAGCTGCAATTGTTCTAAAATGCCCATTTATTCCCTGAGGGGAGAGAGGTATTTCCTCAAAATTTGCAAAAATGTATAGAATTATAATTCTGGGAAAACTGCCATGCTATACAAATTTTAAAGAATTTACTTTACGAACAAAGTTTAACTTTTGTGTTTTATTTTTTAATTATTTTATTTTAAAAACTTTACTTTACTTTTTTCCATTAACTTGCCGTATTCTGCAACGAAGGCCAGAGGCGGTGTTTAGATTTTGGATAGGAGGTTGGTAGCTTTAAGGAATTTAAACAGGTTTTCTATTGTTGTTGGGTTGTTTAGGTAGCTGATTTGTTATATTTTTTTCGATAACTTCATATAGAATTCTTTTCAGAAAAATCAAAATTTTATTATATATTTCATTTTGATACACCTACTTGACCAAAAAAAAAAATTGAGGTGTGAATTCCATTTCTATATAACTTCAATATCTGAATCAGAGAACCTCTTCCTACTGTCTTAGATTATTTGAAAATGAAAAAAAAGTGAGCAGCCATGCCGCATCACTGGAGCTCACTTTTTAATCGGGGCTTGATTATATTTGGAGGTAATATTGTCAAGTGAACTTCTCAAACTTATAGCCCATATTCATCACCCCTTATCCGTACTAAAAACACCGAGAAGTTTAATCTGAAATATGTAGAATTTTTTGTCCTCCAAAATTGGAAAAGTTCATACTTTTCAGTTGCTTAAAGCTTCTCAAGCTTGACTCAATTTTGGACATACGCTATTTGGGATCCATTTACAATCGATTTCAACTTAAATTCAAGGGGCTCATATTTTGACACCAATCAAATCTACACACAAGGATTGACCCTTCTAGGTTAATTTGATGAGGAAATATGCGAGATTCATGAAATATCACATTGTGATTTCCCCTCCAAAAGCCGTTTATTTTCGTTTTTTCGTTTACTCCCACAAAATGTTGAGGACAACCACCCTCCTCATTCCGCTTCAAAATCACATGTGAAATTAGCATACAGCATACTTCTCATCGTTATTAATCATTCAAATTCATATTTTTCAAATCCTCGTTTTTTGAGACTCCTTAAGCTCTATTCAAATTTTGATAATCCGCCATTCTGGATTGATTTTGACCCTAATTCAAAAGGTCATAGTGCCAAACTAACCCCACACACAATATTTGAACTTTTTGGTTGATTTGATGAGGAGATAATATGAGATATTAAAGAAATTTCATAACTCAAAACTTCCTCAAAAAGCTGTTTTTTGCCCTAGATCCCCTCAAAATATACTTAAGAGGCTGAAATTTGGATATGTTAAAGTCCGCAACTTACTTTTTCGTCTGAAAAAGAAACGAAAATTTTAAGGAATTTGCCCTCTCTCCAGCTCCTCTCAAAATTTGTGAACCATTATTTTGAGGTTATTAAAAAAAATGATATTTGAGAAACTCCATAAAATGGCTCTAACCGTATTTTTAGCAAAATTCATGTAAATCACTTTCTGTGCACTTCTCCACTTTCCTCCCTACGTCTTTCATCAAATCCATGTTTTATACATGTATAGTTTATTCAATTTTACAAAAGTAGGCTGCATCGAAATTCACTTCTCACAATGAACGCATAAAAATTTTTCACATGTTCATCAAAATGCAATAATCGCTCAAAAAATAGAAAAAAAAATAGATATTTAATACGTAAATACTTGCTAGCCTACTGTCCACATGAACATTTGTCTCAAATAAAGTATACTTTATTAGATTTGAATAAAATAAAAAAAATACACGAAATTACCATACAATATTTATGGCAACGTTGCTGGATCTCGACTTATCGAAACGTTATCGTCAAAAATGGTTGTATATGTGTATAAGATCTCAGCTTTCCATACTTTACTTACGGATCTCACCTTGTTCAAAACTTCTCAAATAATTTATTTTAAGAATTTGTTACCCCTCTATGGTGGTTATGTATCAGATGCTATAAATAAGCAATTACCCTTCCTATATATTCCATAATTTGTAAATTTTGAGTCGGATCTCAGGTTGCCCAGTTTTTAATCGGATCTCACCTTGATAGATTTACGTATATATATATATATAGATTTATCTATGGATAAAGTGGCATCATTTTTCGTCGTCTACAGGTAAAGTGGCATCTTTTTTACAAAGTGGCATCTTTTTTTTGATGCCACTTTACCATCACATTGCTCATCGATTCAGCTATGTGTCATGACGTCACTGGTGTGGTTATTTGGGTGATGCCACTTTACCACTAATATTCTATTTTTCATACAAAAAAATTTTTTTCGGTCTACGGTCGTAGTAGCCTCATTTTTTTGATGTTTACAGGTAAAGTGGCATCATTTTAAAAATTTGTTTCCAAGAAAACCTATGAAATTATACATTCCGTTCGCCATTGTGGTGTCGTTAATGTGACATTAGATGCACTTCTGAGGAATGTGCAAACTGATGCCACTTTGACCATAGATCACTATATATATATATATATACGTAAATCTATCAAGGTGAGATCCGATTAAAAACTGGGCAACCTGAGATCCGACTCAAAATTTACAAATTATGGAATATATAGGAAGGGTAATTGCTTATTTATAGCATCTGATACATAACCACCATAGAGGGGTAACAAATTCTTAAAATAAATTATTTGAGAAGTTTTGAACAAGGTGAGATCCGTAAGTAAAGTATGGAAAGCTGAGATCTTATACACATATACAACCATTTTTGACGATAACGTTTCGATAAGTCGAGATCCAGCAACGTTGCCATAAATATTGTATGGTAATTTCGTGTATTTTTTTTATTTTATTCAAATCTAATAAAGTATACTTTATTTGAGACAAATGTTCATGTGGACAGTAGGCTAGCAAGTATTTACGTATTAAATATCTATTTTTTTTTCTATTTTTTGAGCGATTATTGCATTTTGATGAACATGTGAAAAATTTTTATGCGTTCATTGTGAGAAGTGAATTTCGATGCAGCCTACTTTTGTAAAATTGAATAAACTATACATGTATAAAACATGGATTTGATGAAAGACGTAGGGAGGAAAGTGGAGAAGTGCACAGAAAGTGATTTACATGAATTTTGCTAAAAATACGGTTAGAGCCATTTTATGGAGTTTCTCAAATATCATTTTTTTTAATAACCTCAAAATAATGGTTCACAAATTTTGAGAGGAGCTGGAGAGAGGGCAAATTCCTTAAAATTTTCGTTTCTTTTTCAGACGAAAAAGTAAGTTGCGGACTTTAACATATCCAAATTTCAGCCTCTTAAGTATATTTTGAGGGGATCTAGGGCAAAAAACAGCTTTTTGAGGAAGTTTTGAGTTATGAAATTTCTTTAATATCTCATATTATCTCCTCATCAAATCAACCAAAAAGTTCAAATATTGTGTGTGGGGTTAGTTTGGCACTATGACCTTTTGAATTAGGGTCAAAATCAATCCAGAATGGCGGATTATCAAAATTTGAATAGAGCTTAAGGAGTCTCAAAAAACGAGGATTTGAAAAATATGAATTTGAATGATTAATAACGATGAGAAGTATGCTGTATGCTAATTTCACATGTGATTTTGAAGCGGAATGAGGAGGGTGGTTGTCCTCAACATTTTGTGGGAGTAAACGAAAAAACGAAAATAAACGGCTTTTGGAGGGGAAATCACAATGTGATATTTCATGAATCTCGCATATTTCCTCATCAAATTAACCTAGAAGGGTCAATCCTTGTGTGTAGATTTGATTGGTGTCAAAATATGAGCCCCTTGAATTTAAGTTGAAATCGATTGTAAATGGATCCCAAATAGCGTATGTCCAAAATTGAGTCAAGCTTGAGAAGCTTTAAGCAACTGAAAAGTATGAACTTTTCCAATTTTGGAGGACAAAAAATTCTACATATTTCAGATTAAACTTCTCGGTGTTTTTAGTACGGATAAGGGGTGATGAATATGGGCTATAAGTTTGAGAAGTTCACTTGACAATATTACCTCCAAATATAATCAAGCCCCGATTAAAAAGTGAGCTCCAGTGATGCGGCATGGCTGCTCACTTTTTTTTCATTTTCAAATAATCTAAGACAGTAGGAAGAGGTTCTCTGATTCAGATATTGAAGTTATATAGAAATGGAATTCACACCTCAATTTTTTTTTTTGGTCAAGTAGGTGTATCAAAATGAAATATATAATAAAATTTTGATTTTTCTGAAAAGAATTCTATGTGAAGTTATCGAAAAAAATATAACAAATCAGCTACCTAAACAACCCAACAACAATAGAAAACCTGTTTAAATTCCTTAAAGCTACCAACCTCCTATCCAAAATCTAAACACCGCCTCTGGCCTTCGTTGCAGAATACGGCAAGTTAATGGAAAAAAGTAAAGTAAAGTTTTTAAAATAAAATAATTAAAAAATAAAACACAAAAGTTAAACTTTGTTCGTAAAGTAAATTCTTTAAAATTTGTATAGCATGGCAGTTTTCCCAGAATTATAATTCTATACATTTTTGCAAATTTTGAGGAAATACCTCTCTCCCCTCAGGGAATAAATGGGCATTTTAGAACAATTGCAGCTTTTATTTCAGGATTTATAGCGTAAATTATGTCAAGAAAAACAGCTAATAGTGAGTAATTTTTGAGACTTTAGAAAAGCATAAATACAAATGGGAAAACTTCAAGCTCCGCTCGACACGTGTTAATATTATTCTTAAGTTATGAAATTTTTAAAGGTTTATTTTGAGTCCAAAATGAATAACTTGAGGGGGAGTGAGCATGAAAATTCGACATCTTGAAATATGGTGCTACCTTAAGGGACAGTATAAATGTGTATTCGCTTTATGTATTTAAAACTTGATATTTAATTTTTTTCTTGTTTTTCTCCCTGGTTGTTAATTTTTTCCGGCAAAGTGAGCACGTGCTCTCGCAAATAATAACAGTTTTTAATTTTAAAGCTTTCGACACAAAAAAACTTTATTTTTAAATATCGATACATAACGCGTTTTCGGCAAACAGACCTTTTCAGTGCAATAATACAGTATCGATATTTAAAAATAAAGTGTTTTTGTGTCAAAAGTTTTTAAAATTAAATACGTAAAACAACACTGAAGAAAAACTTTTTTTCTTGAAAATAACAATTTTATGTGAATTTTAGCCATTCAAGAAGATTCGTTTTTTTTTTGCATCTAATTTTTTTATTCATAAGCTTGATTTTTCTACAATTTCTTCTTGTTTTTTTTTTTCGAAAAATGATGATTTTTAGCATTAACCTCAAGGTTTGACATTTTTCTCGAATCTCATTTTATTTTTAGTTTTCTTAGAGATTACCTCAAAATTTGAAATATCCTGAATTTTGCTTCTCTTTTTCCTTTAGATTCAGCTTAAAGTTCGCGTTTTTTTTTTCGAATCTCAATTTATTTTTAGTTTTTCAAAGATTACCTTCAAGTTTAAAGACTTTCTGATTTTTTTTTCCATGAAGTCAGCTGGAAGTTCAAAATTTTTCTCGAATCTTGTTTTATTTTTATATTTAAAGTGCTTATTTTGTCAAAGTGTCTTAACAACATAAATAATTTTTACAAAATGATTTAAAATTTATTTTAAAGTATTTTACAGTTGGTAAACGGACTCTTGTTTCACACGATTATTTTCTCGTTGCTAACTGGAAGAGTTATCTTTAAGTAATTTAAGGTAGTGCAAAATAGACCTGTTTTTGATTTCATAACAAACACTTAATTTGATTTTATTTCAAAACGTCTTGCTGCCTAAAGTATAACGTATTCGTGATTCAATACCGAATATAAGGAACGGAAAGATGAGATCCGCGTTGTTGCCGAATGCGCGGATCTCATCTGTTTCGAAACGTAACACTTAGATATACTCTGGTAGAGCGCTCTCTGCAAAACAAACGTCGAACTGACTTCGTATATGTTGGCCGAAAAAGTGGAAAGATGAGATCCGGGCAAAAATTGGGCAATGCATTCCTGATGGTATCCTGATGTCAAAAAACTCGATATACACGCTAAGAAAGGTGAGATCCGATTTCGGATCTCACCTTTCCAAAACGGAGCTCACCTTTCCACGAAATGTATATTTTGGATCTCACCTTTCGGAAATATAAATCTATATATATATATATATATATTTTTTCCCCACGCGTAGCGCCGGCGAGTATTCATAAAATTCGCTCAAAATTTGGTGAGGAACTCTTCTTGAAAATGCGCAGAAGTATTTTTTTTGTTTTTTCGAAAACTTTCAAAATGGCGGATCACTCAAATTTTGAGGGGGCTGGAGAAGAGGGAAATAGCTCAAATTTTTCGTTTTGATCTCATATGAAAGAGTGAGTCACGGACACCAACATATTTAAATTTCAGCTTCCTAAGTGCATTTGAGGCGAGTTAGCAAAAACCGTTTTTGAGAAAATTGCGTTTTTTGTGTCACTCACTTTGCGCAGGCTGGTGTGGATAAAATTCGCTCAAAATTCGGTGAGGAACTCTTCTTGCAAATACGCAAAAATAGTTTTTTTTTTTTTCGATAAATTTCAAAATGGCGGATCACTCAAATTTTGAGGGGGCTGGAGAAGGGGCAAATAGCTCAAATTTTTTGTTTTTGATTTCATATGAAAGAGTGAGTCACGGATACTAACATATCCAAATTTCAGCTTCTAAGTGCATATTGAGAGGAGTTAGATCAAAAAACGGCTTTTTGAGGAAGTTTTGAGTCATGAAATTTCTTGAATCTTCCATATCTCCCCACCAAATCAAGTTAAAGAGGTCAAATTTTGTGTGTGAGGTTAGTTGGTGACCACAATATGACCTCTTGAATTTGGATCAAAATGGATTCAAAATGGCGGATTATCAAAATTTTGAGTAGAGCTTGAGGAGCCTCAAGTTGGTAAAAATGTAATTAATATGAATTCATATGGTTATTGGGGATAAGTTGTATACTATATCCCGAATTCACTTCCATACATGATGTTGGAGGGGGAAGGCGGGGTTATCAACCTAAAATAGTGGTGGGGGTACAGGAGGGTCGAAAATTTTTATTGCTGTGTCATATGATAAAATGAGCCCAAGTGACAAACGTATTTTGATTTTAGCTTCCTCAGTGATTTTGGAGGGGAGTTAGAGCAAAAAACGGCTTTTGGAGGGGAAATTGCTGCAGGAAATTTCATGAATCTTCCATATCTCATCACCAAATCGGCCTAGAATGGTCAAACTTTGTGTGTAGGATTAGTTTGTGACCAGAATATAACCTCTTAAATTTGAGTCAAAATGGATCCAAAATGGCGGATTATCAAGATTTGAAGATAATTTGAGGACCCTCAAATAGTTATAATTTGAGAAATATGTATTCACATGATTATTTCATGGCAAGAAATACTACATTTGTGCCAAATTCAACTTCTTAAGTGTTTTTGGAGGGGATAAGGTACGGGTTTTCAGACTTGGTATTGGGTGTGGCCTGTAGTCATGAACGGTTAAGCAAGGTTATTAGTAAATCAAAACAAGCTTCAATTAAAAACTCAGCTCCAGTAATGCAGCATGGCTGCTTACGTTTTTTTATTTCATTTCATTCTTATTTTTTCGTTATGTCGTATTATAGGTAATTGCTTGCAAACTGCAAAATAACTAAAAAAAATCGATAAATGTTATAGACCTTACTTTATGATGAGATTGGTATTTCGATTTGAAATAAATTCAATGAGATAGCAGAAGTTATAATTGCACTATACGGAAGGCATGATTCAACTTAATGCTGAACCTGCGATTATGATCAGAAATTTTGATTAAGAAGAAATCTATTTAAACCTATTTCAATGAGCCTAAAGCATATGATTACATTTTTATCTCATCTTTATTGAATGTTGATATATTATATGTATAAGCTTATAATCATTCCAAATGAAGATCAGTTTTTCAACTTCGTGGTAACTACATGTCAGTTTTATAATTTTTTCAAGAGTGTTTTGTGCATAGATGTGTGTTCTTAAAGTAGTGTAATGAACTGTTGCTTTATACATATACAACGCTAACGTACTTTCTCTCAACCAAATTGAAGACCCAAGTATACTCATTAATTGGACAATGCAGCTTTCAGAGACGATGCAAACGTATCAACACCTCGCTAAACACCATATAAAGTGAGGTAACCTATACATTCGGGTCTCTTCTTAATTTACTTTTCCGTGAATGACAATCTATATTTTCGTGATGTATTTTATAAAAATAATATTTCTTTGCGGTTTTGTGTTGCTGAATATAACCGCCTTTGTAAATATTATATTGGCGGAATTCACTAATAATGTACAAGTGCTTGTTAAAGAAAGTGCCAAGCTTAAAAATGGTAGCATAGTTTTCAAGAGCGCAATAAAACAAAATTCGGATGACTTTGCTACATTTTTGAGCTTAACGAATGTAATTATAGACCGAAGTATGTTTATAGATTTTGTGATTAACGAATTTATCGACAATAAGGAACGATTTATTATTACATCCCCTTCACGTTGGGGAAAAACAACGTTACAAAGTATGCTACATTTTTTTTTTTCCATCCAACTAGATAACAACTCAAAGCAAATATGTCAAAGCGAAACTACTGCTTATAAATACTTTCATTCTGGGGAAATTGAAGTAAATGGGATAAAGCATAAGTTCAGTCCCTCACCCATGCTTTTTACTAAAACGAAATATACAGATAAACTGAACAAGCATTTAGCTGCTCATCCTATTATTACCTTAGATTTACATTCTTTATATGGGAAAGGTTGTTATGATTTAGAAGATTTTAAAGAGCTGTTAAACGATTTAATATTGAGTCAATATATACTCCACGAAACTATCTTAGAATCTATATGTTCCGAAGAAGGCAAAAGAAATATTAAGTATTTATGCTACTCCAGAGAGCAAGCCTTGAAAATGCAAATACATCCTCAAAGAAATTTAAAAACATTAGCCACATTACTTTATAATGCTTACAATGGAAAAGAAATTATTTTATTGATAGACGAATATGACGCAATTCCTCTTGAAAATTATATTGCAACTGAACAGAATATGCACAACACACACAAAAGATTGCAAGCAGATCCCAGAGTTGTAAAGTTCTACCAAACGTTTATGTTAGATTTTATGAAAGAGACTACTGGCTCAAAAACATTGTATCTATTTGTATACATTACTGGTATTTTGCCTATTTCTTTCGATGGTATGAGCTCAACTAATATTAAATATAAGAATTATATACCGTCCGAATTAACACCTTTCTTCGGCATTGACAATAAAACTGCGGATTATTTAATGAATTTAGCAAGATTTGATAATGAAAGAAAAGAACAAATTCGTTCCACATGTGATAATTATGAATCTTCAAATTTTCCTGAAGTCACTTTTTATAATCCATTTTCTCTTCTTGAATTTTTGCATGGAACTGAAGAGAATTATCCGTGGTGTGAAAAGAGCAGAACCAGGTTTCTTTCCACAACAATTTTACCTGAGAATATTAATGCAATATATGAATTAACCCTCCTTGTAGGACAGCATTGTATAGAATATTCTAACAAATTTAAGCGAGGCTTTACTTTTTCTCAATTAGAGGAACTTGGAAGACAACTATTGAAGTGGGAAGAAAATCCTACTAAACAGAATTTTCTAACCTACCTATTATGTGTGGGCATTGTAACCTTATCAACAACAGACAAATATGATAGCGAAGCATTGTTATTACAACCTGTATGCAAAACAACCTGCGTTAGAATTGCAAATGAAGAAAACAGGAAGATTATTGAAACGCAACTGTCTACTCGCTCATACCAAGAGTTTGATGTCAAGAATACTTCTGAAATTTTAGCCCAAATTGTTTATAATCCTAAAATTTCACTAAGTACTTTTCAAATGAAAGTTCAGTCATTGTTAAAATATAGTGATGATACGAAGCACCTTATACATGGTTCAGAGTTGTATTATCACGCAATATTTTTTTGTGATATAGTGCGTTATTTGGGCAGAAAGTATAACTATAAATATTTATTAGATTATAAATTCATAGGCTTAAAGGATAATAAGACTCCTGATATAGTAATCTACAATAACAGCCATGCAGCTATCTTCGAGATCAAATATAACAACAAACCCCCGCTAATAAGTGATGCTAGACAAGGACAATTACGGGAATATGGGTTGCTTTTTCACAACAAATACCCAGAATGTCAAAATCTTCGTTTAATCTTGATACATATAGAAGAGACTGAACAACGCAACATTATGGTGGAAATAACGGAGGTACCTCCAATAACTTCAAAGGAAGGTTTCATTCAGTTGAAGAAAGATTATGAAAATTATATTGCAAAGAAATCATATAAGTAAGAATTAGACTTCTCACGAGTTTCATCTCATAATATTTTTCTTTAATGAAGTAACTTCTACATTTTCAGAAAAGAAAATCCTGATATGGTTAAACAAGAAATGGAAGATCAAAAGCAAATACCGTATCCAAAACAACAAGAGCCTAATGTTGAAGGTATATAAATAAATATAAATAAATAAATAAATATATATATATTTAAATTACAGCACGCGCCTAAACCTTATACCTACTCAACTCAGTATACTTTAAAATACCTATTACACTTTTAATCTCGAAAAAAGAAATCATAAAATTAAACATAAAAATAAGGTATTCAATAAAAATTAAATAATAAAATTTCGTTGAGATACGGTGGTAACATTAGGACCTCTCTATGTAAAATTTATCAACAAATGATGTAAACGAATAACGAAATCCTGGTGTTCAAATCAATAAAAAGTATACTGTAATATCTGTGCATCAACTTATGCGTTATGTGACGTATACATATAAAATCTCATTACACTCGTAATATTATTGTATTAAAAATTAATACCTTTTCGATATTTTCAAAATATTGATAGCCTAATACAATTTGAATCGAGAATTAAAAATGTAGGTAAATTGTTTGAATTTAGGAATTATTTTGTGAAACCTTTTATCTCTTATTAGAAAATTCAAAAGACTTGCTGGTTGATACGTATATTTCGACGAATTAACAGCAACTAACTCTAAAAACACAGTCCTAACATCTAACAGCCGGAGACTCAGCCGGTTGCCACCTCCGACTCATATTACCACGCTCGTAAAAATGCCTTAAACGTGACATTTTACGTAGCTGAACACTATCGTATCTTACACTCTTGTGAAAAAGATTAGAAGGAACTTGAAAAAAGTAAATGAATGATTACGCGGAAGGTTTGTTTACTCTATGTGTTATCAATTTGATTACATAAGCACTCAATATCCGTTTTGTTTGAATAAGCTTATGGTTATACAATGAGCGATTTTCTAAAGAAATTCCTTCGATACGTGCGTTGGAATTTCTTGATGAAATAAATCATAATCATTCACTTTAAAACAAAACTTTTAGGATGGTAGATGAATGTATTGGTAAATTATGTTACCCACACCTCCCGTATACGAAATTTATAAGTTATAACTATAGTAATTTCTAGCGTTGTAATAATTTTTGTAAACAGCTCTTTGTAAGCGTCAACGCTTTGTGGTATTTCAATGATTATTGATTCTAGAATTTTTTTGTCGATAGATCACGAACAACTTGATAAAGGAAAGATACCATGCCCTGATACAGTCAACCCTCAGGTCAAAGGTAATGTACATTTTCATATACATTTTATCTGATTTGCTGCATATGATAGAAGTCCTACACACGATATCTGCTGTTCTGAGAAACTTGAAAAATAAAAGTTGATATTTTAATCCCCAAATTACATAGTGAATTAGGAAATGACTATAACCGCTATAACTTATTATCATTTTACTCGAATGAAATAAAAATAACAGAGAAATTGTGAAACTGCTGACGAGAAATGTTTACTTATGCATTAAAGTCATACATTTGAATAGGCTGCAGTTGTCTTCAACTTTAATAGAACACTGTAGTCCATGCAAATTACTTAAGACGCCTGAGTTTACGCGGGAACGTTTTATTGTGTTGCGCGAGCCAATGATAGGGGTTGTATAAGATTGGGCACATATTAAAAGAGTTTGTAAATAATTTTTGAATTTTCAATTATATTCGGAAATTTTTTTATATGATAAATTGATGGTTAACAATCTTTTCAATTTTGCATTAAAAAATAAAAGGTTTTTATACCTAATGATAATAATTATGATGATTCGTATTTCTTGTGGTTCGAGTTGTGGTTTTTGGTCTATAAAATTTACTTTAAAAATGAGTGATAAAGAAAATGGCATTGGTTCGTAATAGAGTGTTTATAATGACTGGTCTATGTTCTAATTGGTCATACGTCACCCCAGTAACAACCAATCAGCAAGTTGGAATCAGGTAAATTTACCTCGACTAACTTATAAAATAAAAACACAAATCAGCTGATGATTCAAATCACAAATGAATTTCAGTCGTTCACTGAAAACTGAACGATATTATTTAGGAAAGTAGAAATGAAACTACCTACATTTTATCACATTCTAGCGTTATGATTGGTCATTACGCGCGTAACATATGACCAATTAGAACATAGACCAGTTATTATAAATACTCTATAAAAAATAAAAAAACTTTTTTAAATATTTTTTTATTGCAACAAAAAAAAAAGTATTCTCATTCATGACTTACAAATAGCAAAACAAATCAATCTTTACTACGAAAAAAATTTTCAAACGCATTGTAGCAACTGCATGTTATGTTACCCCACTATGCATCACTGTGGCGGTACCTCAACGTCCAAGCGTCTAACTAAATTGCACAGACTATAAATAAGTTATCTTGTTTCAAGTTTAATATTAAGAAAATAATAGCATAGAAGTGATTTATGATAGATTTATAATGTCTAATATCCTATAAAAATTATACAAAGAATTTTGCTTCGAGCGCACCACTTCTATATAGTAGAGCCATCATGTTATATAATTATACATTTATGGTGGATTGCCTACTCAACAATTTGAAGGAGCTTAGATCTGATGAAAAGATCAGAATATGAGAGCTTTGGAATATGCAATGTAAACTAAGCTGAAATATGCGAAGAGTGATGGAGTATTATATGTAAAAAATTACGGTCGAAGTTTATGAAAGGAAGAACTCGTAAATAAGTGCAAAAAATATTGAATAAATTTTAATGTTTTTAGTTTTTTACCAATATTTTTAGAAATTATCAGATTAAGAAGAACGTGTAAAATTACTCAGTGATCGAAGGGCTGGTTCCTGCAAGATTTTTTTTTTAGAGAGAAGAGGAGATTGTTACAATCAGTTGCTTAATGACCTCAAAATTATGTAATTACAATTTCAGCTTCCTAACTTAATTTCTAGACCTCCCAAAATGAAGTCAAGGTTTTAAAAATTTTGTAATTTTCAAAAGGAAAGCGAATTTTTGAATGATTAAAATTTTTTACCTTCCAAAGTCATATTTTGTCGTTCAACAACTGAAAAAATTTTAGTCACTAATTTTTTTCAAAATTTAGAAGCCTGAATAATTTGAAAATCTTTTTAACAGATATGTCACCTACTGGTGGACTCAGTACATCGAAACCCGAATCCAGACTTGAAGAGAGAAAACCTTTAGACCCTCCAAGTGAAAATGACTCGGACATTGAGAAAAACACATCGAACATGAAAATAGACCAGCCATCTGATAAGGCAGACAATTCTCCTTCTATTAAAGAAATCTTTGCCCCTCTCGAAGATAATATGAATACATACGCTAAACGGTATCCCCTCTCTTTCCAGAAGCTTATTGCTTTCGTTAGCGCTGTCACGGATAATAAACAGGCGGTAAGCATTGCAAAAACATTTACTAATGACCTTAAAGGTCTACAAATCACTCTGAAGGAAAATCGCCGCTTTCTTAAGGATCGCAAAATGAAGACAAAGTTCACAAAAATCATAAATCAGCTAAATGCAAAACTGCACTCTTCAACAAACCAATAAAATGTTCTCTTCACATTACAAGAATTCTTAGAAGTTTTAATGTCAGCAAGATATCAAAATACAATGGTCTCTTTTACCATCTAGAAGATACAAAAATTCTTATTACCAAATACAACCTTGCCATAATCTGTTTACCATAAGAAACTCATCTAAAACATTAACATATATATAAATATTTATAATGTGCTCAAGATATAATACTGTACAAACACGCGGAACACGCTAAACATACATCATAACATCATCTGCTCAGTATAATTAATTTTCTTCCAACATCATTCATACTTGCTGGAGACTTGAACTTGCACAGTCCAATGTGGGATGGTTTAAAATGAAGCAAAAATGAAGAAATTCTGGAAAACATCTTCACGAAACATCAGCTAACAATTCTAAATACTAATACCAAAACCTACTTCAGTTTCTCTTATCGAATATGGTCAAATTTAGACTTAGTTTTTTTGCTCTCCACAGCTTTACAGTTCAATACTTGTTCATCCTCACATGGGCTTAGCAGGTAGTGATCATACGCTTGTGCTGATTCATCAAAACATCATTATTTGCGCCTTTTTTTGTAAAGTTTTTTTTCACACAAAGAAAACATATAATTCATCGGGGACGTATTGTATGTATATTCATTTGTAGCATTAAGTAATAAAACATCGAGCTGCAAATTAGTTGTTCTATTTATTTGGATATACCTATACATACGCTATAGACTTCACAAAATAAGTAGAGGTCGAAAAGTGAATCAACTCCAATTATAAATATACGAGTTGAGAAAAATTATTTAAATAAATAACATTTATTTATAAGAACTATCACATTCACGTGATGGCGTTTTGAAGGTATTATGAGGATATGTTGTTTATTCGCATCATGTATAATCACAGACAGTCTGGTTATTTAGGGCGCGCCGGGAAATTTGAGAATTAAAAGGCGCTTAGCTTTTTTTTTTTGTTTACTGTAACACCATCCTTGTATGGTTACCGAGTCATAAAGGAATCACAGGTAACGAAATAGCAGACAACCTCGCAAAAGAAGCCACAACTCTTTTTCCACCAAAGTACCAGTAACAACAAAGGATGCGAAAACTTTCTATGAAAGTCGTCTGTTTCAAGAATCGTCACGTAGCTGGGATAAACTTGGACAAATAAAATCCTCAACTGACTTCTGGATGTCCATTTCCAATCCCTCGCAATGAAGAAACATCTCTCTGCCGTCAGCGAATAGGCCATGCACGGATTATGCACTCTCATCTCCTTACTAAATCTCTACCTTCTATTTGTCCAACTTGTTCCGTACAAATAACAATTCGCAATCTCATAGACTTTCCGTTAGTCCAAAATCATAGAAACAAATTTAACCTTCCTCCTTCTATAAATTCCCTCCTGTCAAATTACGCAACAACGATAAAAAACTTAATTTGTATATCTATTATTAAAGTGTTTTATGTCGAAAGTTTTTTAGGAATTTTTTTAATTTTTCAAAACTCTATTTAAAAAAAATTGGACATCGTGCTTAATTTAAAAAAGGTACATTGAAAGAACACATGGCGGACTAATATTTTCAGATTTAACCATTCTATCATTTGGCAACTTCTATTCAACAGTGACTTAAAAAAAAAAAAAAAAGAATCCGTCAGGTCTATTATATCCTGAACATTAGAGTAGACATTTCAGTGGCATAAGCAGGACGGAATTTGTGGGTCTGTACCCCTGAAAATTTCTAAATTTTCGATTTTTTTCTACCTATTTATTAATCAACTCAAAAAAATCCGAAAGCTCAGTCAAGTCTCAATTTAAATTCTGAATTTTTGTTAAAACAATTCGAAACATTTTATTTGTGCGTTATGAATAAATTCATGATAAATAAAAAGACCTAGAATACATTAAAAAATATTATATTGCCCTTTTATTTACCGATACAGAATAAAACAGAATTCTTCTTGCATTTGAATCAATTTCCACGTAATTTCACCCTGATGAAATAAAATCAACACCTGTTGAAGAGACTTTCAGTCTAAAAAATTGTTAGTATTTTTAATTTATCAGAAAATAAAATTCGTTTGTAGTTGTGGCCATATTTAATTCCTTGATTAGCCAAAAAATAAAAATAATAAAAAATAATTGACAATTCTTTCAAAATTTTATCATTTAATTTACGTAGGTAAACAAATCATTCATCACACTTGGTATTATTTGTGGCCTGAAGACATCGAGGGGTTAGCTACGTTATTTGCATACCAGAACAAGTGTAATTAAAAACTCAGCTCCAGAAATGTGGCATTACTGCTCACATTTTTTATTGCAAGGGTAGGTGTAAAACTATAATTATCCATCCTGTTGAGCGAGACATTCATTTGTTGCATTTTTCATGCCCGGATTAAGAGTAAATAAAAAATAAAACTAAAACCAAAAACAAAACCTGGGTAAAAAATTACCTCAAGCTCAACATCGTATATTGAACCAGCTCGTAATACATAATAAAATTAGAAATAAAAAATACACTTAAAAAGTTAATATAGGAAACCTGCAACAAAAATAGATATAAAATAACAGAAACAATTTTCAAAAAATTTCCAATAAAAACAAAAAACTAAAAAATTTAACTCTCGTTTTTCGTCATTTGTTACAAAAAAAAATAATAACAAACAAATAAATAAATACAATGGTAATTTCACAAAGGAATAAAAAATCATTTGCAGAACGGGATCGAGTCTCCAAAAAACCAATAACTCTTCAAAGACCCAATTTTCGCAAGTACAAATCTAACGACTGCGGCATTCCACCAATCTGTAAAATAGGTCGAAAATGATTTTTCTAATTAATACGAATAACGTACACATGAGGTTCACTACACTTACTTCTCTGAGTTCTACGATGTGATCACGTACTGAATGAATTAAATAATCATCTTTAGATAACACGCAGAATCCAATTAACAATATTTTATTGGCAGCGGATTTCCTCACATGTTCGAAAAAGGTTCGTAGAAGCTAAAATCACACGAAACAAATTCGTACAATAGTTGAAAAAAATAAAATAAAATAAGCGAGCTAATAGCAAAATGTTGTATTACTTCTTTCGGGGGATTTCGTTCGTTGAGAAGTTTGCCAATGATTCTCATCTCATCTTTACCATTAATCGTGTTAAGGGATAAACTAGCCTCTAATAACATCATACGAGGATCATTTTGCCTGAAATACAATCCCACATCGATAATTATAAGTATCAGCACGTTTGAATCCACCACCACCTATACGAAGCTCACCAAGTGTCAGAATTAGCAAACTGTGGCCAAAGCGTCAACAATTTATTCAAATCTTCGATTTGTGTAATAGAGCCGACTTGTTTCAACAATTCTTTAAAGAGTTTACGCCGAGTTGCTTCAGTTGATATGTCGAATAAAGTTATCAACGATTCGACGTGTAACCATTCTCTGAGGATGAGTCTGGTCTCGTGCAACAGCTCGATTGTTTTGTAAATATCTTCTTCGGATTGTTCTAAAATCTGAACACCAGATAATGTAAATTACATCAAAACCATTCATTACGTCACATATTTCGCTGTGTTATAAATATCTACTCCAGTGGGGGCGGTGGTGTTATAAAAAATTTGATAATAATTTCATTTATTATATTTTATTCCTTTAGAGATAACAGGATATTATAGTATATTAACGATTCGAAAAAATCTTACGACCGAATTTTCTTTCTAAAAATAATTCTTCGTTCTCACTCCCCTCCAACCTTGTTAACTTCACAATCTGAACAGAGAATAGGAGGATGAGACTTCAAAATATGGTAAAGGTGAACAAAAGGCAGAAAATTTCCATTATGGTTTTAGATGATAGAATGAGGTCAAATTACTAAATAAAAATTACAATCATCTGATAAAGTTGGAGAGGAGTGATTGGAGAAATCAATTTGTAGAGGAATTTGACCACAAAAATTTTCTTCGATCTTTAATATCTCTTCATCAAATGTACCGAAGTACACCTGTGGAAAGTTCAAAATATTATAGACAAAACCAACTGAAATTATAAGAAATACTTGAAAGGTCCAAGCGTCGCGTCCGTGTGGAGGGAGGGCTAAGGGAAGATGAGGGCGACTAGTAATCAAAATTTTATGTTTTAAAATGCTCTACAAGCAGTACAAGATTTTTTTTTCTAATTTTCTTGGGACTTGGAAAAAAGTAAGCAGACATGCCGCATTATTGGAGCTGAGTTTTTAATTAGGACTCGTTTATGTTTACAGATAGCGTCCGGAAACCACCTAAGAAGTTGAATTTGTAATATGTATGACTTCTAATTCACAATAATCGTGAGCCTATATTTTTCGAATTTCAACATCCTGCGGAATATTTGTTAACGATTTTTTCTGTCGTTGTTTACTTACGGAGATGATATTTTTAATTTTAATCTTCACTTGAGCGTCGACGTGTTCATCTTTGAGAAATAATTCAAGCGGCTTACACCATGTTTTTTCGTATTCATTATCTTCCAAACAGTTCTCGATTCTTTGAACCAACGGCGGCACATTGTTTCTATAATATTACGGATTATTTATAGGAAAAAATTTAAACGCTTCTTAGATATATGAATATATTCCTTGACAACATACGTGTTCAAATCGCTGTTCAACAATTCACTGATTATATCAGTTAAACAATCCATATGTACGAATTCTAAAATCACTTTAATAACGTCCGCCGATATAGTCGAATCTAGTACCATTTTTAATACGGTATGTTTCATATCCGCGTCGTTGTGAATAAATGCAGTCTGTAACTCTCTGTTGAAAATTTTCGCACGAAATTAAGTACACAACAAAGAAACCGGGGAAGAGTCGATTAAGTATACAGTACGACCTATTGAAATCCACACAGGCAAAGCATCAAATTTCCTTTTGTAATGTGAAATTTTTCACAAACTAGAGAAATTTGGTTTACAAATTTTCATTTCTTTGATTTATATTATTTTTTTATTTTTTATAGGTACTGAAAATAAAATTTCAACTATGATTTCTCTATAATCGATTGTATGATTAAAAAATATGTATATATATATACATTTTTTAAGTTCATTAATTTTACATCACTGCTAAGTTTTTGATTTTTTTTTAAATGCCGAATTAATTTTATTAATTATTATTTGATATTCACATTCAGTGAGAGTCGATGTTAGTATATATTTATTTTATTCACTCCATTTCTCTGTGTAGTGAATTTGGTGCTATTTCTGCGTGGATTTTACGACATGTACTCACCTTAGATATTCTTCGCTAATATCAATCGCTTGACAGATTTCGTTGAGATCGTCGATTTTATCGAAATAATTCAAATAGTTATTTAAATACTCCACTACGGAGCGGAATCTAAAAAAAAGATTCATCATTTGCACTACAACACTTAGATAAATGGAGAATAAAATGGAAAATTTTGCTAACAAGTTATAAATGATGTCGAAATGTCGAGAATGACTTTCTGATCTCAAAAAAAAATCGCAAAGATTTTACTCCTTTTTTTTTTTAGTTTGTGTTCACCCACCCCACTTCCACAAATTTCAAAACATTGACCAAAAATAATATTAGGTTTATTGCATTTTATATTATAATTATTTAATTGGTTAGGAATACAATCAACTTTAATATTTATTGAAGGGATTGTTCCGCTCCTATTAGGTTAAAATTTTGCGAACAAACTGGAAATGGTCTTGAAATATTTAGAGTAATTCCATGATTTCTAGAAAAAAATCTACATGATTACCCCCCTGGCATTTTTGTTGGGGTAGGAGATGAACCCATCTAAAATGAGCTTTTCACTAATATCTCGCGAAGTGGAGCTTCCAGAGAAAAAAAGTTTCGTACAGAAATATTCTACTCGGAATTCCATACAAGTTAGCTTATTACATTTTTTCTTCTAGACCGAAAAGTTCACTTTGAAATCTCTTTTTTGTGCTTTAAAAAGAAAAAAAACATGATATAGTTTAAACCAAACCACTTTTTAGAAGAGTTTTCAATCTGGAAACGATAGCTATTACAGTCTACTTACTTGGGAAAAGGGGTAGAAAAAGGGTGAGGTGTTTAAATACTTGCGTTTCAGACTATTTGTAATCATCTGCCAAATGTCTAACTTCGTGGTAATTTTTTTTGCACCACCCCCAGCGCAGGCGGGTATGCATGAAATTCGCTCAAAACTTGGCGATAGAGTTTTCTTAAAAATACGAAAATGGTGCTTTTTTATTTTTTCGATACATTTCAAAATGGCGGATGACTTAAATTTTGAGGGCAGCTGGAGAAGGGGCAAATACCTCAAATTTTTTGTTTTTGATCTCATATGAAGGAGTGAGTCATGGACACCAACATATACAAATTTCAGCTTTCCAAGCGCATTTTGAGGAAACTTCGAGCGAAAACCGGTTTTTTGAGGAAATTTTGTTTTTTGTGGCCCACGCGTAGCGCCGGCGGATATTGATGAAATTCGCTCAAATTTTGGTGAGAGACTCTTCTTACAAATACGACAAAGGTACTCTTTTATTTTTTTGAAAAAATTCAAAATGGCGGATCACTCAAATTTTGAAGGGTGCTGCAGAAGGGGCAAATAACTCAAATTTTTTGCTTTTGATTTCATATGAAAGAGTGAGTCACGGATACTAACATATCCAAATTTCGCTTCCAAAGTGCATATTGAGAGGAGTTAGATCAATAAACGGCTTTTTGCGGAAGTTTTGAGTCATGAAATTTCTCGAATCTTCTATATCTTCTCACCGAATAAATCTAGATAGGTCAAATTTTGAAGGTAGGGTTAGACGGTGATCAGAATATGATTTCTTGAATTTAGATCAAAATCGATTCAAAATGGCGTATTATATAAATTTGAGTAGAGCTTGAGGAGCTTCAAATTGGTAAAAATGTTATTAATATGAACTCATTGATTGCCTAGAATAAAAAGTATACCTAACCTATTCTGATTTTAACTTCTTAAACGCCTTTGGAGGGGAGTTGGAGCAAAAAACAACTTTTGAACGGGAAACAGCTACAGGAAATTTCATGAATCTTCCATATCTCCTCACCAAATGGACCTAGAAAGGTCAGACTTTGTATGTAGGGTTAGTTGATGACCAGAATATAACATTTTAAATTTGGGTCAAAATGCATCCGAAATGGCGGATCGTAAAAATTTGAGGATAATTTGAGGAGCCTCAAGTAGGTATAATTTGAAAAATATGTGTTTATATGATTATGGCATGGTAAGAAATAGCCATGAAACTTCATATCAACTCTCGTAATATACTGTTAGCAGAAACTTGATTTTTTTTTTTTTTTTGTTTTTTTCAATACAAAATAAAAAGTTTTTTTTTACTTTCAAACCTTATTATAAAAGTTCCGAAGAGGTGGGCGGTGAAATGGTGGAACCAAATACGTGAGATGAATTCTCTTAAAAGCTGATCGTAACTTCTAATCATATTGAACTTGAATGATATTTTTAATTTTTTTACTCTATTTTACGTTCTTATTCCAAATAAATTTTCTGGGTTATTAATAATATTACTTTCATTATTTTTAATTTTAATTTTTCCTTTTTTTAAAAAAGACAATTCAATTCAGAATAATAAATTTAATTTTAAAATAATTTTTTTTAATATAAATTTTTTTTGTTTTTAGTGAACCCAACGGAGAGAAGTAAAATGATCAAATAAGGGCATGAAATTACAAGAGTACAAAGTAATACAAAAATGGGTCAACTTGAAGCGAACTTTTTGAGCTTGTATTAAGTCTGAGAAAAAATGTAACGAACTAACTTGTATGGATTTAAGAGCAGAATATTTTCACAATGAACTATTTTTTTGGTAAGAACCTTCCTTCGCGAGATATTGGCGAAAATTCCAACACGGAGGGACTTATTAACACTTTCCTACATAAAAAATGCAGGTTGTGAATCTTGCCTACTTCTTTTCTGAAGTTCAAAATTGTTTAAGCTTATTCGTAAAATTCTTTGTTAAAAGCCTTTTTGGCATCTAACTCGCCTAGATTATAATAAATTGAAAAAACATAAAAGTAAATAAACATTATAAAATGATTTTTGAAATTTTCCCGGAAGCTTAAAATATCGAAAAATATTCATATCCTTCTCGTTGTCACTTTTGGACTTGAAAAAAATATCACTCTTCACTCACGATTCGTTTTTCTGCGAAAAATATTCGATAGCTAATTTCAACAATTCCTTCCTTTCTTCGTTATCGATATTTTCGCAGCTGTATTTGGAGAATAAAAACTTCTGCATTTTTTTGCCAATTTCAACCTCCGATATTCTTTCTAAAAATGGACGACACAATTCGAATCTCTGAGCATAAGTTAAATTCGCCGGCTAAAAAATGAACAGGTGTAAGTAGTGGTGAAAATTCTCAGCATAATCAACTTTTACATCAAACTCTTACTCCGTTGAAAAAAATCTTTTCGGACATTTTTTCGAAAATATCTTCGAGCTGAACTTGTTGCTTTAACTCGGCAGGCAATGCGATTAGAAAGTTCACAAGATGCGGAGTTTCATTATTAAACACAGCCGGTATCAACGTTTCAATTAATTTAGGTGGTTTCGATGTCAATAATTTGTAATCGATTGCTGTAAAATTCGCTAAATTTACATGACGAGAATAACGAACAAAAGTAAATATTCGCCGATAAACGTACATTTTGAGAAAGTTCTCAATTTCCGTAACACTTTCATGTGATCTTTGGGTTTGAGAAAATGTATAATTTCGTTTTCAGCTACTTGATTCAATAACGCGTAGTAAATTAATAGAACTTGATAATCACATCCATTAAGGCCTTCGTAAATGCTCGATACGATTCTATAAGAAAAATATATATATATAATCAATATTCATATAATTTTTATAAACTTGAAAAAAATAAGTCTTGTTAATTAAACATAGATATATATAAAAAAAGAATATCGAATAGAGCTCACTTTTCGGTCACATACGCGGATTTATTCTTCATAATTTCCAAAATCATAGGTTCTTTGAGTCGTTCAGTTAATAAAGATAAATTACGACTTAAAAACAGCGATTCAATATGGCTCAATACAATATCTTCCCTTGATACTCCATATTCATCACCTAGCGATATCGCTAAATCTAATTTATCGCGTTCTTCGTACCTGCAAATCGTACCACAAATAAAACAAACTCTATCGGAAGAATTTTCACAATCGCAAAGTTCTCTAGCTTACATGGCGACTCCAAGAATCGAATCCATTTTATACGTTTCGTCGTTGAAAAACCTCACAGAATCGATACCACATCCTAGATCTCTTAATTTAGAAATACCGCGACGTTTTTCCAAACAGCTGCGATATTTTTTCACCAATTTGGCGTAAACGGAATTCGATTCGTTGGCCAAAGACAATGCTGAAGAAATTATCTGAAAAATTTACAACATGCTTAAATTTCACAGAAGAGGAATAGGAAAGATGTAATTTTCATTCGTTTAGCTCGAGAATAATACTGGTACTTTGCGATGGCGGATTTAGGCATAGACGTAAGTGAAGACTGAAAAGCCACTAATTATTCACAAAGGTAGGCCATTATATATCGTTTTATTTTTTTTTTATGTATATATTACAAATATTGGTTTCGCTATGGAGGTAAGAAAATCACCATCAATCCCTGCAGATACCCCAGGAAGAAGGAGATGAGCTCTATGCTCTTTTATTTGCGACATTCTTCAATTTTGAAAGGAAACGTGTTATTTATTTTTAGATTCCTGATTTTAATAATTAAGGGGAAGTACTCAGGGGGCTTGAAAATGACAGGGAATGAAAAATAATTTTATAATCGTATTCAAATTCGCAGTAGAGCACAAAGTTGAAACGATTATTGTTTTTTTTTTTAATCGACATGAATTGGATTTCCATATTTGTAAAATGACTTCATTATAATATGAAACAAAATTCATCCTTTGCAAGTCAATAATTACAGTTCATGTGATGGTATTACAATTTGTAAACGTGAGAAAAATTTCAAAAATAGAGTTTTGGACAATCTGAAATTTTTTTACCTTTCACTTTCAGTGGTTCAAAAACCAAGAAAAAATTCAACTGCCAATTTTTACATTTTTATGTGCTTTCATTTTTTTCAAATTGGCTAAAAACTCGATATTTCAGGAATATTAAAAAATTAAAATGATATCACACGAGTAATTAATTACTTGCTCTTGGATGTACAGTTCGAGCTTGATTTTTCTTCGATGGACTCGAGAGAAATATTATGACTAATTTTTAGTTTCTAGTGGTTTCTAAAGTTTTTGGAATTTCGCTTAAAATGGCATAACTTATTTTTACTAAAGGTTTATGCTAATTAAAACATAATTCAAGAATCCCTAGAGAGCAGAGCGTAAGTAAACATATTTAAGTCCATTGGGACAGTGATTAAGCTCATACGTACTATGTGTACATTCTGGAGACATTAATTTAAAAAAAAATATTCGAAATACAATAAATTTAAAAAAAAATTTCAAATCCTCTGAAAATCAAAATAAATAACCTCCTAAAGAGCTCGTCCATTTAATATCCCTAGACTCGCGCAATAAATAAAAAGCCAAAGCTCAAACACCTTAATTAATTTTTTTTTATAATTAATTTTTAATGAGGGATAAAGCTCAGGTATTGCGGGGGGGGGAGGGGAAGGAAGGAGAAGTAGATTATTTTTTATATTGATATCTAACATTTTTTTTATATTAATTTTTTTTTTGATAATCAATTTCTAATAAGGAAATATAACTGTGGTATTGAAGAGGGGAAGGGGAGGAGAAGTGAATTATTCTCTACATTGATATTTTAAAATTTTATTTATTAATTTTTTTTTATAATCAATTTTTAATGACGGATAAAGCTGAGGTATTGATGGGGGGAGGAGAAGGAGGAGAAGTAGATTATTTTTTATACACTGATATTTAAAATCTTTTTTCATTAATTTTTTTTCAACTTGATTTTTAATGAAGGGTAAAACTGTGGTATTGGTGATGGGAGGGGAAGGAGGAGAATTTGATTCTTTTCCATATCGATATTTTAAAATTTTTTTATTGATTTTTTTTTATAATTAATTTTAATGAGGAGTAATGCTGTGGTATTAGGGGGAGAGGGGAAGGGAGGAGAAGTCTTTGAAGTAGGTTTTCAGTGATACATAAATAGGTAATTTGGTAGGAAATTAGTCTTGGAATATCTTTTTACTGCAGTATTCTTTCGATTGTAAGCTTCCTTATGAATTTGGGAGGTGAAACCGTTCAACATCAAAAATAATATTATAATTCTTTCAAAAAAAAATATATATATTATTTACTTAATTTTTATGTTCAGTTTAAAATCATTAGAATTTTTTCATTTTTTTTTTCTCAGACATAATATCCAATACCTCGATTGGCCAAAAATTATCATAAATTTTCCTTATATCTCTTCTTTACGATTCTCACACATTCAAATTCACCCGAGGCTCCAGATTACCTTAATCTCAAAAATACTTCGTTTATTCTAATTTCCGAGCTTTTTTCTCGACAGAGATGCTCAACATTTATCATGACTTTTTCGTCTAGTCTGACACTCACTCAATCATAGTATCGCACATGTCGAAAAAAATAATGTAAAAAACTGAATATTTCAAGTTAGAACAAAGTCTTTTCAGTTCACTCTCTCTTCCCCCTCGCGCTTTACAAATTATTTCATTCCCCCAAAATATCGTTTGCCTTCCTACCATTTTTTTTTTTTTTTTGCTTAATCCACCATCACAATTTCAGCAGAAAAAAAAAATCAGAAAAATCAAAAAAAAATTTTTAAACCTCTGAAGGCAACTTTGTGAAAATTGTATTTCGCTCATTTTCATCAATGGATGTTAGTTTCGCAAAAACGGTTTCTTTTTGTTGGCAAGTGGAGATTAATTTCAAACTATAATAATATAATGCAAATTTTTCCACAGTATCAGTTGGCGGAAGAGACTCGATAACTTTTTCACTATAGGTTTCATCGTTTAGTAACATCATCAGGCATAAACTAGTAAGACAATCATTTGGATACAATGATACAGCCAACTGAGTGATCACTGAAATGAAAAAAATATGAAAATATATTCTTCACGTAGTCACGAAAACACTATCTGAAAATATATGCCATATCCCTCACCATCTTTTATATCAATTTTCAACAGGTCATCTGTATCGGTGGGTTTTCCGCTACATAGTAAATTATAACGTAGCAACAATTGTAAAACTTGTTTTTCGGTGTCAATTGACGATGTAGCGGATGCCGATCTGCAAATGCAGCTGGTATGTTGGTGAAGAAGTTTATAAAATTCCGGATATCCTAATTTATTAAAATCTACGTTTTCTTTGAATTCCACATCATCCCGTTCAAAGTCACCGGGTCTATTGAAAAACCATATATTACAATTTCAAGACGTTCTTTTCAATAATATAACCACGATATCGTTTTAATAAGTTACCGAAAGCTAAAAGTATTTTTCCAGAAATCCACGTTCAATACATTTGTCGACGAAGTTTGTAAAATATTGGCCAACGAGGAAATAGATACGAGATTTTGTAAGCTTTCGATCTTCGCTAAGGTTTTTTCCAGCGTAACACTTTCGCCGGAGATTCTTTCGTTTTCTTTATTTTCGGTATTATCATTATTACCTTGCAACTTTTGCAAGCTGGTTTGTAATTTTTCGCGTAGTATTTTACGTTCAATTTCGTTCCTAAAATAAATGAAATATTTTTTTTTCGAATCAATAATCGAAGAAAAATTATTAATTATCATTTCGACGAAAATTACCTTAATTCCACCAAGATAGGCAATTCAGTATCACCGCATTGCATAATAGCGACTTTGATTAAATCCTGTTTCGTTGAGAGATCGTCGTAATCGTCGCTTTCGCATAATTTTTTACAAATCTCCCAACACGGATAATCGCCTTCTTTCAGTCGACTCACGATTTTGGAACACCACATAAAATCTTGCAGCTATGTCAAAAAGTACATTCCACGTTTACTTATGGCGAATGAGTAATAAGAAATAAATAAAATCGCAAAACTATCACAATAGCAACCTGAAAGGCAGTATCGACGGCGCTTTTCAACACCTCATATTCGAGTTTACGTTTATTTTCTCGATCCGAATCTACATCTAAATTATTAGCTAGTGATATAAGTTTCTCTAATTTCTTATACGCTCTGGGCTTCTGCTTGAGTACTTTTTCAATGATACGTATTTTTTCCACACTCATACGTACTGAAAATTTCAAAAATAAATTTAATATTTCGCAATTCTTCGATACGAAAAAAAAATCAATATTTATACGAACCTTTCAAAGGTGGAATAAAAACATCAAACGAGTTCAACTCGCGTAACGCATTTATCAATTTTTTCTCCTTTTCAATTTCAGGATGGAAATCCATCAAGCCTAAGCAAGCTCTGAAATCGATAAAATATTTGTTTTATATGATATTTCAACCCCACTGGTTTCCCAATTCGCAGTACCTACTTGGCTAGTCCAATACAAGGGTCGTCATATGAAGAAGAAATATTATAATAATACTGGGCTGCTTCTATTACTATCGACACGCTTTCTTCGTACGATAAATTGTGTACAGGAACTCTTTGCCTTCGTACTTCCTGACAAGTGAGCACTATAGGTGCGTATTCTTCTATACAGTCGTTTCTATTCGCTGTCAACATTGTATAAGCGAATATCTGAAAAATTTTAAAGAATTTATTTTTGAATTACATATTTTATTTGTAATAAATTATTTTTCAAAATTTGAAAATTATTTATCAAAAGCAGAGTTTGTTCACAGACGTTACACAGCATACATAGGTGATTAATTTTTTTTTTCTAAATGTATACAATTGAGAATATAATACAATAACGAGTGAAAGAAAGGAAGAGAGGAAACAGAGATCTTCCTGAAATTTATGTTCGAGAGTGTATGTAATTAAAAGCACTTAAGCAGTCATGCCACATTACTGGAGCTTGTTTTGATTTGGTAATAATCTTGCTTAACCCTTCATGATTACAGGCCACACTCAATACAAATTCGGAACAAATGTGGTATTTCTTTTTGAGGATTCTCACATTATCTTCAAATCTTAATGATCGGCCATTCCAGATCCATTTTGACTCAAATTGATGAGCTCATATTATAGTCATTAACTAATCCTACACACGAAGTTTGACCTTTCTAAGCCAATTTGATGGTGAGACATGATTAATTCATAAAATTTCCTGCCTTAATTTTCCCTCCGAATCCGTTTTTTGCTCTAACTCCCCTCCAAATTCACTTGGGAAGCTAAAATCAGAATAAGTTAGTCACTTCGGATCATTTTATCATATGACAAAGCAATAAAAAATTTTCAACCTTTCGTGTACCTCCACCACATTTCAAGTTTGATAACCCCTCCCTCTCCCCTCCCAACATGATGTGTGGAAGTGAATTGAGGATATAGTATACTTCTTATCACCAATAATCGTATGAGTTCATATTAATTACATTTTCACTAATTTGAGGCTCCTTAAGCTCTACTCAAATTTTGATAAACCGCCATTTTGGATCCATTTTGACCCTTTTCATTATTTTTGTTCTCAACTATTCATCAGTAATGCATGATTAAATACCATAACCTGCATATTCCTACTTCGTTGGATTTCGAGATAGAAATTTCCACTAATTACCTATGAAAAAATCAGTAACAAAAAATTTTTCGGGTTTTAGAGCAATTCGGGGTACCAGTTCAAAGTGTGTAATATGGGACAGTGTGATGATTTATAAAAAAAAAATTTTAAACATTGTGTGCATAGAGCAAAACATGAAAAAAATGACTGATTTTTTCCATATTTTATTTTTACATGACTCGAATGATAAACAAGTTGTAAGAAAGAAATGGAGAATAGTAAAAATCGATAGTAACACTAAATTACTCACTTTAAGATAAGTTTGTTCGTGCAACGACACGAAAAACTGCTGAATTAAATTCATATCGTCCAACAATTCGTAAATATCTTTCTTAGAGAATCCTTTACGATTAATTCTGAAACACGGTGGTAAGATTTTCGATAAAATAAGACCACAAAATTCAACCAATCTAAATATCACCATTTAACCACCTATCGATTTTAACGTGAACCATTTTAGTCAAGACATTTTTTTGAAACTCAGCGTCGCCTTTTCGGGTATGCAAAGTTTGTAGGTCATTTTCGACACCGTATTTTTGCAACAGTTGCGATATCTCTAGCTCATACTGGAGTTCGTTTACTCTGGAATTGAGTACGAATAACTCTTCGTAATCTATATTACTGTAATTAAAATATCAAAATGAAAGAATTGATTCGATGAGAATAAAATACGAGATAAATTCAAATTATACAGGTGCTCACTTGTTATCGGTAACACCGACGTGAGGTAACGAGTGCACGATTCTGAGAGCTAAGTTAATTTGATCGACTCGTTTACAAGAGTATACGCTTAATAGGCCTAATTCTAATTTCCTTTTGTCGCTAAACATTACGTCTACTTCATCATTTTGGGCAACATATGTGAAAAACTAAAAAAAAAAAAAAAAATGAAAAAAGGGGGTAAAATAAAATTTTGGTATTCAAATGAATAATTTGTCGCGATAATATAAACCGTACTATTAGTGGTAAGCTTAGATCATTTTCACTTAGTCTTTTGAAATATTCGTCTAGAATAGAATCACGAGAGTTAGGATACAACGACTCGCATCGGTTTAGGAATGGTAATAAAATATTCGATACGTCTTCCAAAAATGTCCTTTCGTTATTAGACTGCAAAAAAGTCAATACATTAATTTACAAATTAATCTTGATCAGCAAAAATTTACGTGCATTGATTCGACGTACTTTTGACATAAGCAAACAAAGTTTATCGATTTCCGAATACGATTCGATTTGAATCAATGATACTTCGTCT
This sequence comes from Phenacoccus solenopsis, assembly GCA_009761765.1. Taxonomy (NCBI): domain Eukaryota; kingdom Metazoa; phylum Arthropoda; class Insecta; order Hemiptera; family Pseudococcidae; genus Phenacoccus; species Phenacoccus solenopsis. Next base: position 30,654,243 of record CM019754.1, on the reverse strand, counting down.
TCGATCATTAACTCATACATAACGCTATCCAACACCAATAAATTATGTTGTAAATAATCCAGGCTCTAAAAAAAAAAAAAATCAAAATACGTAAAATATTATAAAAATTCTAATGCACACAAAAAAAATTCAGATCCTAAAAAAGCTCACAGTTATGCCATTTTGACGAGCTAAATTCAATAATTCCAAAGCACAATCCACCAAACCACTCTGTTCGACGATTCTTCTAATTTTATTTTCATACCACGATGCCAGCACATTATAGCTAAACGGATACGCGGGTATATTCGTATAATCGTTTTGTTTATCGGTTTTACGATGCATTAAATTCCTGTATAGAAAAATTTCGTGAAAAATTTTCTCATCGTATTCGTAAAATAATCGCTTTAAAATTTTTAACCAACTTGAAATCTCGTTCTTCCGACCAGTCAGCTTCACGAATCCGTTTACACTTCCAATTTTCTAATTTCTGATATTCGTTTATTCTAGGAAGTAATTTCCTAAGCAAAAAATTCCGTTTGAATTTACATCACAAAATTGAATGATATGAATTAATTCAGCTTTTAGGTTCATTCGTACTTGTAACTAGAGGGAGAAATACATTCGGGTATATTATCGAGAATTTTCAACCAATATCGTAATAACTGGTCGCCGTAGTAAGTGAGTAGTATTTCGACAGCTTTAACGTTACCATCGCGAGCATAATATAAAGCTATATTTAGAGCTGAATTGGTGCGAAATTTTCTGTACATTTCTTGGCTATATGATGCGATTGGATTGAGATTGAGAATTTTCTACGAATGAAAAAATAATTCAAATTTATTTTCCACGAAGAAATAAGAATGAAGCTTTTCATATCATGTTGTATCTTCTTTATACGTGGTGTTTTGCATGAATACGAACTCCTATATACTACATATAGGACTACTAATGTGACATTCATGCATGATAATTGCCCATTTCACTTTCTAAAGGACTGATTTTGTTAATAAATACTTGACAAGGGACAGAGTAAGTAGTCCATACAATCTTTAAAAATATAGTGCCAACAAAGCATGTTTTCGAGCTTTTCTACAAATTTTGAAGAAATAATCAATATTTTCTATGATGTTTGACATTTCTTTCATTATTTTTCTCGCCTTAATCACTCCACTGTTACTCGTTATCAATAATACCACATTACATGTCATTCATTTTGATACAAATAATTTTTTCTGCCTTGCATAACGAAAGAGATTTTTTTGAACTTCATCGTTACCGAAGTGAAAGACTTTATTGAACTGAGAGAGCAGGAGGGAGCAAATGATATAATTATTATCTCTGATATTTTAGCTTCACAACATTATGACAAAATTAATTTTTTTTTTTGTAGAAAATATAATTATCTTGATGCCGCATATTTGAAGGAGGCTGACACCTTGGTGAATAAGAGCTTCAATAAGAGAGGGCAGGAGGGATCAAATAAAATAATTATCATCTATGATGTCTTGTCTCAATAAATAGAGTCAGTGCAGCGAAAAATGAGATACCACGGGTAATTTCTATCTCTCCTCCCCAACTGTTAACATTACTGTTTCTGCTCCCCTCACTTAAAAAAAAAAAAAAATGGAAACTAACAAAACTGCGGAGAGTTTATCGGGAAAATATTAATTTTTTATTTCGGAATTATCAACAAAAAATAATTTTTTGTCAAATTTTTGTCTATTTTTCATTTTTTGATCACTGAAAAAAAAATGGTCTAAAATTTGTTCCTTATTTTTTTATGGCGCTCTCCTACCGAAAATTCTGTCTACGTTACGTTGCTACTGAAAATAGAAACCTGTTACGAATAAGTTTGCACCTAATTCTTCATTTTCAAATTTCGTAGTGTTTTTTTTTCATTTCCTATTTTTGTTTGTTTGTTTTTCTTTTTTGTTCAAATACACTATATTTGAAATATAATGAAACCTTATTCAATCTCCAACTCCTTCCACCCCCCCCCCCTCCAAAAAAGTTCCTACCAAAGTACATTGTCTTATAGAAGTAGGTATAAGTATAGGTATACAATAGATATGACTGATTACTCATTTTCTCCCCCACCCCTCTCCCCCTCAAAAAAAACTCACGGTCACTGAGTAGAGTATGCGAACAATCATATATTGGAATCACATAAGTAACCCTCTGGCCTACATGTAGTATGAAGGAGCCTATATTGATACGAAACAATCCATATGGATATAATTTTTATGAAATTTGAAAAAATCGTACTTCGTAAATTATTAAAGCATCCCAACATAATAACAAGTACTTTCGTAGTTGAAAAAGTAACAATTGACTCGCGCTGAACTGATCACTAGCGTGTTCGGGATTGAACACGAAAATTTTTATTTCATCTGCATTCAAAAGGCAATCATTTTCATCAGGTTCTGAAATGAATATATCATAATAATTAAAAATTGAATTAAAAAAATAATTTTTATTTTACATTCCAACGAAAAAAATGCAATTTTACCAGGCACGTCGTAATAATCGACAAACACTTCGAATTCTGTTAGCTCCAATCCCTGTTTAATTAACATCTTAGCTGCGTGTAAATGTTCAGGTATTCTTTGACAACATTCGTTAATAATCCACCACTTGTTGGTTACTTTGCACTTGGAGGAATAATAATGATTCATTTTTGAAATTGAAATTACACGAATAATATAAAAACCACGAAAATAATACCAAAAAATTTTTTATAGATTCCGCAGAAACCGGATTACTCTCCCATTGTTTCTTATACACGCGGTTTGCATCCAATTTGAACAGTTTTGCGAATTCCAGCGCTTCTTCATACTCAGCTTCATCTATCTGTAATACGATTTAAATTAATTAGGAAACTTTACGAACAAGTATTATATTTTTAATAATTTTACGACGATATGTTTTACCTTCTTTGAATAAAGCTCTTCAGGGCTGACTTGCTTTAGAAATATTAAACTGTACGTTTTTTCAACGTAAATCATTTTCTTCTGAGGTTGAAAAAACTCGAAGTAAATGAGAAACTTGGTGATTTGTCTAAGCAGCGAATAATTATCAACTACTTCGAGAGCATTCGATACCGACGGTTCATCCTATAATGAATGATATTCAAAAAAAAGTAATAAATTGCGTTCACTAAGGCATTGTAATAAAACGTAAAATCCCAATGCCATCTTGGATAATTTTTAAGAAAAAGAAAAATGAGTGGCGGGGACTTTTTTCTTCCAGAACGCCTTAAAATAATATAGAAGCGGCATACATTTTTTTAAAAGACTTTAGAGTGTACAATGTGATTCTGGAACATCAAAGTATTCAAAACGATCAAACTGATTTTTTTTTAAACTGAAAAAAGTTCAAACTTTGAATCCCATTATAGAACAGATGAATATCAATTCAGAGAAATCTAATTATTTTACATGTACTGGATTAATGGAGTCATTCTGTGTCGATTAAAAAAAAAAAAAAAAACGTAAGCAGCCATGCCGCATTACTGGAGCTGAGTTTTTAACTCGGGCTTGTTTTGATTTAGTAATAACCACACGCTCAACCGTTCATCACTACAGGCCACACCCAATACCAAGTCTGAAAACCCCTACCCTATCCTTTCCAAAAACACTTAAGAAGTTCAATTTGACACAAATGTAGTATTTCTTGCCATGAAATAATCATGCGAACGCATATTTCTCAAATTATAACTATTTGAGGGTCCTCAAATTATCTTCAAATTTTGTAAATCCGCCATTTTGGATCCATTTTGATTCAAATTTAAGTGGTTATATTCTGGTCACAAACTAATCCTACACACAAAGTTTGACCATTCTAGGCCGATTTGGTGATGAGATATGGAAGATTCATGAAATTTCCTGCAGCAATTTCCCCTCCAAAAGCCGTTTTTTGCTCTAACTCCCCTCCAAAATCACTGAGAAGCTAAAATCAAAATACGTTTGTCACTTGGGCTCATTTTATCATATGACACAGCAATAAAAAATTTTCGACCCCTCCTGTACCCCCACCACTATTTTAGGTTGGTAACCCCGCCTTCCCCCTCCAACATCATGTATGGAAGTGAATTCGGGATATAGTATACAACTTATCCCCAATAACCATATGAATTCATATTAATTACATTTTTACCAACTTGAGGCTCCTCAAGCTCTACTCAAAATTTTGATAATCCGCCATTTTGAATCCATTTTGATCCAAATTCAAGAGGTCATATTGTGGTCACCAACTAACCTCACACACAAAATTTGACCTCTTTAACTTGATTTGGTGGGGAGATATGGAAGATTCAAGAAATTTCATGACTCAAAACTTCCTCAAAAAGCCGTTTTTTGATCTAACTCCTCTCAATATGCACTCAAGAAGCTGAAATTTGGATATGTTAGTATCCGTGACTCACTCTTTCATATGAAATCAAAAACAAAAATTTGAGCTATTTGCCCCTTCTCCAGCCCCCTCAAAATTTGAGTGATCCGCCATTTTGAAATTTATCGAAAAAAAAAAAAACTATTTTTGCGTATTTGCAAGAAGAGTTCCTCACCGAATTTTGAGCGAATTTTATCCACACCAGCCTGCGCAAAGTGAGTGACACAAAAAACGCAATTTTCTCAAAAACCGGTTTTTGCTAACTCGCCTCAAATGCACTTAGGAAGCTGAAATTTAAATATGTTGGTGTCCGTGACTCACTCTTTCATATGAGATCAAAACGAAAAATTTGAGCTATTTCCTCTTCTCCAGCCCCCTCAAAATTTGAGTGATCCGCCATTTTGAAAGTTTTCGAAAAAACAAAAAAAATACTTCTGCGCATTTTCAAGAAGAGTTCCTCACCAAATTTTGAGCGAATTTTATGAATACTCGCCGGCGCTACGCGTGGGGGAAAAAAATATATATATATATATATAGATTTATCTATGGATAAAGTGGCATCATTTTTCGTCGTCTACAGGTAAAGTGGCATCTTTTTTACAAAGTGGCATCTTTTTTTGATGCCACTTTACCATCACATTGCTCATCGATTCAGCTTATGTGTCATGACGTCACAGGTGTGGTTATTAGGGTGATGCCACTTTACCACTAATATTCTATTTTTCATACAAAAAAATTTTTTTCGGTCTACGGTCGTAGTAGCCTCATTTTTTTGATGTTTACAGGTAAAGTGGCATCATTTTAAAAATTTGTTTCTAAGAAAACCTATGATATTATACATTCCGTTCGCCATTGTGGTGTCGTTAATGCGACATTAGATGCACTTCTGAGGAATGTGCAAACTGATGCCACTTTGACCATAGATCACTATATATATATATACCAAAAAGTTGGACATTTGCCAGATGATTACAAATGGTCTGAAACGCAAAGATTTGAAGACCCCACCCTCCCCCGACCTTCCCTTCCCAAATCAGGTAGGCTGTAATAGCTATCGTTTTGTTAAAAACTCAGCTAAAAATTCATTCCACCCTATCGCCTAGTTGAAATACCCCACAAAGCTCGATTATTGAAGTAATGTTCCTTGCATGATGTTTTTGTTCCTTTTTTTTATTATTTTTTTTTTAGTTTTTCGTTTCACTGAGATCTTTCTCTCTTTTCAGGATTTCCCGTTTTTTCATATTTTTTTCTTGTTTTCCCAGTTTTTCCTTCTTTTTGTATTGTTTTTTTTTTTCATTAACGTTTTTCCATTTTTCCAGGTTTTTGTGTTGGTTTTTTGTTATTTTTTTGAGAAATTTTTAGTTTTCCGAATTGACCATTTTTGAGGGGTTTTCTGTTTCTTTTTTCATTTTTTCAAGTTTTTTTAAATTTTTGCGTTTCTCTGAGTTTTTTTTTCTCTCGAGTTTTCCCATTATTTAGGTTTTTACGTTATCCCGCAGAGTGTGTTGTCTTCAAATTCTCATGTTTTTTTTTGTTTTTCTATTTTTTCGAGATTTTTGGGTTTTTTTTTTTGGGGGGGGGGGCTTTTCTTCAAATTTTTCAATTTTTCGATTTCCAGATTTTTTTCAATTTTTCAATTTTTCAAAGATTCTCTGATTTTTTATCAATTATTTTGGTTTTTTTTTTTAAGTTTCTTCAAGTTGTAGCGTAAGTCTGAGTTTTTCTATTCTCTGGGGTTTTCCCATCATTTCGATTTGTTTGTGTTTTTACGTTTTTTCGAGGAGTTTTCAGTATTTTTTTTCAAAGTTTTCCATTTTTTTTGTTTTTCTATTTTTTTCAGTTTTTTCAAGATTTCTCCTTTTTTTGGGGGGGGGGAGGAGATTCTCTTTTGTACACATTTTTTCGATCTTTTTCATGTTTTTCGAGTTTTTCTAATTTTTCAATTTTCTCTGTTGTTTTTTTTTCATTGGTCACGTTTTTCAAAGTTTTCCGTTTTTTGCAGTTTTTTCATTTTTTCAATATTTTGTTTTCTTATTGATGTTTTTCAATTTTTTATGGGATTTTCGTTTCCCATTTTTTTTGATTTTTTATAATTAATTTTTTTTTTCATTAAATCCTTGAATGAATACAAAAATAAGCAAAAATATAAAAATGAAAAAATTTTAATTTAATAAATTTATATTAGCCGAAAAATTTAAATAAAAAATATAATAAAAATTATATTTAAATAATCAATTAAGAATTAAATTATGGGATTCTATATTTTCTGACCAAACAAATTTTCAAACAGTATCTGACTCTTTTCAAATAAAAAATGAAATGCTATATAAATAATAACAAATATTAAAAATTTAATTAAAATTGAAAAAAATATATCTCCATATTACGAATATTCTGAATATCAAAATTAATATAAATAAAATTTCCAATGCATACAAGTATCATAGAATCAAATAACGCATAAATATTTAGTGCGTAAAATTTATTTTTGTGATCAGTCGCGCACAAAACCGCGTTTTTCTTCATTTTTGGTAAACATTACCATACTTAGCAAACGTCAATTAATAAAAAAAAATAGGCTTATTTTTCCGGAGTATAAAAGCACGGTTCTCCGGAATATGCTTCGTTTTTCATTAAAGCACGCTTTTCTTGGATTAAAAACGTAAAACATTTTCAAAGTGATATTTTTACAAAAAACCCATCATTATGATTAATGGCGCAGAGTGAAATAGCGTCAAGGCATTACGTATATCTGTAGTGACTCAGTATACACTTAAAAGCTCATACAAACCTCTTCGTTCTGCGCAAATTCCGAATCCCTTCGAGCGGAGCATAATTTGATTTTACAATCCACAACTAAAAATCCATTATCGATATCACAGATATTGGCCAATTTGGCCGGAATATTCAGTATTTCAGGGAGACGATCGACCGAATGGCTCTTCGCATTTATTATACCCAACATATTTTCTAAACTATCTATTGTCGAAACGGTCAGCGATCCGTTACGAGTAATTAAAGTCAATTTCTACAACATATTAATTTTCTCGTTTCATAATCGTAGTGCAAAGCAAACAAAAGTCATCATTTTGGGTACCTTGTCCGAGCACCAGTTTAAATCTAAGAGATGGAATTCATTCTTTTGAACATTCATCGGCGTCTCTTCGTTTAACTGATAACGAGGTAGATCTTCTTGTCGCCATAATTTAAATAAACTAAAATAAAATATGAAATTAAACTATGTGAAGTTTTTTTTTAAATAAATTATAATTTACTGCGTGTGTGCATTTGTTTGATTTTTTTAATATTCGAGTAGTTACTACACTCACGTCATTTGTGGAATTAACCAAACCGAAACACTTCCGCAAGAGTGAATGCAGCCGAGTAACTGTCCACTGATGGAAATCGACATTTTAACTATCACAGTCTGAAATTTATTCGAAAATTAATATTTAATCATGTATTTTTTTGCGAAGAAAATGTATAAATTGAGTACTCGTTTTTTATTCGGCATAAGTAAAGAGATCCAATGCGTTTTCGATTTGTAACTTTGCACATTTTCGAGGGTAGGTTTCACTAATCTATAATACGGATAGTCGTTTAATAAACGCCAAGAACTCAATCCAAGAGTGTCATCAGCAGACTAGAAAATACAAAGGTTAATGAAAAACGTAAAATCACTATTCAAATTACTTCGTAAATTCATGAGCATACCTTTTGCGTGAGATTTGGAATAGGAAAAGCAACGATCAAAATATTAAACAACGGTACGTATGTTGCTGCGCTCAAAATCGTATCACAGAAACGGAACGTATGATAAGGTTTGTATCCTTGAGACGGAGATATAAAATAACTCCTCAGATTACCACTGTATTCTAACGCTATTAATTCGTAGGGCCTGTTGAAATCAACAAGAATTAAAAATTTCAAATTAAATATGAAGCAAATCGGTCATAAATGCTCACCATTCCGTGGATCTGGTTCGTTTTTCTATCAGAAATAACGACACTAAGGCACCACTTGGTATTAGAGAATTGGAATCCTTATCATCAACCTTTAAAAATTCACGTTGATGTCAAAAATTGGGAAGATTAATACAAAAATTTGGAATAATCGATCGATTACTTTTGGTATGGAACAGATAGGATTCAGCAAAGCGTCGTAACATCTAATTTCACCTTGTCCAGACGAAATGGCTAATACAATTCCATCGAAACTCCAACTCAATTTTCTCCATTGGGGATATTTATCCAACGGAACTAGAAATAAATTTTATTGCGATAAAATAATCAAAAAAATGTAATTTTCACGTAAATCAAATGTACTTGTAGCTCTGGCGATGGGTGTTTCGTATTCATCTCGTTTATGCCTGATCTCTAGGAATTTATCTTGCAAAAGGGCTAATAAAGTTCTCTCCAAATCTGATACAGCGAATTGCCATTGTAAGCTAGAACTAAAGGGTAAGGCGTTATGTGCGTAATTTATCAGTGATTGAGAAGGAGACTAATATGTCATACTTCACGAACTCCGATACATCTTTATTTTTCTCTGGAAGTAGGTACTTTGGATTGAATTTTTGTAAAAATTTGTAGTAAGATTCGGTTTCATTAGTTTCCTGTACAAGAACAAGTTATTATTCGACGAAGATAGTATCTTGGAGAAAATAAAAAGGGTAATGCCCGAAGGACAAAATATACATTGAAAATTACCAAACTTTCTCGGTCCAATTTCCACTGGTGTATTTTTCGAATTTCGTGCAATATATCGTCGTCACTCATTGTAGATGAGCTACAGAAAAATGGTTTATGAAAATGTGAAGTTGGATTTTAAACAATTTTTACCTTATTTCAAACGCAACCATTTCAATTTTCACATTGTTTCAGAAATTCCGAATTCTACTGAAATTTAGAAAATTTTTCTGAATATGATAAACGCAGCTATCAAAATAACGAGCGGATCGCCGTACCATTTGATATCCAATCAGAATCGTGTTTCGCAATACGCCAAAAAATACTCATAAAAGGTTCTTGCCTCCTATTGGTTGTATAGTCGCATAATAACAACGATTCTAATTGGATATCAAACGGTGCGGCGGTCCGCTCGTTGTTCGGTTATGTTGTTTCATTTTATCAAAAAATAACAATAATATTATCGATCGATACTAAAGAAGTTAATTTCGTGGTACATTTGTGATAAGAAAAATACGCATTAATACCAATTAAATTATGACATTTCAAATGTATTAATGAATTCACCTTAATTTTTCTGTTGTTAAAATATCTATTACCTCAAAAACGAACTCATGGACAGTTTCGCAAAAATTTATGGTATGTATAAATTACTCAGTCATCTTCATTGCATAGAAGCTAACTCTTATATCTTCCTTTATTAATTTTTTTCAACTATGCAGCCGATGAGAATATGCAAAAATTGATCAGAATCCTTGATTGTACAACGAATAAATGTAACACTAACCCACTTTTAGATAAATGTAATGTTGATTGCAATGAAGTATATCCAAATTTATTCATTTCGAATGCGTAAGTATATCAATGATAAAAACGTATTCATAGAAGCACTTTAGCCGAATTCTTTATCGAAAACTTTCATCTATTCTAGCGAAGCAGCTAAAAATCTTGAATTCTTGAAGAGCATCGGAATAACACATCTTTTAAATGCTGCTCAAGGTAATGATTTTCTAATGACGGTGAATACGAATGCCGATTACTATAAAGATTCGGGAATCAAATACCTCGGGTTGGAGTTGATAGATTTTTGTTCAGTTTCAATATCACCATACATTCAGCAAGCTGCGGATTTTATTGAGGAAGGGCTTGATTCAGGAGGTAATAAATATTGCTATAATTTTAAAACTGTTGTTTTTTTTTTTATTCATCCTTATTTTTCAAATTACCGAAGGCAAAGTTCTTGTTCATTGTGTTATGGGAATATCGAGATCAAGTACCTGTGTAATAGCTTATTTAATGATTAAGAAACACTTATCCGTAGAAGAGGCGATTCAGCAAATTAAAAATCATCGGGATATTCGACCAAATAATGGATTCCTCGTTCAGCTTGTGGAATTAGATAGAAAATTACGTTCAAAATCTTAAATATTTGAATATTGTTATCAGGTTTGCTTCCAATTATTTTAAGGAATTATTTTCATAAAACTGTGAAAAATGAGTAGAACTGTGTTGTGAAAAAGGAAGGATGTTATTCGATATTACCAATTATTTTCTTTTTATTGTGGCGTAGTTTTTTCCTAGTCTTTTGTTATATAAAAGAGCTTTTTGAAACACAACGATATTATTTTATATTTAATCCATTTAATTAATGAAAAGACCAATATCAACTAAGGTAATTGTATTTATTAAGAAAATTATGTTATTTGATCATTTTAATTTGGCGCATGTTTTCTGTTTTTTTTTTTTTTTTTTTTTTTTTTTAATGAGGTTCCTTGAGTTAGGATATGTAATATGTTAACAATCTTATTGGCATTTATTGTTAAATTATCAACATAATAGTTGAATAATTAAATTATTTAAAATTATTTACTGTGATATTCACATAGATTTTCCAGTTTCTAAATTTTATTACTTTAATTCTGCTCGATTTGTTACCGAAAGAATAATAATTATGTTTTCAAAATAGGTGTATAAGTATATAACAAATCATTTTAAACAACTTTCTTTGAAGAAAAAGTAACCTAAACTAACAAAAAGGAAATAATCATACAATAAATTTCATATCACTTTAAATATATATTTATTTTAATATTTAATATTTTAATTTTACTATTCCGAATAGGTGTTATTGGATTTATGCTCCAATGTTACAATAATAATGTTATGTAATAATTTTTATACTATGGCCATACATATTTTTATTGCCTGTTGTTTTATTTGTAATTTAGTATATGACTGATTAAAAATTAAATTGCTATAATATCTCCTTGTTTTTAATTTAATTTTATTTTTAGCCTACTCACTTACCTGCGGCGGCGGCTCTGACGACAAACGACACTTTTTTATAAATATTGAACGTGTAAAAGGGTTGCTATTTGACTCTTTTTCATTGCTACATTCTCATTGGTTGACTGCTTCAACTCTTTTTCGTTGCTTTTTCCTCATTGGTTGAATGTTTGAACTCTTTTTCGTTTTTATTTTCTCATTAGTTGACTGTTTGATCCCTTTTTCGTTGTTTTTTTTTCATTGGTTGACTGTTTCAAGTTTCAACTTTTTTTCGTTGCTACATTCTCATTGGTTGAATGTTTTAACCCTTTTTTGTTGCTATTTTCTCATTGGTTGACTGTTTTAACTCTTTTTCGTTACTATTATCTAATTGGTTGATTGTTTTAACTCTTTTTTCTCCTTGATTTCTCATTGGTTGAATGACTAAACTCATTTTCGTTGCTACTTTGTCATTGATTGGCTGTTTTAACTCTTTTTCGTTGCTTTTGCTATTTCCTCATTGTTTGGTAGTCACAGTTTCATTTTTTTTTTTTTTTTTTTTTTTTGTAATAACTGTAAAAATCGATTTTCATCAGTAAACAAAAAATAAAAAAATTGATACGATTTTAAAAAAATGATGTATTTATAATTTTTGTGAGTTTTTCTTACATTCTGAAGCTCTTTTGTTTTTTTTTTTTTTTGTTTTTTTTTTTTTTTTAACCTTAATAAATATCCATTCATTATAATGAAGAACAAATGCAACAACTGGATCAACATGATGTCGCAAGCAATATTCCTGATGAATATTCAGAAAACGAGGTTCAAATAATCTTTCTCTTGCCTTCTAATTACATGAATTTGAAATACCAAATACTGTTATACTTATTGTTTCATAAAATAGATAGTTTTGTGCGTTATTTGGAAAGGCGGTAAATTAGGAGCAGCCGTATATTATATGGAATCTTGCGAAGTAATGAATCTATTCGTACATTTCATTAATTTCATAACTATTCGTAAACCCTGAAACTATACCTTTACGTTAAACAGATACACATACTTCAAGATGTGGTTGATGTAAGACCTGATTTTCAAATTTGTAAGCAAGTGTTTCACGAAATTCATCCAACGTAAATTTATTGAACTCATGTTTATTTTAAAAAAACTTTATCATTGAATGGTCATTCAATTATAATCGGTACTTGTCAACAGAACCGTTCTTACGTGCTCCACCAGCTCAATGGTTTTTTTGGAATGTGTTAAATCACTTGTTGCCCAATCCGATACGGAAGCCGCTGATACAGCACGCACCAGGCCCAAAATTAAACTGAATTTCCATTCAAGTTCTTATTTCAGTGAATACCATAAAATTAACCATATGTCTGCGATTTGAATAATTTACACGTAAATAAACAATAAGCTGTTATCGAATTCCAGATTATGAACAATGTAAGAAACGCGTTCTTGATATGAAAATTATCAACGCACCAGTGCATCTTTTGTTGGAGAATCGTGAAAACTATTTACATTCTATATTGAACATCGATTACAAAATGATGATCTCAGCTTTAGGCGCAATGTTGTATTTTTTGGACAAATTTATATCGAAAATAGCTTTACGAATGCCGTCGCAAAATATTTTATCGGTTAAAATTATCAGTTTGTGAGTTGAAAAGCATTTTTGAATGTATTATCATACTATAGTGGAAAAAAGTTGCAAACTCAGTATTGTTTTAGAGAAAATATTGTATGGATTGATCAGGAATCTTATAACGCCTTGGAAATTTTTTCATCGAAGATTCATTCGAGTGCAAGCTTTAAATGGACTGACGATGATTTGAAGGAAGGGTTTAGTGTTCACGGGTTATTCAATCGTTGTAATTCCAAAATAGGAACCCAGTACCTGAGGTTAATCTAAATAAATTCCAAAAATTCATTTCAAGCATTTTCTAGTTTCTATACTCACCTGTAAAGTTTTCAAATTCCTATTTACATATATATATTTGTAGAGTTTTGTTGAGTCATCCTTCAAAAGATTTGAATGAACTAAGAAATAGACATGAAGTTGTAGACTTCTTCTTGAAAACCGAGAATGAAATGGTGTTGAAAAATATTCGAGACGCGTTGAAAAACGTAGCTAATATATCGGTAAATCAGATGATTCTTTTAATATACGTACAAGCATTTATAGTTTTCTTTTTATAAGATTATCTTTGTAAATTTTCATGTAGAGTATTTTAACTCAGATTATGGGGACACAAGCGAGTCCTTCACAATGGAAAACGTTTCACCGGGTAATAATTTTCAATCTCGTACTTCACCATTCTCATGCTTACAATGTTTGAGAATAATCATAACACACTAATTTTCAGACCGTTTATAATTCTCTTGTTATCGGAGAAATTTGTTTCAATCATAAAGAAAATGTTAATTTTTTCAAAGAGGTGAGTACATTTTTTCCCATATCATAATTTTAGCTCGAATGTAGAAATCTAATCGCAAATAATTTCTTAAGTTAAGTGATTGCTTGAACGATAATTTATACGCTATTATAAATGTGCTCAGCAATGTCATGGATTTTGAGGCATCGCAGGAGCACGGCAGATTCGTAATTAAAGAGGGTTCGATACCAGAATTAGATGAAGGTATATATTTATTTAATACCAACTTTTTATTGAGCCAAATAAATAAAGGCCTAGCTGTGTAATTTTAATTATTTTTCTCCGTATGATCTTATATATTCATGCAGTACGAGAGAACCAAAAGAAATTACCTTTAATTATGGAAGAAATAGCTGCGAAGGAATTGATGAAGTTGCCAGAAGAGATACAAAGTTGCACTATTGTTTATTTACCCGAAATAGGATATTTATTAGCGATACCCGTTTGGAAAGAAAATTTAACTACAGAAGATTTAAAAATTCCTAATATCACTTTCAAGGTAGGTCATCTATACATATCAACTCGGTCCTCAATTTTTGGTACTTTTCGATAATCATACGCGATGAACTTTTGAGTGCTTGTGTAAAGATAACTTTAATTAAGTAGAGATCAACGGTTTCATCAGTTTCTATATTGTCTAGATATTGATAGGATAATAATAATGGATCAATGAAATTTCAAAAATTATAGATGTTTAATTTTTGATGTGAAAGCTGTTGATGATGCGCAAAAACACTGGTGAAAGAAAAAAATATTGATATGATTTTATGAATTTATTCTTTCAAGTTGACGTATATATAATTTTTTAATTTTTATTAATTTATTCCCAAAAGTAGGAGGCCAAAATTCAGGTAAGGGGCACAGGAATCGAAATTCAGAGTTCCTACCAACTAGGTTACCCCTACTCCTGGAAATTTGTATGTAGCTGATCTGATTTAAGATCTCGAGAAAAGATCGCAGATCAGCCGGATAATAGGTTGCATAATTTCAAGTTATTTATATGCTGTTCACTATCTACTACGTGTTGTAGACAGACGCTAAGGAGTAATTATTTTGTACATGTTATTGGCTAATAAATTTGCCTCATCCAGCATGGCACAACTGGAAATGTAGATCCATACTTGAAAAAAAAATATATATTGAAAAAAAGCTTCTGCGTGGTTGCAAGTTGCTGCTAAAACATGTAGCGTTTTCTATGACTCGTTGCAGATAGATTTTTAAGCAATAAATTAAGATACGAAATTAAATAAAGATTTTGAATGAAAATAAAGTTTATAAAGATCACCTTAGCCCATAAATTTCCCGCCCAATTAGTTCCTACGCTACTATTTAAAAAGATCTGAAGACACAAATTGTAAGTTTTCGAATTTAATTTTTTTTTTTCATTATTTTTTCAAATTTTCACGAATTTAAAAAAAATGAAAAGCGAGGGCCGAAAATTATTTTTGCTGGACCTCTCGCCTGGTCATTTCACTCTATATATTTAATAGCAAGTTACCCCTTATGCCCGTATTATATAAGATAAACCAGATTCTAGAAAAATATTTAAATACTCACCATTGATACTTGATACCTATATTGTTCAATAGGTATTTGAGAGTGCTAAGTACGACTTATTTTTGAACCTCCATCATTCTGAAGTCCTCAAGAGCATTCCATAATTGAACTTTGAAAACTGTTTATTTCTAGGTAAAATATTTTTTTTATGCAAGCACTGAAAAGTTCATAGTGATTCAGGCCTGAGCAGAGGGGGGAGGGGGTTCCCCACAGGCCCGAGTTTTTTTTTCAGAGTCCACTGAGGGCCCGCAATTTGACGCATCGGCGCCAAAAATCCGTCTTCACCTCGAGCACGACTTTTTTTTTCTTTTATGACTTTTCCTCCTGTCCTGAGCCCGGATTTTCTCTGCACATGGCTACTATGATTGGTAGAAATCGAAAAGTATCAAAAATTAGAACGACATTTCTCCTCTATTTGAATGGAAACTTATACGGTGGTTTTTCGAATTTTGAGGCAAGACTAGTTCGTAGTAAAAAAAAAAGGGGGTCGAATTCATGATTATGGATCATAGTAAAGAATTTTCATTTTTAATTTAAATATTTTACATTGTCATCTTACATTTTATATTGCTTCTAGTTCATGCTTAATAATGTGGCTCATTATAAAACAGCCTATTGTGAAGGTAAGAGCTAAGAGCTGCTATTAGCAAATGAAAAATTTTACATTCATATAGGTATAGTTGTTCTCTTATGAATTTTCAATATTTTACTGTTTAGAAATGGATGAAGTATTAGGTGATAGTCACCTAATTGTAATGAAACACGAGACCGAAATTATGTATCAAATTGTAAATTTCGTCAGCAAACACTTACCAGCTTTGAACAATATTCTGGATAAAATTAAGCATTTAGATTGGTAAGATATCGATTGCTTATACGTAGGATCTTGTAACTCAAAGTAAAATTTTACAGGGAAGACACAGAAATATTTCATTAGTGCGATAATAAAGATGGTAAGATTCCTTAATGAAATTGGAACATCATGTGAACAAATCAAGTTTGATTTAAAAAATTTTACACACTTATGAAAAGGTACCCAAGCTAGGTACCCAAAACTGCTATAACCTAATTTTCAAAAAAGTATGGGTTACGAGATCCTACGTCTAAGCAGTCGCTATTCTCTTCAAAAACAGAAAAAGCTCACCTGTAATCAAATAAATCTACGTAATTATATAGTTTAATAGCATTTAGCGACGTCGCTCGAGAATTTGATCTCATAAAACCGGACTTGGTATCGGAAAATACAATCAGTATTGAAAACGGAAGACATATATTGCAACAGCTCTGTGTCGATACATTTGTACCCAATGATTTCCATTCTTCTTGCGAAAACACCTTGGTTAAAATTTTCACCGGACCTAATGCCTCTGGAAAAAGTGTTTATTTGAAACAGGTACCTTAGCCTAGTATCAGGAAAATATTGAAGTTTCATGCTCGTAACTTTTTTCAACTCTACATGTAAACTTTAGATAGCATTAATAGTGTATTTAGCCCACATTGGGAGTTATGTACCTGCGGAAAAAGCTGTAATTGGAATAATGGATTACATACACACTCGAATACAAACAACTGAGTCGATTTCAACGCAACTTTCTTCATTTATGTTGGATTTACGACAAGTACTAAACTAATTCCTTCATGTTGATCTATAGGCAACTCTTATGCCTGTAAAAATATTTTCCAGATGTCATCTTGCTTATACAATTCTACGCCTCGAACGCTCATTGTAATTGATGAATTTGGAAAAGGAACCGCTGATGTCGATGGACTCGCATTATTAGCGGCTTGTATTCAGCATTTCTTAGATAGAGGTGCAGAATGCCCTCACATATTAGTTTCCACTCATTTTCATACTTTACTATCTCTTATTCCTCAATCACCATTGATGAAGTTACAGGTACTTGAAGATGGATTTCATGATACAATTGATATGTAGTTTTTATGGTAGAAAATGATTTTTTCTAGACGTTGGAATTCTTAACGGAAAATGAAGAAATAACTTATCTCTATAAAGTGAGAAATGGTTGTGTGTCGCAAAGCTTCGCTTTAAATGCTGCCTTCAACATGGGGCTTTCTAGGGACATCGTTTGCCGGGCTAAAGAAGTAAATTTTATTATAAAATACATTTTTGTTATTATCAATTTATTTAGAAGTTAACATATTTGAATTTTTTTTAGATATTAGAAATCATGCGAAAAGGAGAAAGCCCAGAACCTGACTACCATAATCTTAGAACATTATTAACCGAGAGGTAAAATATCGTTTTAATTCATTTTTTTAATCAAAGAATTAATTTAATATTTATTAAATCATAATAAATTAAATATTGACAAATTTTCATAGAAGAAGAAGATGCTTAGATTTCATATTGCAACATGATAAAGAGACAGAGGAAGATTTGCAAGAAATCATCGTAGCTTTGGAAAATGTAAGATGTTGAACGACGATTAAAAGTGTAATGCTTTAATAATAGAAAAAAAATTAAAAACAATACAAATTTTATAACAAAACAAAGCGTTTCTTTGGAACTAGTAACAACATAAATATTTTAAAATTATCTACACTAATAAGTACATACAACAAATTACAGACTTCGAAGAAACATGATTGAGAAAAGCCTTGTCATGATTTGACGAGTTAGCGAATAACCTCTTCGTATTAATTTAAAATAATTTGTACAATGCTTAAGTAAAAAATATTTAAAAAAGTAAAAAACACGCCTTTAGGTCGATAAATTGGAACGTAAGAATAATGGTAAACTGCGTTTTTGTTCGTCACGTAGGAATGCATAAATACTCGAGATTTTTTTTGGTGTTTTCGGTGGGAACAAAAATTAAAATTTTTTGACATATTTGTTCACATTTTTTGTACTTGGATCGAGACGATGGTTAAATGTAACATGATATATCCATTTCAAAGAGTTGCTGAAATGAGCGAGTTAGTGGAAGATATCCATTAGGTCAAGTTGAAGTTACTCCTTTCCGAGCGACGAGTAAATTCAATTTGGGATGTTTTTTGATATAATCTACAGCTTTTTTATGAGTCACCATAGTGAAGTCATATCCATTACACTGAAACGAAACAAGTACACGTAAGATGATGTTGACGTGTAATATTACGTAAACAAATTTTCCAGGTATACCTGTAATATCTTATCGTGAGTTCGTAACCCAGACTTGGCAGCCGGACTGCCTTCGTGGACCTCTGTGACATAAATACCCTAAAAGAACAAGAACATTAATAAAGCGTGAATTTGTACAGAGATAATCGCAAAAATAAAGATGCTCACATTATCCGTATATCCTTGCGGACTTTTTCTATAATCTTGATCGATGCCTCCACCAATTTTGAAACCACATTTCAGCACTTCTCTTCCATCTGGATCTAATCCTGGCTCTTTTTGGAGCGTGATGGGGATCTATGGGGATAATCTGACTTTTTTAAACCGCAGAAATAATCACATCAGAAAAAGGAGTTTTACTTACGCTAAGGCACTCCATGGCAGTACCCGCTTGGTGTTGAAAAGCCATTTTAGCACACATGATGAATGTATTAATGTAGATAATTTGTCAAAATAAAATTATAAAATTAAATTGAAAAGTGTAACTTTAAAAGAAACACAAGATTACCGCAGAAACGACTTTGTGTTTTGAAAACATCAGATTTCTCAGGGAAAAAAATCGCACAATCGCGAGAAAAAGAAACACGCTCCTTCCCCTTCGCATGTTTTGTATTTCAGTGTTGCCATAAAATAAAAATAAAAATCCAAAATCGATACAGGTATTTTTCAAATTTAACAACGACATCTATACTCTCATTAATAAACTAACAAAACTTCGAGCGCTCAAGATTTTGAGATTAACCTTTACCCGGCATTTTTGATTTTGTAACGGAGGGTGTTTTAATTTTTTTTTGTTTTCTTATTTTGATTTATCTCCTCTGTTTTGACTATTTTTACTGAAAACCGGAGTGTTCTAAATTCTCATGCTTTTTAATTATTAGTTGTAGGGTGAAGTGATAATGCAGTTTTTTTAATAAAAATTGTTTCAGTATCGTCTTCACTATAGCTATTTCTGTATTTTTCAATTGAATGTTGAATTAAATTTGTCCCTCTCATATATTCCTTTAAATCACATCTCATCAATTCATTTAGAGAATAAACTTCGCACCAAGATGTGTTCTGATATAGTTTCACAATCTGATATCAACAGTATTAACGATCTTAAAGTTCTCAAATATGGTATATATTCATGTTCTAGCTTCTTACCTTCATTTACCCCAGAGTAAGTCATTTTGTAGTTCTTCCTCGGAGAAACATCGAAGTTTTTTAAAAACCAATTATTTATAAAACCATTTAAAATATTTATATTATTATAGAAATATATTAGAAGATAATAATGCCGATCAAGGATCACGATGGTCTTCTGAAACTAATAATCCACCTCAAGTGAGTATTTCATGTTGCGAAATTCATTCCTTTTTTATACCTTTACACCATTCCTAACATCGTCATTTTCATATGAAAGTTTATTATGCTGAAACTTGAAAAAATGGCAATAGTGAAATCTATTACGTTTGGTAAATACGAAAAAACGCACGTATGCAATTTGAAAAAGTTCAAGATCTACGGTGGTATTACCGATAACACCCAAATAGAATTATTGGACAGGTACTGCAGTTATTTTCATTTCGATTGCTGGCATAACATGTTGATAAATTTTCGTATTTGAATGCTTTTTCAGCGGTCTAAACAATGATAGCATGCCTGAGACTTTCGTTTTACGCCATACATTAGGAGGGTATCCATTTCCTTGCCGTTACATAAAAATAGTTCCTTTGCAGTCGTGGGGAGCGACGTTTAATTTTAGTATATGGTTCGTTGAACTAAAAGGATGTGATGATTTTGATGAGATAGAGAAAGCCATCGAGTGGTTTCATTCGGTTAGCATTCAATTGAAAATATACGTTGGTCTCTTCATTGTGCATTAATTTATTTCTGTATTCGTTACAGTATCGTGAAAAAGAAGTTGTACGTCTGTGTATGAAACATTTCCGTTTGCTCAATTACCAAAATGTATTTAATGAATTAAAAAACGCTACTCAAGTGAGTTTAGAAGATCCTTTATTATCAGAACTATTCGATATATTGGTGCTAAAAGGCGATTTCGATGCTTCCGAATTATTTATCGAAGATGCCATTGCGAGTAGGTACTATAGTTATTCCCTCTGATGTATAGATAACGATTTAATTTTTTTTTTCATTCTATAGATGGGTATTTAAACTCTTACATTACCAAACAGGAGTATCACCCGTTATGGAAAATGATTAAAAACGATGAATTGAGACCTGGTATGCGAGGTGGTCATCAGATGGTTATTGATTCGCTATCAGAGACGATTTTTTTATTCGGAGGATGGGATGGACATCAGGATTTGTCCGATTTGTGGTCTTATCACATTCCTAGTAATAAATGGAAATTGTTGAGTAACGATGTGGAGGCTGAGGTACATATTAGGGTGGTCAGAATCTTGATTTTTTTTGAAAGGTGTTGAAATTTAGTATCAGTGATTTAATGATCTCACAATAAGGTGCTCTGAATTTACAGAGAACATGTTTCAAAAAGAAATCGGTATTTTGAAATTTAATTATTTCAGTGGAAATTGATTTTTTGCAGATTTTTAAGAATGTTATCTCGTTTTCCAAAAATAGGAAAGCATTTTGTTGTGATATTTTTCAATTTTCTGGAATTCTGAAATTTTTTTCTATTTTCCTATGTTGCTTCATTATTCCAACATTCATCTAATGATTGATAATTCATCGTTGAAACGCATAATATAAATATATCAGCTTTATACGGAGCTGAAATCAATTGTTTCCAATTTTTACCCCTGAAGGGGTTCTTAAAATATTATGCACTTGGCCATTAAATTACGTAAAATAAATGATGATGATAGAGTAAAATCAAATAAAAACTGCGTTTCTTTTTTATTGTTTTTTTTTTTTTTTTTTTTTTTGGAAGTCTTGATTTTTTTTTTTATTATTTCTATACCTTGTACAGCTGGAGAGGCTAGATGCAAGCTTCAAACGTAAGGTGGAGATTAATTTAAAATCGCTAAAATTTAGCATTACTTTTTTTTTGAACCCTCATTTAAAATGTTATTAATACGGCCTCGATTATACTATGCACTATTGAAAGTTCATGGTGAAATATTGAAAAAAATTCACGAAATTTCAGTTGAAAAAATTAATTTTTGAAAATTTAAATAGCCAGAGTATAGCCTTAATATCTTATTTTGAGATCATTTGGGCAATATTGCCGTGATCATTTTTCAAAAACAAAAAAATGTATTTTATCATAAAAGGTTTAAAATTTATGAAATATGGCTTTTTCCTTGATAGGGTGGACCAAGTCCCAGATCGTGTCATAAAATGGTATGCAACCCACAAAGAAGAGAAATTTTTGTTCTCGGTCGATATTTGAATGGATTGTATCGAACTGCATATAATTTAAAGGTTAGTAATGTTAATAAATTATTTTAAATCGCATTCACCATTCGTTTACAAATTCAACTTGATAAATTTATAATTCTACAGAGCGATTTTTACGTTTACAATATTGAAAGCAATCGATGGACTTTGATTAGTGAAAATACTAGTTTGGTTGGCGGACCGTCGTTAATATTCGATCATCAGATGTGCATGGATGTTGCCAAATCTACCATATATGTTTTCGGTGGCCGTATCTTAACCCCCACTACTTGGTAAATAATTTTAATGACTACCCCAATCATCGTATTTTCGAAGAATTTCTAATCATATCTTTAATAGTTGTAGCTCAGCTGAAGAAAGATCTCCGAATGATATCGGACCTCCGCCGCAAGAACCTCAGTTTTCTGGCCTTTATTCATACCATATATTGAGCAATACATGGAGATGTTTGAGTGACAGATATGAGAATCAAGATATGAATTCGAATATGCTACTTAAACCTCGCATAGGGCATTGCATGCTTTTCCATCCGGTTTGTAAAATTTTCATCGAAATTGAAATGATAAATCAACGTGATTTTAATTTGCTCGAATTCGAACAGAGGTACAGAAAATTGTACATATTCAATGGCCAACATAACAAGGAGCATTTGATCGATTTCCTGTCTTACGACGTTGACTCTGAGCACATTGAAGTGATATCGGATTTTATTAAACAAGATTTATCCGAACTACCGCCACTCGGTTATGCTCAGCGAGCTTCCATTGATTCGGATCTCGATGAGATTTACGTTCTGTCTGTAGGTATTTGTTGTTGTAAAGCGAACTGAGCAGAAAAGTTTATAAGAAGGTTTTATTTTTAGGGTTTGAGTAAGGATAAAGAACGTCGTGAAGAGGATCGCGCTCAGAATTCATTTTGGGTTTATTCGCTGAAAAAATATAAATGGTAATTATATAAAACTCCGAAGGTTTTTAATCGTTAAAATACTATAGTGTCTACTGATGGAGTATAGGATTTCATTTTATATTTTTTAATTTTTTTTAAGGACTTGTGTTTATAAAAATGAAAATGTCGGTGAACAGTATTGGAGTAGAATGCAGTATATTGAACCATGTCCTAGATATGCTCATCAAATAGTTTACGATGAGAAAAGAAAGGTCGGTGAACTCTCGTAAATAGTCAATCATCCAAATGTCAAAAATAGGTTGACCATTATTTTACTTGCTTTTAGATGCATTTCTTATTTGGTGGTAATCCTGGACGAATGTGTTTGCCAAAAGTTAGACTCGATGATTTTTGGTCTTTGCAATTATGTCGTACTAGTCATCACGAAATGTTGCAACTTTGTAAACTACTTATTAGGAAGTGCAGGTTAATAATTTATTTCTGTTTTTATTTATTTATTTTTTTTTTTGTCAGTATAAATAAAATTGTTTTTATCCAACTCATTTATACCAAACAATGATGTGCTTTACGAATGTAGATTTCAAGAATTAGTTCAAACTGATAAATTACAAGCTTTGGAATTTTTACAATCAGGATTCTCTCATCTAATTAGTTCGAATAATATCGAGCAAGAGGAACAGGTAAAAATATTGAATACTCTCTCTTTTTCTTAATGAGAAATTTTTATTCGTTGTTATTCTTTATCGCAGTTACAATCAATGGCATCTTTACTATTCTCGGAAAAACAACCAAAACTC
Source organism: Phenacoccus solenopsis (assembly GCA_009761765.1). Lineage (NCBI taxonomy): Eukaryota > Metazoa > Arthropoda > Insecta > Hemiptera > Pseudococcidae > Phenacoccus > Phenacoccus solenopsis. The sequence goes on along the minus strand of CM019754.1, from coordinate 30,630,731 downwards.
CATAAGCAATCGACAGACGAAGAGAATAAACGTAAACACATAAATCGATGTAAATTATTCGAAAAATTATCCAGTTTTTTCCCCGAATCAATGACCCAGCCGAAGGAAGACTTGGTCGATATGATACCTTTATGAATGACATTACTAATATTAAAATCTTAGCTTGCTGTTTTATTCATTTATTCATTTTTTTAGAATTAATTTTCTAGTCAGAGCAAATAGTTTTATTCAGTTTCTTCTTTTTATTGTTGGCTGTTTTTATTTATGTATTTGTTGATGAGATTTTTTTTTTATTTCGATGAAAACACTATTTGACTTGGTATACGTATTTTGTTGACTTAATTTAGGCTTGTAAGCATGTTGTAAGTTTCGCATTATTTTATGTAAAAATTATTCACGCGTTGAGTTGAAAAATTGTAGAATTTTTATTTTTATTTATAAAAATCGAAGGAAAAGTAATAACGCAGTCTTTCCCGTATTTTATAAGAAACGTTGAGTATTTTTACAGCACTTATCATTTTAGTTGTTACTTCTGGCTATAGCTGTTCGAATATTTTCTCCAAGTAATATTTAGATAATCGGATGTTGAGGAATTTTTGCGAATTCAGGTATTGTTTTTATGAAATATTTTATATTCAATAATGTATCATGTATGTATAATTATAAAGTATTATTTAACGTCAACGTTGAACGATGGAACTTTCTCGCGTCTCGTGTTTTTAAATTTGTAACTTTCGAGTATGTAATTTTTGAATATGTAATTTAGTATTTCGATTAAAGCGATTATGAGTCTGGATTTAGATCGTATATATTTTTACTTGTTTGCTTTAAACTTTGCGTCTGAATATCTAATAAATTATATTTTTTACGTGGTGTAAGTGTTTAATATACTTCAATTTTCCAAGTGCTATTTGATTTGTTATTTTAAGAAAAACGACAGCAATAAATTAAAATAATTCCCATGTAAATACGATGAAAATGATGATTCATCGAAATTCATTTATGAAAGTGTATTAAATGAATTTTAATTCGGACAAAGGGAGAGTATGTGTTTTTGATGTGAAATCTTCTCTTTTTTTTCACAAATTTTTTAAATTTTCACCTTTCTTGTAATCAAAGTTATATATATATAACTTTGCTTGTAATGCATAAAATTTTTAGGTGTCACAGCAATGAGTAAACTCGAGCATGAACTTGTTGAAAATTATGTAATATGTGGAAATTCTTATAAATTTATGTGATTAACGCCCATAAATCAAGTAATAATTATTTTGATAATAAATTTGAAGTAATGTCTAATTTGTTAGCGTTAGTAGTTCGTAGATTGTAGTTACTATATTTGAATTTTGCTTAGCTCTGTTTAATAATGTAACATTTTCTTATCAGTGTTTATTTTGTTGAAAAACACCTGCTCTCACCTGCTTGCATTACTTCTTTCTGGTTGTTGCATAGCGCACGCAAATTCGAAACGGTCAAGCGGTCAAAGATGAGCTTGTAGATCTCTCATGTTCATGATCTGTTCCCTTATTTTGAGAAGTGAATAATGAAATTCAATTAGAATTTCGTAGATTAACTCCAACAACATCTATTTAGTGCTTATTCAGTGTCAAAATGTCTCCAAATATAGCAATAAAACCAGTTATAAGTCCCATACAGAAAATTGCTCTATACGAAACTAAAAACGTAAGTATTCTTCAATTTCACTGATGAGTATATTTTCACATTCAAAATATATAAATCTGGCTTTGTTTAGAAATTTTTTATCGTTGGATCGAACAACAACCAAACTAAGTTTCGTGTGCTCAAGATCGACCGAACGGAACCCTATGATTTAGTTATCGTTGACGACAATGTAGAATATACTAAGAAAGAGATACATTCGTTAACTCAAAAAGTCAAAGGACCAATTTCAGCGTTTGGTATAGTTGGTAAGTGATTATACGAAAATAAAAGTTACATGTAATTTATAAGCCATAATTATATGGTATCTTTTGCTTAGGATTTGTGCAGTTTTTGGAAGGTTATTATTTAATTTTGGTGACAAAACGAAGATGTGTGGCTACCATCGGGTTGCATGTGATTTATAAAATCGAAGATACCAGTATGATCTACATTCCTCACGAGCATTATCGCATACCAAATTCAGATGAAGCAAGGTATCTGAAAATGTTCCAAAGCATAGATTTGAAGAGTAATTTTTATTTTAGGTAATTTACGAAATACAGTGTTCCAGTATTATGTAAAGTGGTACATTTTTGTGTAAAATTTTATGTTTTTTATCCTATCATTTTTAGCTACAGCTACGATATCACTCATACATATCAAATCAACGATGTTGTCCCAAATATCACGCATCTATTATCAGGTAATGATGATATTCCAACATTAACGAAAAACAATTGTACTTTAATCTAATGTGACGATAAATTGATTTTAGATAATGTTCAAAAAGAATTGTTCTCCCCAGAGTACGTATAAGCTTAAAAGCGTGAAGTTAATTATCGAAATCTATTATATTACTTTGATTTCTATTTGATAGAGAAAGCGTAAAAGTTCCTACCTACGGGGTACGTTACATGCCAAATAGAAAATTCGTTTGGAATAATTACCTTCTTTCTGAAATCGAAGGCCAAATACACAACGAATGGATTTTATACATTATGCACGGATTTATCAGCCAATCCAATGTTTCTATTTTTGGTAGACCTGTGTATATCACTTTGATTGCTCGAAGATCGAATAAATACGCTGGAACGCGTTTTCTTAAACGCGGAGGAAATTCTCAAGTGAATAAAACTTGATTATTTTGCGTAAAAATTGAAGATTCTGTCAATTAAGTTACTTTTACAGGGGGATGTTGCGAACGAAGTTGAAACCGAGCAAATGGTTATTGACGTGGGAACTTCTTTTCACGAAAAATTAAGAGTCAGCTCTTTCGTTCAAATGAGAGGATCCGTTCCCTGTCAGTGGAGTCAGGAAATTAGCAAAATGGTGGCTAAACCTGCCATTACATTTGATTTATCTGATCCTTATTGCGAAATTGCTGGTAATAAAAAAAAACTTGTATATATTTTGTATTTATTAGAAAAATGATAAATAAATCAATTTGTTTTTTTATTCTAGGCGCTCATTTCAACGAATTATTAAAACGATACGGATCTCCAATAATTATTTTAAATTTAGTCAAAAAACGAGAAAAAAAGAAACACGAGTCGCAACTTAGCGAGCAGTTTAACTCGGCTGTGAATTATTTAAATTTATTTGTACCTCCAGTTCACCAAATACAATACGTTAGTTTCGATATGGCTCGAATTAACAAAAGGTAGTACTATGAAATGCACGGTTGGAATATTACATAACTTTTTTGTATAATTGTCGAATGATTGTGATATATAGGAAAGAAGCAAAAGTTATGGGACGATTGGCTAAAATCGCCAGATCTGCGATATCGAAAACTGGATTATTCGTGAAGAATGGTCCTCTCCTAAATGAAACCGTTATTGATAAAGTTTCCGCTGAAAATAGCTTACAAACTGGCGTGATTCGAGTGAATTGCGTGGATTGCTTAGATAGAACCAATACGGCTCAATTCGCATTAGGGAAATGCGCATTAGCTTATCAAGTAAGGGATGTGGTTCGAACACAGGGTGTGCAGTTTTTCTTAAATCAAACAAAAAATGTTATATGCATATTTAACCTATTTAATGCAGGATTTAAGCTTTGACGTTATACGCAGGAGGTATTTGCTCACTTAAAAAAAAAATCGTGAAGTATGTAAATGGGATGATTATAAATACCGAATAAGAAAGAGAGGATCAGATTTTTATATGGGCTTTTCAAGTTGAACAGTTTATTCTGGAGGTTGATTTTTCGATTATTATCACTATAAAATATTGTTTTATAGTTAAATATTATTTTTTCTATCGATATTTATTTTACAGTTTTTAATCGATTCATTGTACCTGAAAAATAATATTCCTTCATAAAAATACGTATTAAGTACCCAGTGATGTACGTTTTTAAACATTTTCGAGTTTAGATGATATTAATCAAAACTAACGAACCTAATCGAAGGTAAATATTGGCTTATTACTTTCTGCAATTGAAGATGCCACCATAAATATGTAACTAAAAAAAAATTGAATTCAATAAAAAATACATATAAAATATATAGAAAAGTGAAGATATTAAATATTATTATTATCATTCAGTTATTTTAAAAAAATTATTCGATATATTTTTCGAATTTTAATAATGGATCGATTTCTTACGAAATTAATCCTTCATCAATTTCTTTCAAAATTTATTGATAATTCCAGTTTTTATGTGTCGATTTCTTTTTCAAATTAATGGAGGTACCGATTTTTATAAATCAATTATGAATCGATGTTTTTCAAATTTATTCAATATAATTTATGTTATCAAAGTTTATCGATAAGTCGATTTTCCCAAAATTAATGGATGTATCGATATTTTCCATATGATTGTTAATTATATCCATGTTCTTCATAAATGCTTTTGATATATTTGTTATTTTTCTAAATTTATTGATATCTCGACTTATTTTGAAATTACTAATACCCAAAATTTAAAAAATCGATCGTTATGCATAACTTATTATAAACTTTTAAAAATTAATCGATTATCTATTTTTTCTTGAATTATAGCACATACATTATATTTATATGTTTTTTAAAGGTCAAAATTGACGTATCGATTATTTTTTTTTCCCAAAATTAATCGATTATTCATTTTTTTTTCAAAATAAATCGATTATAAATTCTTTCAAAATGAATCAGTATATCCATTTTTCTAAATTAATTCTGTCGATTTTCAAAATCAAACAATGTATCAATTTTCAAAAGAAATCGATATATCGATTTTTCAGTAATCTGTAAATCGATATATCGATTTTTAGCGATCCATAAATCGATATATCGATTTTCACAACTAGTCGATATATCGATTTTCACAACTAATCAATATATCGATTTTTGATACATCAGTTTTTTGAATTTATAATAATGCATTTCAACTGTGAGAAATGATTTCTTTTATCGTTTAAACATCGTAATTAGTATGGCAATTCTTGAAATAATTATAATAGCAAAATTTCTTGCTCCATATAGGTGAATGCCTCCAGGTAAAACTAGCGCGTATATTTGAAGTGTAAAAAATAGTAATTTCATCCAAACTGATTACCAATCATTATTGTATACTGCATTTACGTTGAAAAATTTCATAAAAAGTGCTTATTCATTTTCAGAATTGAAGGACCTATGGCGAATTCAAAATTTCAAGCGGATGTAACTCCTTCGATTTTGTGAACAGGGAAATATTTTATGACTTTTTTCATTTCATTTTTCATTTACTATTAATTACAAAAAAAAAAAATTCAAAAAAACCCATTTTAAAATAATTTGTCTCATAATCGATACTACATTGAGAACAGAGTAAAAAATGTCATGTTACATTTTCGCCTATCTTCAAAATTTTTAGAGTTATAGCGCAGTGAATTTGAAATTTTTATTTTGCTTTAGCACCTTTAACTTTTGAAAATGGGCAAAAATATCATGCAATATTTTTAGGGCAAAAAGCGATTACAGCGATCGATCAAATGATTATTTTTTTGGTACACTTTATTCCTATACATTTTTTCATTCTTCCATGAACGAATATGCAACATATGAGTTTGACCGTTTTTGATTGTTTCGAAAATTACTGCCATAGATTAACGAATTAATCTATATATTTTTTTAAATACCATATATATGTGTGTGCGCACCTATTGAGGCTTATTACTTTTGTTGGTTCACTCATAGTTATATTATTTGGGATTACTGGATTATCCGTTACTGGAATTCGACTCCGATTGCGTTAGATTATTAGAAGTGCTGTACGAAGATCATGGAGATACATTAGCCTTACAATATGGCGGCTCGCAGCTTGTCCATCGTATTAAAACTTATCGTAAAACCGCTCCTTGGACTTCGCAAGGAAATGATATCATGCAAACTCTAAGCAGATATTATAGTAACACATTTTCCGGTACGATTCTGTGATATAATTTGTGAATCGTTTAAATGTACGGATAATTTTGAAATTTATTCCGATCGATGTTTGTTGTTTTTAATTTCAGATACCGAAAAACAACATGCGATTAATTTATTTTTAGGACTTTTTATACCGAAACAATACGCACAACCAATTTGGGAACAAAATATTGATTATTATTTACACCATCCCGAAGCGGTTAAAAAAGTAGAACGGAAAAAGTAAAGAAAAAAAAATCCATAAGTATTATTCTACATTACATGATCGCCATTTTTTTATTTTATTTTTTTAAATTAATTTTTTATTCCATTAGAATTCCTCTGACACAGTGGTGGGATGAAAAAATAGTCAATTGTCTACCGTTACCATATGATTATGTGAATAAGCAATGTCTAACTTTGTTACCAAATCTTCCACTAAATTCCGAATATCTTGATATCTATTTACATTATCACAGGACTGATAAATTCTCCTTAATGGGTGAAACTTATGAATTTAAAATTAGCCATTCAATCAGGTAAATGGATTTATTAAGGAATATATTAATATATTATTTGTATTGCTGAGTCGATTATTAAATCCAAAAGTGCTTATGGTGATAATGTGGTCGATGGTAATGGTGATGTTTAACTTTGTGATGATGCCATTGTGACCCGTGATGATGATGGATGCGATGGTGATGGTGGTGTTTGTGATGAATGTGGTGACCGTGGTGCCCGTGATGACCATGGTGTTTATTCCACAAAAATGGATCACTCAGCACGAATGAAACAAGCCCCAAGAGAAATATAATCTGTAAAATTGTAACATCCGAAGTTAAAAATTTATTAAAAAAAATCGTTAATTTTCGTCGGATTTTTAACGATTTAAAGACTTTTTTTCTTAAAAAAAAAAAAAAAAAAAAAAAAATGAAAAATGTAATAGTTAATAAAAATCGTTACCAATTAAAAAATACTTAAATACACTCACCACGCCCATTAAATGCATCTTGTTGTGCGTAAATTCGCAAAAAAAAAAAAAAAAAAAACTTCAACAAAAAGAATTGAGAAAAATCACCTCTCTACTACAACGAATAAATCGTTAGTTCGAAGCGCATGTTCACAATATATATGGAAACTTAGCGTAAGGTTAACAAAAGAACTTAACGTGTTCGGTAACCACAACCATTTAACGTTATTGATGGTTACCTTTTACCAATCGAAGTGTTGAATTTAATATTTAGCACGGTGACTTCCTAATACTTGACATAGACAATTAAAAGACTTATTGTGGTATAATTATGTAACTAAGGAATGTTTACTTTGTAATTGACGTCGTCATTATAAGCCATATTGTTTTAATTTCGCATCAATTAACGGAATTATTGCGATATAAACGTTTGAAAAAAAATAAAAATATTATTTTTCAGGGATTTCATGCCTCAGTGTGTTACCGACTATAGTCCATTCACGGTACGTATTCGTCCGGGTAGAATGAGAGAAGAGACGGCTAAAAATGGTAACACCAGAAATCCATCTTTAACGGGGAAAAGTTCAACTAGTTCGAATAATTCGAGTTCCAGGTATATGGATAGACTTATTACGTTCGATATTTTCGATCTTATGTAACGTTCGTTTTCGTCACTTGTCAACGATGCTGTTAAATATGGCAAGTCACGTTATACGCGTCTGTATAACAGCTGATTGAACTACTCATCGAGTTTAATTGTCGAGAGTGTTCGGCGAATGGCAAGGTTATTTTTATTTTAATGCGGTGGGAATGTTTTAATGACACGAGTAAATGAATTTGACGATTTTCGTAATTCGAAAGGTCCTTTTATCGTCGTGAAGGAGGTCTTGTATTTAATTTATTGAATCGTTGGTTGGGGAGTTTTGTGCAAAATATAAAGAAATGTGTGTCTTCAAGTTCAAGGTAATATAAATCTACTCGTTGAACTTGAGTGTAATTTTTTATCAGATGCTAAATATATGAAATTTTTTAATCGCCTAAAACCTTGCAGTGTGGTCATAAAATTGTATTATTTTCATATGAATAATTAAATCATTTTAAAAAATTACAGAGCTATTGATTCTTTTCGTAAGGCTATTAGTAGGTAAGTTATTTTTTAAAGAGGAATTGCTGAAATTTTTTGTATTCGTTTTTGACGTTCAGTAAACAGAAATAATTAATTTTCGAATCGATTGAGTTTCAAAATTTTTATCTAGATTTATTCGTTGGTTAGAAAGGCGAACAAAAATCACAAAGTAGTGTTAATTAAGATATAAAAATAATTTGAGAAAATATAATTTCACCTTCTTACGTATGTTAACGCTTTTAAATCCGATACCTATAGCTCAAGTTACGAAAGTGACGAAGAGGACGAAACGCATCATAATATTTCGCAATATTTGATGGTCGAGCAAGAACCACCAGTAGAACCCGAACCTGTTCCTCGCGAAGAAAATGTTTACGGTATATCTCCTGATTATTTTGAACTGAACGAAAAAGACCGCGACTTATACGAAAAGTACGAATGAATTTTACTTAATTTTTCGTTATAATCTTAGGGGCAACACGAGAACATCAAAATATTAAAACGTTTTTTAAAATACCTAGGTACGTGCTGATCGATCAGTTGTCGACGAAAAATTTCGTCTCGTCCAAAATTAAAGAGATTTCTAACACGGTAAACGTAAATCGTGTACAGTTTCGATTTTCCACTCCATCGGTCAGCGAAGTATCAACGAAAATTTATGAAATTTATGTCAACAAAATATCATCGGAATTGGTTGCAAATGAAACGGTACAGAAATATAAGAAATACGTGAATAATGATCTCGACATCTTTAGACAGTTTGTCGCCACCTGATAAATAAAGTATTATAACGTATTAATCGTAGACACCAAAATGTTTATTCTTAATGACCATTTTTTTGGATACAATTTTATTTGTTTTTAAATATACCCAATATTCGTTTGATAAAATTATCGCCTAAATTTATTTTGAGAAGAACTAGCAGTCGCTGGTGTTTGAATTTTTCATTAGTTACCACTTTTGAACTTCATTGTATGAAAAACTTCGTAGTAATAAAAGTTTACCAACCACTGGGTATGTTTTGTTTATTAAATAAACAAAATAAAAACCAAGTGAGAATAAGATCATAGCTGTATTACGCGGTTACATCCGTTTATATACATTTACAGTAACACGAGTACAAATGTAATACGATTACATTCCCTCCTAAATTCTTATCTTAACTGCAATTTAACATGCTGATAAGAAAATATACCATATGTGTATCACATTTCGAGTCGACAGCAGATACGGTGTGGTGCTGAGCAGTTGTGTGATTAATGTTACGAATTAATCGCGACTTTATTCAATTCGTGAATGTGTTCGTATAAAAGATTCTTTACTATGGCAAATTCGCCGAAATTCATGATGATGTTAGAAGCCCTGAATTAAGAATAATTTTTTATCGATGAAATTCCGCTGATGTTTTTTCCAAGAAAAGATTAGGTAAATAGTTACGTGACGATGTGAGTTTTTGTTTTAGGATAATGTCGTCTGTTTCGTGTATTTTGATCCGATGTGCGTATTGAATAGATACATATGAAGAAATTTATGAGTGAATATTTTTCTATCAATATTCCTACCACTTGGTAAGTAGGTAATGTGTTGTTTTTTAATTGTACACCTGTATTATACTATTCGCAATAATTTGACAGTTCTTCCGAGAAAAAATACCAAAGAATGCCAAAGTTTTGTATTGATCAGTGAGTATAACGGTTAATTTATCAATAAAATATTAAACGAAAAAAAAAGTAATAAACGTAGGTAGGTAATCCAATGTACGAATGTTTCTTTTTTTCAACATAATGGGCTGCGATATTATATTCTTGGAATGATTCAATATATCCTTCCAAGAATTATATTATAATTGTGTACAATAACTCCATCGTTTGAGGTTACGAAATACCTAAGAAAATTATAAAATTCGATTAATTAGTGATTTATTTTAGCACGAAGCGTTCATTATGTGCCTAATTAGTGAGTTCGACGAGTTATCAAAGTAAACGAAAAAATTCGGGAAAATGCTAGTGAAAACAGGCCTAGGTAAATTATTCTACGTAGTTCGACGAAAATTATTTCCATTAGAAATAAGAGCAACAGAGAAAAAAAAAACCCTAATAAAAATGAAGAAATACGATATCAACGTATATTGCGAAAACTGCGAAGAAAAATCTTATGATGCTGCCATGAAAGCCAAAAGAACAAGAAAAGTATGTCTTCAATTATTATTTTCTAATAATCGTCTCGTGAAGCTAATGTAGTTATCATGTGCGAAAAATTACCAAATTCGACGTAATATTCGAACAAGAATGCAATCTGCATGATCAACTTTGTTTATTCGTCTACGCGCACGTGAAAAACGTGAACGCTTGCATTTCAGTATTTGTTTGCATTGTTGACCTATTGACGATTATGCAGTGTTACCAATTTCAAAAATATCACGGGATTTCCCATCAAATAAATTTTTCTAGAATTTAGTTGAAAATACCGCATGATAATATAATTCAAGGAATAAAATCTTTAGAAGACCTTTTACTAATATCAATTATATTCTATTTACGGAGACATTCACAGAAAAAAGGAAAATTCGAAAGCGTCACATCACGATAATGTAGCAATACGATAGCAACACTGTTAAAAGTTAAACTAATGAACAGTAAAAAATTTCAAAAACGTGCTACCATTCGTATAATTAATGATCGACAATTTTAGATAATTGATTTCAGGACGTGCCGAGTTTACGGTGAAATTTATCTTGCCATTTTCAGTAACATCAAGTTGGTATCTTTACATTTACTTATCGATTATTCAGCTCAATACACAGCTTACGTTCGTAATATTTTCCAGCGCTGAGAAAGTTCAAGCTCGTCAATAATATAGTGAAATCGGTGCTTTTCTGTCCGTAGTTTCCGCGAATGAATGTTTTTAAACGATCAAGTAGCGAAATAACGCGAGTATATATGACTAGGAAGGCAGAAAAATTCATGTGATACGAAATATGTCGATTAGCTGGATGTCGTCTCTATTTCAAGATCCTAAATGTTGCAATATGCTTCGAAGCTGGAGTACATCAATACCGTAGTAATGTGCTTTTGTGTGATTAGATAATTTCGAGCCATTGAAAACATCTTGAATAGCGAATTTCTCCCATTGCCAAATATACTAATTCAACAATCATTGGCTACGTATAATTACTACAATATTTACATCGCCTTGAAAGCGCCAAATTCTTCGTATTTGCCAAAATATTATCATAAGGTATAAAATACCCGAAATTAATCAGTTGATCGCGCGTTTCGCCAAATTCACTAATATTGTTCGCCTAGCGAGTATTCGTGACATGGGTAATTCGAACAGCGCCGATGTCAACAAGAGGAACTCTTCGAAAAGCCCGCGAAAACGTTTTTTAAAAGGGAAACGTTTGAAATTCAAGACTCGCGATTCGTTTACCGATATTACAGACAAAGATCAAGGTCACCATTTGGAACCGCCATGCATGCTGGATGTCGAACAGGTTCGGGACGGCCGTAGCGACGTCGAAACGGAAGAATACCCGCCGCAATCCGGTTCCCATCGTAGCGCGGATACCGGTAGTGGGGAATACAACGCCGCCGAAGAACGGTCAGTTGGTAGCGGCAAGTGCGTCGAATGCGTTCCACATGCACGATTCGGTGACGATGGCGGTGATCGCGAATCTAGTGTAATTCAAATCGTTAACGATACGCGTCCTCGAATCGAGTATTGCGATAGCAGTAGTGACGATTTTGTTCAAACCGGTGTTAACGTCGATCAAATACAAGTGCACGTTGATTACGACCCTGTGCAAGATGAACCTGAGAATATAATCTCATCCGATAATGGAACCGAGACGATCGACAAAAGCGTTGATGTAGAGATTCGTGTGGACGAAGACAAAGAACCAGAAGACTTAACCGAAGATATCACCAACACTTCGTACACCGATCCGTTAGTCACAACGCCCTATTTTAGCCCCGATGAAGAATTTGATAACATATTCGACTCGGATCCTAAACTAAATGAGATGGATGGTAAAACAAAGGAAATTCTGGATATGGAGCCAGCCAAAAAGAAAAACCTCGGGTTTCCCGACAGAGATTTATTAAAACCTAGTGCTAGCTCGTTTACTGTTATTAAACACAAGAAAGTCGAACTCTCCCCCACCACTTTTCCAACGCCAAAACCCAATTCCGAAATTAAAGGTAAAATTAAATTCATCCCTATCGCCTCCACTACACGCTCATGAACTCGACTTTATTTCACGTTCGTCTTTCTATGTGGTAAATTAAATACTTGTATGTTTTACAGCTTCAGCACCATCAACCTGTCGTCATTCTTCATTGACTGACTCGCAAGGCCTGGCAGCGCCCCTCGAAAGCAATGTACTCCGTAAAGTAGCCAGTTTAACGTTCGAAAAGGCCGCCATGGAGCATAAAATACAAAAAGCCAAATTAATACCGGAAAAATTAGATTTTCAAACGTACGAAAAATTCGAAGGTATTTGTCTAACGTTGCTCTGGCAATTTTAAACTCTAATAGCTTGGTAAATTAGATGTATTAACATCGAGCGAAGGTGACATGTAGGAAGAAATGGAACAAATGAATTATTCATATAACAGCAAGTAGGTGTTTGATAATACCATTTACGCGAACCGTTCGCCTGTATAGATCAGTTTCATAATCTAACTCGTAGTTCTTACGTGATCGCGTGTATGGCTTGAAAATTTCAAATGTTCTCTCAACTACCATCAACCAGTGCGATTAAAGTCATAATACGTGTATCGAAATCACCACGAAATTTGTCTTAACGTACGAAAATTTACGCCAATTAACCCTAAATTGATATTTCGCAGAGACGTATTAAGAACGTAATTTGGTACAATGTTGCTATTTATTGCAGGTCAGATGTTAATTAATTGGTTTTTATCATCGGTCGCCGATAAAAATACCACACAGAAATTTAAAAATAGCGAATTGCATTCGTTAGCTATACAATTTTGTACCCAGTTATTGACGGTTGGCGTGATACAGCAAATCATCGACAAGGATGCCGGCAAAGAAGACATTTTTAAGGTGTGTATAGATCAATGGTAATCATCGTGTGATGATTGAATGCGATGTAATGAAATATATCTTTTTGTAGCCTAACTTGATGTATTATTGGACGCACGCCGAAACCTCTAATGTATCGTCGTACTCACCCGGACGCTTGAGTAATATGTCGTGGCCCCCTACCGTTAGTGATAGTAATTCTTCAATCGATACTAAAATAGCAATCGATGGTAAATCATTTTTATAATTTATATGTTGTATTGATTTTGTCAAAATAATAATTTTTTTGTTTTTTTTTCTTTCAAGTCCAAAAATCAGAATTAAAAGAAAGCGAAGATTCGGTCGAGACTTTGAAAAACATGTTGCAAGAACGAGAGAGGAAAATAATGGAATTGGAGGAAACGTTGGAGAAATTAAAACGACAAATTGAGCAAACCCAGACTGTTTCGGAGATTCAAGTACGATGTAGTAAAGTTCATTTTTGATCGTTCAAAAAAAAAACAGCGAATTTCAATCATTATATGTGTTCATATTTTACATTCTTTGTACTTTAGTGGTGGAGAGGGAGGGGGATTAGGTGTATAACCCACAAGAGCTTTCTTCTTTCAGATGTTTTTTTAATTAAAAATGTAACGAGCGGAAATAATTCTAACACCTTTTTGGGTACATATTAACTTCATGGTAATTTTAAATAATTTACTATTTTTCCTACTTGACTTTATGGAACTGACCACCCCCCCTTCTTCCCCTAGCAGCGATCCTTAAATCAGCACTGACTTTGAATACGTGTTTTAAATTTATGTTTCATATTTTTTTTTTCATCGTGAAATTTTCTTCGGAAAAATTAAGTCGAATTTTTGAAATATTCTCGTGGCAATTTGAATGCGCTTTTTCAAAGTGTTATAAATAATGTTTGAAGTTGCCTACTTGAATGATACTTTTAATTCAGCTTTTGCCTTTTATGGCGTCAGAAATCCTTCTAGCCGTCAAAATACTCGTAATACATTATCACTTTTATATATCATTTTTAGCTGAGTTTTTAATAAAATCGATAGCTATTACGGTCTACTTGATTTGCGAAGGGGGTTCAAGGGAGGGTGAAGACTTCAGATCTTTGTGTTTCAGGTCATTGGTACACAATCATCTGGCAGATGTACAACACATGATTTTCTCACATGCGCAGCGCCGCGGGGTATTTATGAAATTCGCTCAAAACATGGTGAAAGACTCATCTTAAAAATACAAAAAAGGTGTTTTTTGTTTTTTCGATACACTTCAAAATGGCGGATGACTCAAATTTTGATGGGCGCCGGAGGAAGGGTGAATACCTCAAATTTTTCGTTTTTGATCTCATATGAAAGAGTGAGTCACGGACACTAACATATCCAAATTTCAGCTTCCTAAGTGCATATTGAGAGGAGTTAGATCAAAAAACGTCTTTTTGAGGAAATTTTGAGTCATGAAATTTCTCGAATCTTCCATATCTCCTTACCAACTCAATTTAGAAATGTCAAAATTTGTGTGTGGGATTAATTAGTGACTAGAATATGACCTCTTGAATTTATGTCAAAATGGATCCAAAATGGCGGATTATCAGAGTTTGTGTGGAGTTTAAAGAGCTTTAAATTAGTAAAAATGTAATTAATATGAACTCAAATGATTATTGAGGATAAAAAATATAATATCTCCCAAATTCACTTTTGTACGTAATATTGAAGGGAAAAAGGAGGGGTTATGGACCTGATAATAAGGCATAGGATCATGAGAGATCAAAAATTTTTCACTGTGGTGCCATATGATAACATGAGAACAAGTTACTGGCCCATTTTAATTTTTCCTTTACAAAGGAATTTGGAGGAGAGTTGGAGCAAAATCAGTTTTTGGAGGGAAAATTATTACAGAAAATTTTACGAATCTTCCATTCTCTTCACGAAATCAAACTAAAAAAGTCTAACTTTGTAGGTAGGGTCAGTTGATGACCAGAATATGACCTTTTAAATTTGTGTCAATATGGATCCAAAATAACGGATCGTAAAAATTAGAGGATAACTTGAGGAACCTCAAGTAGTTATAATTTGAAAAATATGTGTCCATATAATTATAGGAAAAAGTCCTTGCGTCAGCATAGCCGATTCTAGAGGGGGGTGGGAAGGGGTGTCGACTCGGTATATGATACAGACAATCCAAAAACCATTTTTATTGAAGAAATTAGAGAGGTAGGAGTTAGCATTTTGGAAATCACTAAATTATAACTTTTTTAGGAACCGTGGAGGATAAGGATTTAAAGCAGCTGAAATTTTTGATATTAAGTACTTACGCATGTACTTTCGAATGATATTTGTTTGGTCGAAATCGGAGTGTCACACTTAGGGCTCTTCCCTCGTGAGCTTAAATTTATTTTTTTTGTACAAAATGAGAAAATATGCATTATGTTAGTATTATTAAATAATTCTTTTTTTGTATAATTCATTTAATTAATGTTTTTTTTTATATTTAATTTTAATACATGAAAAAACAATTATTTAATTAATTTAAATTCAGCTATTGAATTAAATATATTTTTTTACATATATATTTTTTAAATCCAAACTTTGAATAACAAATTAATTTTGTATCCTCTCTTCAATTCGATCAGAAGAGTATGAAATTGAAATAAAAGAAATTATTACTTAATTTTTGAAATATTTACTAAAAATTACGTAATTTTTTTTTTTTGATACTTTTTCAGTTGACTTTATTGTGAAGTAAAATCCACTTATACCTATATTCGTTTTTTTTTGTTTGTTTGTTTTATGAATTCCATTTTCCGATGATAACTCGAATAAAAATTTAGATAGAAGAAGTGGAGCTTAAAAGCCCTGTTGTTCGTCCGCCAGCATTCGAACTTTCGAACTTTAAAGCTTTTCTAATTTTTTACAAAGATCTGAGGAATGAAGGGTCATGAAGAATAAATGTATAGGAACGAAGTTGTTGGAAATTTTATTCTCTACAACTTTGGTTCTTACACGATGGGGATGTTGCATAAAAAATAAATTCGCTTAAAACTTAATGGAAATAAAAGTCGGGAACGTAAAACTTACCTAATCGTTAAAATTTTGAAAATTGGTTGAATAGGTTGCGAGAAATAATTTTTTACATTTTGTTTGTAGCGAAAGCGGTACTTTTTCCAACTTTTTTCAAACTTTGAATTAATATATCTACGGAAGGAGAAAAGCTAGAATGGTTCTTGCACTGAAGAAAATGAAGCGCACTTCATACCCTATCTAATGGCATATCAACAATTTTTCCCCGACCCCTCCTTCTTTCCACGTTTTGCAAAAACTGAACCCCACCTTAATGAGAACTAATTTTACCATCAACTTAACGAAGCCGTATCTTGCTTCAAATTTATTAAATTGAAAAAATTATTATACCATCGGAAAGCTCGTAGTCTACTCCAAAAAAAAGTCCTTATCTCCTATAACGTAAATTGCGCCATTTAGGCGCAATAAGCGGGAGAAAACGCTTCTCCATGTTAATCTCTATAAGAACAACGCGCGCGTTCCAAGGTTATGACGTAACAACGGGTGCTTCCGCGGGAACCCGTTTTAGCGTGCGCCGTAAAATGCAAAGTTTGGAATTTTTTTTCCAAAGTTCTATGGGATCAAATGGAGTGCGTTTTTTTTATTCAATTACTAATTTTTTTCTCTATACGTACATATTTTTTCCAGAAAACGTGCAACATCCCCATTTTTATTAAAGTTTTAAAAAAGCTAAGCTTTTGAACTTCGAATTTCATTTTTATTCCTTTGTTATCACTTTTACATACACATCAGTTATTGTTCAACATTATCGTGAAGTCCACTATTTACGTTTAACCATATCTAGTTTTATTTTATGGTGCGAATTTTCAGGCACTAACCGATAAGGTAAAATCGGACTTCAATGTTTCCGGTAATTCTGAAAATGAAGAAATCGCAGCTAGCATTCCTACTATTTCAATGAACGGTGATATAAATGGGAAATCCAAGTCCAAAGATAAAACTCCCGATAGTCCTAATGTAGAAAAAAATGTGGTCATAAGTGTGGTACTATCGTCTAAGAAATCTGATGCGTCTTCTCCCATCGATTCACCTACTGGTACGGTAGTAGTATTCGTATTATATTTCGGTTATTGTTGTTTGTTTTATTGAAATTGAAATATCATTGTATTCGTTTATTTTTACCGTAGAATCGAGAAATAAAGCGATCGTGCAAAAAACCTCATCTCATTCAGACGTTACCAGTATTCCTAGTTCCGGATCACCGAACAGAAGTACGCAGTCATCCAAAATTCCAGTTCCGCTGAGTAAATCGAGTAGCATTCCTCATGTACCAAATGCTTTAAATTCAGATGCTAATACGACTTTGAGTACTCGTACCAAAAGTAGTGCCGATGTGACTGTATGCGCTAATTGTAAGCTCACGAGCTCGCCCATTTCTTCCACGAAGGAAACGAGCTCTGTTAAGACTGAAAATAATTCCGATAGTCCCGTCAACGCTGACGTAAGCGATGCCTCTTCTAAGACTACGATATCGGCTAATACATCACCTTCGAATCGAATCGAAGAAACGAAGTCTATCGTCGATGAAAATATCGTAGAACCAAAAGTAGAAGAAAAGTCCGACGGTTCAGCTTCGATATCATCGAGCATACTCGAGCTTCCTCCCGTACCATCGATAACGAGTACGTCACCTCCTATTCCACCACCGATGCCTGTTCAAGAAAATGCATGTAATGCACCTCCACCTCCTCCACCTCCATCACCTTCAACTATACCGTTACCGCCACCGCCGCCTCCATTTCCTTCGTTTTTGAATGTACCTCCACCACCTCCACCTCCACCTCCATTACCTTCATCACCACTGGCTTCTATACCACCACCACCTCCCCTCCCGTCATCAGCTGCTAGCGGAGGCCCTCCACCACCTCCGCCTCCTCCTCCAATGCCACTGGTTAGTGGCATCCCTCAACCACCACCCCCGCCTCCTATGCCATTCGGTGGTAGCGGAAACCCTCCTCCACCTCCTCCGATGCCAGTCACTGGTGCTCCGCCACCTCCTCCACCGCCGCCATTAGCTGCTAGTGGAGTTCCACCGCCGCCTCCATTATCAGGAGGGGATGCGTCAGCGATGAATGTAGTGTCGTCGGGAAACGCGCCCCATGCTCCAGCGCCATTTCCACCCCCACCGGCGGGTGGATGGAATGCGCAGAGAAATAGTGAGTATCGAGTTCGATCTAAACGTTGAAATATTTTTATGTGATTATGATTTCCGTGTTCATTAGCTTTCAGAAAACAACCGCTGACGCCTAAAGTTCCTATGAAACCGTTATATTGGACGAGATTGGTTGTATCGTCGACCCCCTCACCAGTTACTTCGCCTAGTGAAAAGTCAGTGTGAACGTGTATTGCTGTTCGAGCAATTTTGTCAGGTAGATTTAGTAATTCGATGATTTACTTTCAGAGAGAAATTATTATGGGAGGAAATCGAAGAGCCATCTATTAACGATGAAGAATTTATGACTTTGTTTTCGCGCCAAGTGGTCGAGAAAAAAGCTCCAAAGAAGAAAGTCGAGAAGCCTGTGAAAAGTCAAGTAAGATGCTTCGAATTCGTTTTATATCGGAATCATTGTGAAAAGTTATTTTCTTTTATTATTTAATTATTTAATTTTATTTTTGTGTACTTCATTTTATCAATAAAATGTATTTTATTTATTTATAAATATTTGAGTGCCTCCTTCACGACCAGTTTAGCCAATTGTGAGAGAGCATTTCACATTTATAACATATGCAAAATGAATATTTACAGTTTGTAGTAATGAAATCGCCCACTTTTCCTGCTCCCCCCCCCCCATTCCCACCGACAGTACAGACAATTTTGAATTAAATCCCAATTCCTCCCCACCAATACCTGAATCAGCTACGCACCATAAGCAACCTTTTCCCAATAATTAATATTAAAAAAAAAATGTAAGCAGCTAAGCCGCATTACTAGAGCTGAATTTTCAATGGAAGCTTTTTCAAACTTGCAGTCATTGTTGTTGAAGTCTTTACACTCATGTAATATCCATGTACTCCAAAACTACCAAAGAAGTTTGTTCGTGATGTTACCTACAGAAATCATATGAACACATATTTATCAAAGAAGTACTTGAAGATCCTCAAATCTCCTCAAATTTTCACTATCCACTTTCTTGAAACCATCTTGACCTTAATTCAAGGGATCATATTTTGGTCCCTAACTAACTCCACATTCAAAGTTTTGAGCTTTCTACGTACACTAAATGAAGAGATATGAATTCATGGAATTTCTTATCTAATTTCCCCTCCAAAAGCTCTTTTTCACTTCCCCCCCCCTCCAAAGCTGCTTGGGAAGCTGAAATTTTGTTATGTTGTTGGTTTGAATTTACTCTATTATATGATACTCTAATTGAGCATTTTCGACCATTCATTTCCCCCTCCCCATTCCCGCTCCTCCATCATTTTGAAGAATCTAAACATTCTCCCATCCAATATCAGGTATAAAAGTGGATTTTAAATATCGTATAGTTCTTGTATCAACATTCATATGAGTCTGTATTTATCAAGTTTGAGCTATTTAAAGCTCTTCAGGTCTTTATCAAATTTTTACTAATTTCCTAGGATATAATAGTTATCGCTTTTATTAAAAATTCAACTAAAATTTTGTTACTTTATTACATATATCGGTGGTACCCTGATAATTTACTGTTTTGATTTTTCAAAGGTGATAAAATGTTTAGACAGCAAGAGATCTCAAAACGTCGGAATTTTAGCATCCAGTTTGCATTTGGATTTCGCCGAAATTGAAAACGGTAACCACCTGTTAATTTTTCGCGGAAATATGTAACTTGTGCGTTTAATTATGCCATTACTTTTTCAGCTGTTTATAATTTCGACACTTCCGTCGTTTCTTTGGAAGTATTACAGCAAATTTATGAAATAGTAAGCAATATTTTGCCTTTTTCGTTGAATAATTTCGATTCAGTAATCATCACATCGATGTTTTCTTCTTGTTTACACTGTAGCGCGCAACCGACGAAGAAATAAGCGTGATAAAAGATCATCTCGCTAATCATCCTGATCAACCTTTAGATAAACCGGAGCAATTTTTGTTAGATTTGAGCGAAATACCTCATTTTGCCGAACGAATCGCGTGCTTCGTTTTTCAGTCTGAATTCAACGACGTTATTCTGTCCGTTCGTAATAAATTGAGTAACATCAAAGCTCTATGTACGGTAGGTATTTCTGGTTCGTTCTTTATTCTTAATGCTGAGGTATACTTTAGTTGGTAATTTAGGTAGGTAATGAAAGCCTTTCGTGCTAGAAACATTTGCCCATATTTTTGAATATGTCATTTATGAGGGTTCAATATACAAATGTACAGTTATCTTCTTGTTTATTTTTATTTGTGTTCCTTCGCACTCTCATACGCTAATCACGGAGAGAGCATTTTCTGCAAATATTTACTTAATTTTATGACTTATGTTTATTTAAGAGTAGAACCAATATTCATCCACTATCTCAACCGCTGATTTCCCCTCCATTTCCTGCTTTACCACCCTCTCGCACGCAGCTCTCCTCTTCCCTCTATTTCCTGCTCTATCTCCCTATCACACACCTCTTCACTCCCCTCCATTTCCTGCCCTACCGGCCTCTCACGTACACTTCTTCTCATGCCGAAATTATCACCTTCCTCGCTGTTTCAGTTTCATTTGTTTTGATGGAGGGGTAAATTTTTTTTTTTTTTTTTTTTGAAATAATAATATGGAATGTGTGAAAAGATGTTAATATGAAAAAATTTGAAAGAATAATTGAGTTGTTAATATTAAAGTATTTTATATTCAAATGGTTGAATTATAATGAAATAAATTCTTAAAATTATAATTGAATTTAAATAAAATAATTTTTTTTTTTTTTATTTAATAGATTCATATAAGTTCTTTTAATAATATTAATATAAACAAATTTTTATTTATATATATATATATTAACTATATAATTTCTTATTTTAAAATTGAATATAAATAAAAAAATTTTAATTAAATAAACTAATCTAAAAAAAAATTATTTATTAAATTTATAATAATTATTTCCAATATTAAATCTTTTAAATGAAAAAATTTTATCTGGCTGAGTGAATTTGAATCTTTAATTTAATTTTGCAGAATTTTATATAATAGTATAGGTTCAGCATATCTCTTTCTATTCTCCATGTTTATAATCATTTTAAGTTCCTCATACGTGTAGAATTATTTGTATCTAATTTGTAAAAGAACAACATTTTCCGTTATTGAACGAAATTTTCTATTTTATTTTTGAATCTATTACCATTGTTTGAAGATGGTGCTTTCAACACAACATGAGAAGATAACATAATCGAACATATACATTACCTACTTTACGAATGTTTTGCAAACCGATGTACCGTAACCGTACTGAAGATAATAAATTGCGATTTCTTCCCTTCACAGAATATGATGTCTTCAGAATCTTTGAAAAAAGTTATGGCTATTATACTGGCGCTCGGTAACTATATGAATGGTGGTAATTTACAACGCGGTCAAGCCGACGGATTCGGGCTAGATATATTACCCAAATTGAAGGATGTAAAAAGCAAAGGTTAGGATTTATTTTGCGAATAAAATCGTGAAAAACTCGAATTTTTGTTCATAACCGTAATATTTTACAGATAATTCCCTTACGTTATTACACTATATCGTGAAAACGTATTTAAAAATGTGCGATGATCCTTTGAACGCTTCGTTACCAGTACCTGAGCCCAGTGATGTCGAGCAAGCCGCTTCCGTACAGTTCGATGATATTAAACAACAATTAGAAAATTTAAAAAAGGATATGGCAGGTGATGACGAATGCCCTATTTTTATAAAGAATTTTAGTGTAATTTTTTGGTAAAGTTTAATTTTTCCTTGTTCGTATTTAAAGACTGTCAAAAAAAGGTGGAGAAAATTACAGCAAATGAAAAAGACGAGAATATAAAAGTTTTTAAAGAAAAAATGGATAAATTTATATCCGAAGGTAATCTATATATTTTCATTGTCGTTTATTAATTGGTGAATGTTAATCGATTAATTTTTTCCATTATTTATAGGTAAAAAATTATACGAAGAAGAGTTTGAAAATTTAGAAGAAAGCAAAAAAAGGTGAAGAAATCTAATGTCTAATAAAATTTTTATGTACTTATTTTCAGTTTTTTTTTCATGTATTGATTTACCTGAGTTGAGTGCAAAGCAATGATTACGCTGATATTAATTTCTCGATTTTTATTTAGGTTTTTTGCAGTATTGAAATTCTATCACTTTCAACCTAAAGGATTAGCCAGTGGTGAAGAACCAAACCCAAAAGATTTTTTCCCATTATGGAGTCCATTTTGTTTGGACTTCAAAGCGTTATGGCGAATTGAACAACAAAAACGATTAAAGGAGAAGTAAGATCGAAATTTTTGTTATCATGGATGAAACGACTGTAAATAGATAATTACTTAAAATTCTTATGGTGGAACTATTTCGTTTTTTTTTTTTCTATATGTTCGTTGCAACGACCCAGGAACCTTAATAAATTATTTTAACATTTATGATGATAAAAGTGAAGAAGTAGTATGGACTTTATTTCAGTTATTTTCGCCTCTAGAACAATTGAAGTCCAACTTTGATTTTCAAAGAGTTTCAAAAAATACATGTTCTGTTTTTAATAGGATTGTACTTTAAAAAGTGCTCTTGATAGGTAAAAATTCAAGCCTATATTATGCATCTAACTCTTGAATTATCTATTTATCTACCTATCATTTGTAGAAAAAATTCCACGCGTTATGAATTTCGAATAAATTGGCCTATAAAATATTTCCAGTTTTCATGCTATGGAACATAGTTATTGAAAGCCAAAAAAATACAAATTTGCTCAAAAATGAATAAAATTTCGAATTTTTAACATTTTTACTCATTTTGACAAAAGGCATAGATATTTTGTGGCGTAAAATTTAATGATGTCTGTTGAAAGTCATTTGTAACCATTATTCAGTATTTTTTCCATTACTCGAAGAAAAGCGAAATTCAATCCACCCTAGTATTTTCTATTTAATAATAATAAATCGTGTCATTACCAAGTAAAGAAAAAGTGCTAATGTAAGTGTGTCAATTTTAGATTGAAAGAAACGAGACAAAAGGAAAAGGAGCGCCGGCAGCAGGTGAAGAAGGTCAAAAGAAGAGAAACTGGGCTGGTATGTGAATAATTCTCTTATTCCATTAATTTTTTTATTCTTTCATAGTTCATTGTAAATTATTATATGTTTTATTTTTCTTTTTTCAGAAGTCACAGATGAAGCATTTATTCCTCGACGACGACTGATTAAATTTATTGCAAAGTATTTTTCTCAATTATCACATAATTTTTTATTATTTGCTAATTATTTCCTAGTTAAATTGGCTGTGTTTATAAATAATGTTTTTTTTTTTTTTCGTGAAACATTACGTTAATGAGTTTTTTATATTTGAATTGTAAAATAAAATTTTTAGTTATGACAATGTTAAAGTTTTCACATTTGCATTTTTTTAATTGCAATTTTTTCAATAAAATTATTTTTGGAAAACGTTCGTTTTTTTATTCGACTTAATTACTTCGTATTTTTAATATTTCATTAGTTTTTTTATTCAGAGTTGAAGAGGTGCTTGCAAGTAAGAACTAAATAAAATGTAGAGCGTTTATTATCTATTAAAAAAATAACAATAAATTGGGTAATTTAATAAAATAAATAATTTACGTACAAAAGAGTAATTATAAATTAGTTTTCACTCATGTACATGTGATATAAATATAAAGAGACAAGAGTGTGTTTCAGTAATATTCATGATACTACGTATTTTCAAATCAAGCATCAATGAATTCAACGAATAGCTCATCTGGGGGCATATTTCAATTCATCTTCATCCGGTAACGACAAAATTGAGTCAGTTAGATCAATATTAAGATTTTTTTCTAAATCTTCCATGAGAATGGATGAAACGGCATGCAATGTGAAAAAATTTCCTGCCACAGGTTCTCCCAAATCGAATTCTCGTATAAGAAATTTATGAACACCCACACGTTCTAGAATTTGAGGTCTGCAATTGACGTTCATATAAATAGAATATAATTTTGGTCAAAAATTATACATAGTTTTCCTTTACTTACGCATATCTAATTTTATGACGTGGTATTATTTCATGTTGTTTATAAATCAGGATTATAATGTGATACGGTTCTTTAGCTGCAAAAAATATGTAGAGAGTTGTACCCAACTTTAACTGAGAAATCATTAAATAAAAAATTTACTGGGTGCTCCCGTCGAAAAAAGTTTCCTATAGCTAGATATTTTTCTTCCAGATTCAACATCAAGTCCTGGACTATTGACAACAGCCCATTGGAGCCAATAAGTATCCGAATCACCCCATACATTATAATCCAATGTTAAATTCTGTCGCATGAAATCATGGGAAATGCCTGGAAAAAATATTACAACGATACATAAAGTTGTAAATTATATTCTCTAGATTCACAAGTAAACTTACCAATCATCATTATGAAATATAATGAGTTTAAATCGTCTTTCCACGACAGAAATGGAGGCTGGTAGAAATCAAATATTTGGGTATAATTTTTACCAGTTTCAATTTCGATGTTACCTTTAAAAGTAGCCTAATAAAAGAAAATTTATCTATATGAAAACGTACATGACTTCAACATAAGCTTCGTGCTTCTATGTATTCATTATATTTCTCACTTACTTGGCAGATGGATTTTGGTGCGGAATCTATGATAATGGGTACAATCTTACTTTGAATAAACAACTGTTCGATGTTCGTAGGTGAAATATGATAGATTTGAATCTAGGTAGAAAAAGCTTTGAAAGTTATAGGCTACGAAGGTTACTATTACATTGTACCTGGCTACTCATTTAAATATTTCTTAAGCATATTTTCTCCTGAGCCATTCGCAAGTATTTGAAAATACTTGCTCTTTATTTTATGCATATTGATGGTATATTCATCATGTAAATTCCATTACTTTTTCAGTTCGTGATAATATTTCAAATTAAATCTTTTGTCTCCGTAGCCTTATAATTTGTACCTTTGGTTTTGTAAATAAACTTACCACAAAAAGTACGAAAACAACGTACGATTTCGCAAACATTGTGCTGTTTATCTCCACCGAACATTAATTTATCACGCAGCCATGATTGATGATGTTACAATCAATGAAGTGATTTAGCTGCCGAAACATTTTATCAGTGATAATAATATTTCATTAAGAATTCGTTAAATATCTACTTCGGTAATGAAATTAAATATTTTCTCATTTTGAAACATGTTTGAAATGTTGAATTGATACCCACATATAAGGGAATGAAGACGAAATCAACCAATAGCGTTAATAATATGAAAAATTACTTTTATTACAGAAATGAATGCACGTGTCTTTTGACATTAAAAAAAATAGAAATAGAAGCGAATTGAAAGAAAATTTCTTCGGTGGAATTATTCTTCCGTCATGGATTCGTTGGCTGGAATACTCCAATAATCATTTTCATAAAAGAAGAAATTAGCAGCTTCCAAATTAAAAACTAAGTCAAATCGTTGCATAAAATAATATATTGGAGTATAATCATGTCCATAGGGCCTAAATAACAAAAAATAAAGCATTAATATAAGTATTAACATTCAAGCTCAAATCAAAGCACTTTTTAAAGGTTTGCTCACTTGTCATTTTCACGTTCTTCGGGTCTCTTAGGGAACTTTATTTTACGTGGTTGCTTAAAAATGAATAGTATATATAATTGTGCAACTGTAAAAAGAAGAGGAAAAATTGTAGAATCAGCAAAAGGAGTAGATGATTAACAGAAATCAACTCACAGTCTTCTGTTGGTAATGGTAATGGAGAAAATTCGTAAATAGTTTGTCCAGCAGTTATATTATTCCCTGGTATATTACCAACCAGCCACATAATCCATTCGCTTTTATAAAATCCTGTTGGTGGTGAGGGGGTGGTAGTGTTTGCGGATTCGTTGAAAAACCACGAATACTCGCTTGCCGCTGAAATGATTGCATACTTAGATATGGATGTTACATAGTAACTTGTAGTGATAGTATTCAGAGTTGCCATAAAGAGACAAGGACAACAATTGACAATGGACCTTCTATAAACGGGCAAGAAATCTCAATTTTTACTTTTAAAAAAGTTAAAATATAATGAAAAAAATGTCTAAAAATGGAAATGTGTAAAAATAAAATAAAAATTAAAAAATAGACAAATTTTCAAAAATGAAATTTTCAAAATATTCACAGAAAAAAAGACATTACTCAGGAGCTGAAAATTGAATCCGACTGTAGTGCTTATTGTAGTTCTAGGCGCATCTGATGTCATTCACAATACTAACGCATAGGTGCGTGGGTATTTGGTATACTTACCCACGCATTCAATACTCACCAAACAAATAAAGCGTATAATATGATTTCCCAGCAGTTTTCCAATGTACTTTTGGTTTCTCTTTCGTGGCAAAAAACGTTTGATTGTACTTTTTACCTGGTTCTAGGGCTGGAAGATTTTCAATGAATTTTACCTACAGTTACAATGGGCATTAAAGATGATGTCATTTCTGATTATGTAATTATAATATTATAGGTATAGAGGTAAAATAATTTCATGCTTACAGTACAAATTTGATCAGGAGGATGAGGAATTAGATCGGGAATAATATGGTGTTTCTTCAACAGTGTTTCTATCATTGAAATTTTCGGATACTCTGTAGTTTCACTTTCTATTAATTGCTCAGTATGCTGGAAAAAGGATTTACTCGAATAGGTATTAATTTCCTTTTGTAAGTAAAATATTCACACTGTGTAATAATAATTAATATCTATCCAAATCAAGTGTTTTTAAATTTTGCATATATCCTCATCCTAGCCTATAATTGTGTAATCTTAGATCTTCTAATAGAAAGAAAAATAGAAGTTGATGAAAGATGTAAACAACAATATTTTTCGAATAGGTTAAACATAAATCTAGGAAAGATCTTCTCTATTTTTACTTTCCAATGGGAGATGAAAAATAAGATGGGTATAAAATTGAAACCTATCAAATGAGTGAAAATCGAGATCGATATTCCACATTTCATAATTTTTCCCCTTGAAAAACAAAAAATGCATTTTATTCGAGTTACCAAATAATAAAAAAGATTTCCACTTTTTCCTTTCAGGCATTTTTGTGTTTCAAAATTTTTATTTAAATTTACTCCATAAGAATTTATGCGTGTTAAAGGATTTTTAGAACGAAAATGAAGTTTAAATTTATTAAAATAAAAAAAAAACTTGGAAAATTCTGAAACAGAACAAGCTAGACAGAAGAATTATTTACGTGGCGAGAAGACAAAATATAAAAATTAATTGAGCTCCTTATTATAACTTAAAAGATAATAATTTTTGGATGCTTAATTTACATCGTTTATGCCCATAGGTTCGTTGGCAAGATAGAAAAAGTTGGCCGCCACGATCGTTGAATTATGTTTCTCCATGAAACGAGTTATCGGTGCAAAATTCGATCTTAATTCTCTGTTTGAAAAAAAAAGAAGAAAAAAAACGAATATTTAATATTTCCAATTTTCTGTGTTGCGTAATGATTAAATGTATTTCTTACAATTCCAAATGAAATTTCTTATCGGTGAGATTTATGTATATTTCATACTTTTGTTCCAATATGAAATAAAAATAAACTTCCCTAACTGTAATTTAACAAAAAGTATGATAAACGAATTGTCATTGAGTAAGTATGAAAATTCAAATAGGTACTTGGTGACCAAGTTATGGAAAATATTACCGGCTGGATTTTCAGGTTCGCTGAAATTACTATGTGGAATTAACTCGATGCCTGTGCTCAGATTACTTCCGTGAATATTACAAATTAACCATTGGACCCATCTTGTATTAGGAAATTGCAGGAAATTATCTGCTTGAATGAGTGCCCTATCTGGATATATAATTTCTTTATGGGTAGCTCCTAAAAATATTACACCGTTACTTTCCATTCTACTCTGTATGCTTGATAATCGAAGGAAAATGATTTTACCTGATAAATATAGAGTGTAAAGTTTATCTTTATCACCTTTCCATGTCACATTTGGTTTGCCTGAAGTTTGATATACGAAATACGAATGACCTATAGAGATGTTTGTTTTAGTCGGAAAAACCACCTGAAAATGATAATTTCTTATTGCGGATAACACCAGGATTCCTTCTGTCGGGGAAAATATATTGCAATTACCTGACAAATTTCATCAGGTGCGTAGGGTACCATATTTGGTATTACTTGATGTCGTATGAAGAGTTGTGTTGTGTTTAAAGTTACGCATGTTTTCCACTAATTAAAATAATGTTGATTAAAACATAGTTCTTAGGAGATCTATTTTTAGAAAATCATTTTCAAATGCGTTATCCCATTTGAGTAATAATGTTGAATTACTTACACATATGGTTGAGAGTATGAAAATTATGCTCAGAGAATTATCGATTAATAGCGATTTTATGATACAAAACATCTTGAAGTTAGCATTGGAAATAATACTTGTAACTGTATGTAATTTATGATACGAATAAATTAATTTGGCTCCGCTTTTATCATATGCGGAATAGATCGATGTTTCTTTGCTCGTGATAATTTTCTTTGAGTGTGTATAATCAGGTCGATAGACGAATTTAATTTCTTTTTTGGGAATGTTAGAATCTCCAATATGGTTTATTGTACATTTTTGTATAGAAATAACTAATTTGTAATTCTGTGTTGATGCTTTGTGGTATTTTTAATCAGTACTAAAAAAAGGAATTGAATTATAGTTGCTAATTTCAATGAATTCATCATTTGAAGTATATGCACGTATATATGGTATATAGATATGAAAAAAAAACTACAACATTGTGTGGTAAAATTTACTTAATACTGTAAGTTCATAGGTAAAAACTTTCTCACATTATTATTTTTTATAAAAATTATATTCAATGAAAAAATTCTCCATCAACTATAATACCAACAAAATGACAATTTTAATCAGCTTCAAATCAGTTTAATGATTCAACTAATTTTGAAAAAATGTTCTTTCTGAGTTCAGCAATCATACGTAGTCACCGAATTTATCTAGAAAAGAAATAGTTAATTCGTTAGTTAATAAAAGCACTCAAAGTACATATATTATTTTATATCTAGCTTATTCTTAAAATATTATAGGTATTTACACTTACCAGTCGTAAGTCTAGTTTTGTCTTCCTCGAGGTAAAATATGTTGCCTGCTAATAATGTCAAATTTTCATGATTTTGCATGAATTGTTTCACAGGTGTAAAATCGTGCATTAAATGTCTAAAAAATTCAAATATTTGAAAAATTGGATCTTTGCAAGCCTAGGCTTTGTATGGAATACAATTATTATAAAAAATGAGTAACTTTCTTACGGGAAAGTATGGCGAACCAAACTCCTGTTATTCATTGTAAGATTCATCTTTCTGTCTTGTTCGAAAACTAAAAATACATACCCTGTTCTTGCTATAATAAACAAAACATGTTTATTTTTCAGTATGTCAATGAATTTACCAACTAGGTATGCCACATACTGCAACATGGAGTGGCATGAATTAATTTATTAATTCAACCAATTTACTTGTGATTGAAGGATCGGAAAATCGTTTAAACGGATATAGAACATTTCCAGCACTAATATTGCCACCGGGAATATCGTTGACTAACCACTGAATCCATTCACTTCTAGGAAAATCGCTGAAACGTCCAAAAACCATTTTATCGGGATAAATAAATTGAAGATTCGTTAGACCTGGAAATATCATGTGAATCAATCATACTGGTTAATTGACTGAAATGGATGTAGGTGTGGAGTTGTAGCACAGCCAGGACCATCTAGGGGGTTCGAACTTCTCTATAAATTTGGGAATAATTTTTGTTATTTTATTTCCTACGATATTTTAATTACGATCTTAAAAATCAAGAAGCAAAAGGCTAAAATGAAGGATTTTCCCACCCATTTTTTTGTAAAGAAAAATGGTGTAATACGTTCATGATAAATACGTATAAAATATTTGTACATATTGCTTTCATTCTACGCATTATATTGATGAAAAAATTTTAAATTTTACCAGCACAGTATAATGTGTAATAGGTGTCATTTTTTGGGTTCCAAATCACCCTTGGCGCTCCTTGTACTTGATAAGGGAAAAAAGGCTTGCCCGGTATGATTTCTATTTGTGGATTGAAAATTACCTGTATTCAAGAAATCGAAATTTAATCCAATTATTTACAGACGAAACACCTAAAGGAGTTTAAATATTTACATAAACTTACTGAACAAAGTTCAAAAGGAGGAACCGGGACGAGCTTATTTATTAATTTATGTTCAAGAAATAACGCAGTTACATTTGTAGAATCTCTATACGTCCGACCCTGAATAGAGGATATGAATAAAATATCGCAATAAATATTAATAAATTATTTTAAAATTGAACATGTATCGTTCAAGAGTACAGCTAGATCCTTAAAATTATAAGGTAGGCAAGTATAAAATTTATTTGAATCAAACTTACCTGCCGTAAGATACAAATAAAAAAAATTATTCCGAAAAAACTCCGCAACATTTTATGATCATTAAATGAAGATTCGACTGTTTGAAAACAAAAACGGATTCCTAACGAAAGATAAAATGGTTGTGATACCTTGGAGGTTACAGCACTTCATATAACCGAAAGTGAGATTATTAATTGGATAGAAATATGCGAATAATTGAGAACTAAGAGATTAATATAGGTATCTATCAAGTACATCAGATATGTATGATATTTATAAATTCATTCCTTCGCCTTCAAAAAAGGCAGCATTGTATTTCTACAACTTATATGTTGTAGAAATAGTGTATATTATTTGCGAAGGAAAAAGTTAAGTTTAAGCTCGAAATGAAATATTTTTAATTAGTTTTGTTTTATGACTTATGATGTAAAATGAAGAATTTTGTGAAGAATTTTAATTACCTATTTTTTTCAGGTATCTACTCATTTAACATGTCACCGTTACTTATAGACCGCATGTACATTGTATAGATTTTCTCATCTGAAAGGAAGTCTTCTAATATTGAGTACAATACAAATTTCTCATCAAATGAGAATTAAATAAGCACGCTTACGCTGGGTGCCACAAAGAAGAGAAAAACATCCCTATCGTGGTAAGAACGTGCACAGGCGCATGTCAATCATAATCCTATTCCAAATATTCGCTTGGTAAACCGTTCGTTTAATACAAATGAAATGGTAATTAATGATCAAAGACCCACATAAAAAACGGTTATAATAAACCAATCGGCGCGATTTTCATAATCAACGTGTGTTTTGAAAATTTGCATTTCCACTGGGAATTTTATTCGATTATGAAAACGGCAAACAAATCGGCATTGTAATATTTAATTCGAAGATTCGTTGTATGGAATATACTCAGTGATGCGTGAAATTATTCATACGCAGACAAAAAAGGATTAAGACTCGCTATCGAAATGGTGAAAAAAAAACAATCACCTCTATTGATAATCGTTCGAAGCCTGAAATTATAATTGAACAAGACTTCTTGGTTTTATTAATTCGATTAATAACCGCGGGGTATTTTTTTCAAGATTTATTTCTCGCTGAGCTTTTCTGTATGAGTGTTTTTTATATATCTGTATTATAATGTAATTAACGCATGGGGTTGGTAACGACGAAAATTGAACGTTATAGCTTCGTTCGAAAGTTTCCATTTGAAATATTACTATACACAAAAACGCCCACATCATGGCAAACGCTCAACAAGTAGCCTCGCAATCACGGGTCTCCGCTACACACGTACGTGTAATTTTTATAATTTGTTCGAAATGATACGAAATGTGAAAAGCGGAGAAGGTAAAAAATAAATAATTTCGACATTTCACGAACCGTGACAGAAAATTAAGAGCTCATTAAAAGAACACGTCGTATAGAAAATTTGTAGCAATGGCAAATGGTCGACAAAATACGTGTAGCTCGGCATAGCGAGTATACGTTGGGTTTTTATCATAGACGATATAACTATTTTCATGGTTCACGAAGCGTATCTGTTGGATTTTTACTAGCATCTTTTTGAAGAGCCGCCAGTTCTGTTAAATTCGTTTATTACACCGTTAATTAACACGTTATCAAAGTACAACGGCGACCAAACTAAATAAAGTTGTTATAAGCCTTCCTTTGACAATCTATATCTAAAATATATCTACAATTCTTTGCGTTCATTGTTGTATTCGATTAATAGAGTAAAATACGAGACCAGGCCTTTTCTCTTTTCAGTTTTTACTTTCGTTACTGTCCTTAAATAGAATCATAGGTACATGTGTTAACTTCATGTTATCCTTTTTTTGTGTTGGGTCGTACTAGAAACAAGCATGTGCCCCTGGTAATTTTCAAAAGATTTCATGATTTTAATGATTAAGAAATATTGTTTCATAATTATTATTATTTTCAAATTATGTATTTTTATGTTGATTTGCCACGAATTACACCAAATTTCTCATAGCAGCAATCCAGCATTTTTCGTATCGTCTGTCTTACATTTTTCTTCTACAAAGAAATTCGATACTTAAAGAACAAAAATAATAAATGATCATTGATAGGTATTATCAAATGATGATCTACGATTAAATGGAGGTTTAAAAAAATTCAAAATTGCTAATAATCAAAATGATTATTATTATTATTATTATTATAAAAAAATTGAATTTTTCAATTTTCATTCTATTTCATTTGCAAACCTAGCTTACCTAGTGAGGAAAAATTGAATTTCGCTATCTATTGTTGATCACGTGATCAATGTTTTGGTATTACTGGAGTGTTTGTTGGAGCCCGGGGTGTGGAGTGAGTAGTAGTCTTATCAATTATCGGTGTAATGGAATAATGGCGCCACTTCCAGTTTTCCGAGTTTCATGTTTTATTTGGGCTCAATTTCCTCGTTTTTGATGTATTAATTTTTAATTATGTAGTATATTGCTTTTATTTTAAAGGACGTGATTGCTAATCTTGAATTCTTGGTTTCTTGGTGAGTAATATTTTTCTGATCCATCACCAATTCTCACCTAATTCACCTATTCAATTTTATTTTTGGATTTTGTTTTGTTTGACCAGATGTGTTTGTTACTTTGCTTCCTTCTAATTTTATTTTCACCTATCGAGGAATGAGTAAGTTCATCATCATACCCATATTAATGATAGCGTATAGTAATAATGTAGTGTGTGCAAGAAGTGATCAGGCGTGAATTAACGAAGATGAGTACTCTTTACTTCATTGTTAGCATATAAAAACCACTGTCATACTCCTTAAATAACATTCAAACTAAATTATTACACGTACTCGATGAGAACATGTGATACAACTCCAGTCTCCGTTTTCAAGTACTTGAAAGACATCTCGATACAGTTTCTTTGGCGACCCTCATTTCGATTACCTCTTGCCGAAAAGTTACAGATTACCATCGAAATCGGTTTCACAACAATACAGCCAACCCGAGCGTACCACAAATGACACGCAAATTTATCCGAGTGTAAACATTTAAAAGAATACATCGGGGTAACGGAAATGATAAATAAATGAGAGCATTCCGCAACCGAAGAATTTTCAAAAAGGTATCGCACAAAAGAATTCTAGCTAATGTAAAGGCGCGTCTCTTTGAAATGGTTTTTGTCGTATATCTTTTGTGCCGATTAGCACGAATTAGCGACGGCTGGCATTGTTGCCAGGATACCGATAATCTTGGAAGCCGTTTATCAATATGACTGCGTAAATTAATTGGGTTCGGGTTGTCTACGATGGTGAAAAATTTCACGATATTTAGAATAAGTTTGTCGTCACGGTGTTGAATGATTGCCAACACATGCGAAAGTTGCTTTAATTGATTCGGACGTCGTCAGATTAAATTTCCACCTTTGCCTGGAGATTCGAGGTAAGTATACGAGTTCTATATCTACTTTTCTTCGTCTAAACCGCGACCATCTTAATTATCCGGAAATAACAAAACTCGCAGCTCGCATAGACGCGCTAAAACGCCTAGAATTTATTACTCAATTTTAAATGATTAATTTGGCCGATGGTAAAAATGGAAAATTGTTGATTGCTTATTTCACGATTTTGAAAAAAAAAACAGGTTCACGTACACGCGTTAAAAAATGCGAATGAAATAAAACAGACGAGAATACACGGTAATTGCTCGCTTCAAATAAAAACCACGCTCATATCGATGTTGAAACAAATACCTGTAAAGGTCAAAATATTAACGGCCAGGGTGTACAGAACCTGAACGTTCCAATAAATGACCGTACTGCCTTGTAGACATTGATATATGAAAAACCATTATTGACTGTAAGAGATCATATTGCTCTTTACTGCATATCTATGCCATACTATACGTAGTTTTTCAACTTAATACGCTCGACTTTCAAGTAATTACATTCTCGCATTCCATAACGAAGATATACCTGTATAATCACTCAAGTTCAGTGATACAAAAATTTTCCTAGTCCATGCTTCCTTTTCAAAAACCAACTTACCCCTAAATTTTGTCGCAGATTTAGTTAAAATTGGTCATCTGATATGAACGCGAATATCGAACAAAAGATCATGGTGATTATGAGATCTAGGTATCTTTACTACCACGTGCTTTGATATCATTATTTTACCACACGCTGAGATCTGAAATTAAACCGAGGGATGATAAATCGAATTTCATACGGAACTTCGATTCGCTAGATTCGATGCGACATATTTATTAATATAGAATATTTTAACAATACGTGCGCATGGGGGAGATGTCAAACAAAAGAGGTGAATTAACATATACCTCGTTTGGCACGCCGAATTACCTACTCATTGTGAATGTAATTCAAAGTGAGCGTGGCGTGTCTAATATCTTTGTTTGGTGGCAGAACTCTTTAATCTGAGATGAAATCGAGAATGGCTCTTCATCGGAGTCAAATCAGCTCTTTAATGTTGTTCGAGTCCTTAATGAGGAATTTTTAGATTGTGAAAGAATTACATCGAATTCATTTTCATGCAGTATTATGAGAGTTTGTTTATAAAAACTTCTTATTTTGGAACATTTATAATGTGTCTTCTTTCCTTTTTAATGTTTTTTATTCAATATTTTTTAATTTTTTCGTAATTAAAAAATGTCAAAGCATGAGTAAATAAAATTGATAATTTTCTAAAATTAAAAATGTTAATAAATTTTAAGAATAAAAAATATGTTAACAATAATAAAAAAGAAGTCAAAAAATGATACAAATACTAAAAACAAAAAAAATAGTAAAAATGAAAAAGTACTTAAAAAACAAAAAATTCACAAAAATGAAGTGTTAAAAAAGAGAATAATACCAAAAAAAGCTTTAACTTAATAAATTTTTGAACTTCTTAGTTCTTATATGTATTTTTCATTTATGACCATTTTTTATTTTTTGCCATTTTTTTGTTTTCATTTTTGGACATTTTCACAATTGTAAAAGTTCAGCATCACCGTAAGTTTCCTCTTTGTTCTTCTTTTTCAGAGAACTTCTTCTTTATGCTTATGGAAGCTTGTTAGAATATTGAAAATTTTAAGCCTCTCATCTATTTAAATAGTAGGAATAATTTACTGGAATTATCCAAGTTTATTTTATTATTGGTATATTGATGTCATAATACTAGCATTTCATTATTTCCTTTCTTCCCCACTTCCAATATGTTGGTTTGATTTTTTTCAAAAATCATTATCTGACATTCATCATCAATTGGGCTCGTATTAGATGGTAATCAAGATGTTGACTTTTTTCTTTCAAAATTATCTTGAAAAAATATATACATAATACGAGTATGTTAACATGGGGGAATTTCGTTTTTTTTTTTTTTTTTTTTCAAAAAGTGAAGGGACAGGGTTATAATTGACTTCCAATGAATGTAATGAGAATGTCAACTTCCTAACTAAATTTTTAGACAGCCAATTTAGAGTTCAAGTTTAAAAAATTTTGGAATGAACAGAAAAAAAAATTGAGTAATTAAAACTTTTCAAACCATTGTAGCATCATGAAAATGAATACGATAATTCGGGATTATCATCTTATCTTGGGGTTTCCCGGTCCTTTGGTGGTATGGTGGCGTACCTTACGATAAGAGAGTATAGGAATTTAGTTGTCCTCATCTATCGCTGCTGTTAATAGGCACATGAGTCGATTCTGTTTAAGTGTAATTGAAAGAGCTTTCTACATATCGATTTCGTTAAATTGACGTGCGTACCGAATTGAAATTTTGAATCGGAATTTATTATTTTTTTTGTTATATGATATTAAAGATTAATATGTAGTGTTTGAGACGCGTGCTGCCTCCCTGCTTGGGGGGATCCATGGCCACACATGAAAATTATATATATAAAATGCACCGGTGTTTTGAAATTGCTTGTTCGAGATATTATTTTGCGAAATAATCATGTTGGAGTGAAGAAATGGCAGATCATTCAGTTCGATATTTATTTTACGCTACACCATCTAAAGTCATATTTTATCATTCAAGGACTGAAAAAATTAGCCGGCGATTTAAAAAAAACAAAATCAGCAATTCTGGTTGTTTCCAGTAATAAACGTCGAATACGTAATTCGTTGATCGTGTGCACAATACGCGTTCATTTTAAGCTTTTTCGAACTCAAGAAGCAAAATATGCTCAGCTTTTGTACCACAAGGGTTGCTGAAATATAAGCTTTTTTATGATGAAATATCCAAGTCATTTTGAAGCAAGAAAGCCTCCTAAATCAATTTTTAGAACCTCCTACCCTCTGAAAAAAATTGGATTCTAAGTTTTATATATTTTGAAATTAACAAAAAAAATTATGACGTCCTTTTGAAATCATTCAGCAACTATTCTGACACAGTCCCCTTTAATTTTGTTTTTGGAAAAAAACGCAAATTTGCCCACTTTATTATACTGTGCGACCCATCGAACCCCGAGAACAAAAGCGTCAAATTCCCTACTCTGGTAAAAAAAGCCTTATGATTAGATGTTGGTTACACTGTATTATGGCAAAGAGGAACAAACGAAAGCAAGTTTAATTTTCAATTTCTTTTTTGTTCATTATTTTTCGTTGTAAAACAGTGTTACCAACATCTAATCAAAACTTTTTTTACCATAGTTGGGAATTTGATACTCTAGTGCTACGGGTTAGATGGTTCGCACAGTATGTATTTATTTTAATGATTTTTTTTTTGTACTTCGTTTTTTCTTTAATTAATTTTTTGATCAAATATCGTGCTAATATTTTCATCGAAAGTTTTCTAGAGCATTCTGCGACCACATTCTGAAAATTGAGATCTATACTATAACTTCAATGTTGAACCAAAAGTCAAAATATTCTGAATTTTCGATCACTCGATAGGCACATATCGCTCTAACGAAGAAGCACGCCGAGTCCAGAAATTAAATTACAACATAACCTTCATTTTGGTCGAACAACTGGTAAACCTTTGAATGATTGATTGACTGTTCAACTCTTTCCCTTTCGCGGTTTTCCAAGTCACGCCTAGGCTATCAGTGGGAAGCCCCCTCGAGCGTTGATTGCTTTATTACCAATCGTAGACGAGTGAAATTAAAAAAAAAAAAAACGAAAAGGTCGAAACGAGATTTGTTTATTTTACCTGACACTGAGCAATGCGCTTAATTTAGATTAATGCGTTTCTAAAATTTACGATTTAAGTGGTTCCATCGATCGGGTACCACAACCACCAGCAATCTACAGAATTGGAAAAATCAACTGCCGAAAATTCGGGGAGCTCGTCGCGAAAAATATGAAGTGTTTACTAACGCGACCGAATGCTAACTCCGAGAAGGGTTCCAAGGTTGAAAAAGGAATTAGCGGTAAGCCATAAATAACTAACAACAGTTACAAGAAAATATAATAGGATGTAAGTATAGGACACGGTGCCGTACACGTTGATTAGGCCGATTCAAAATGGGTTCTTTTCGGCGAACCCTACCAGTGAAAAGGAATTAGAGGATTTGCGTTTTAACACATGACTAAATAACCACAGTCGATAAGTAGATTATAGGACGGATGAGGGGGTTATTTAGTATTAAATAGAAGCATAGGTGAGACTGGTTCTGGTATTATATACGCAGTTTAACGTCTGGTAAATATGAAACATAGGGTGTCTCCCCGTCACGAGGATTACTCTGCTCTCGTTCAATAGAGCCCGGCAAGAGGAAAAAAAATCGTAACAAGGTGTTGCTCGTGTTCATTGCACGTCTAAATGGCCAATGGTAGTGTTCCAAATCGATCGACGTTATTCAATAGATTGGTGATCGCTTCGTCGGTAATCCTGGCGGTTTATTTTTTAGGCCGCGACGTACCGATGCACGCGCCGTCTGCGTGAAAATCCGCCGGTTAATTTCGAAGCTACGATTCGCCTTTCTAAGCCATAAGTCACCGAATGGGTCGTGATTTATGCAAATACAACGGTACCGAGTCTGTTATTTCGGCGTACACTCCGACAATACAAACGAATAATCATTATTTTTAACCCGTCCGCGTCGTCTGTAATTTCGCGGCACTAAAAGACCTTTAACAACCCGAAACTTTTTCGTATTTTCGCCAGCCACCTAAAATGGCGAACCGAGTTAATATTTTAAACCAGTTCGAACGCGTTAATTTTTATGTCTTCATAACGAAACAGAAACCAGATTGGGAAAAATAATAGGTTTCGTGGTGTCGGTACAGCGTCGCAGTTGCCGTGCGGAAAATATAAAAATACAATAAAAACCCTCATTAATCTTCCCGAAGGGGCGGAGTTCACAGATTTACACTTGCGTCTTTTCCGGGACCCATGCTAGTCGTAACGGGAACGTGTGAACGACGCTAATTAAGGGAGGATTTTCGACGATGACCGCAACCTATACGAGGTATCGTTTCGCTCGTCTGCGCTGGCTGGGTCGGCTTTCGCGGCGTATGGCTGAAATTAGAGCGTCTGCGCTTTCGTCGACACGGAATTTCGTTCTCGTAAATCTTCCTTTTGCGTACAGAGTTCTTAATGGATCGGTGGAAATTATACGTGAATGAGGGGAATGAGTGCGAGAGCTTGTTGACAATGTTGTCGTACCCGGAGTATCTTTGGTTGGGACTGAATGGTGGATATTTCGACATGAATATTTTACACGTATTTGAAATTACGAGGATATGGTACTGTTGAAACTGACGTTGTTTGGAAGATTTTCTAGTGTTTTGTGAAAATTAAATGACGGAGAAAACCCGCTGGTTATTTGAAATTAAAACTTAATTCTATATTTATTTTAAAAAATATTCTACATTCAATAATTCTGGATACTGGTGATTTAATAAGTAAATGTATATTTGAGTGCCCTCCTCGCAGCTGAATTAGTATATTACGAAGGAGGCACTAAGGAAATAAGATACATTCTTGTAAAAATAATAAGTAATTTCGCTTTAATTAATTCATTTAAAATTTACCCCCATCCACCCACCTCTGAAAAAAAAACCAAATCATGAGTCTATATTACCCATTCACCAATTAAAATTATTCAGGATATATACTGGGTATTCCTGGAGTGTGCTGATAGGTCAGATATAGTATATCAATGTTGTGATAATTTGCCAACACCAACTCATGAAAAGGCAGAAATTAAAAATTTTGGAAAACATTTTTTTCATCTTGATGGTGACCTATAGTATGGGTCGATTTTTACTTTTTCTTTTAAATTGAGCAGGCGCCTAGTTCAGTCGTTGCAAAACAATCCCAATGGAATGTAAAAAAAATTTCAGCCCTCTAGGTTAATATTTACCCCTTCCATAATTGAGTCAAAGTTTGCAAATAAGCAAAATTTTTTCAAAAAATTTGAAAAAATTATGTTAGATCTATTTAAATCATTTGTGCATTTAAGCATCATGTTTTGCTTTCCCAACTTCGAGAAAAAAATTAATTTCCAATTTTTCCTCTATCCAGGGGTTCCAAAAATACCTAAACTATGTGCTAAAGTACACTATTTTACCGGTTTTTCCATTTTATTTAGTATCATTTATTTGCTAATAATTAATTAATATTGTGTAAAAGGTAAGTAGCTGAATACAACTATGAAGTATTCTTTAGGCTCAAACAATATAGATGTAGTGGTCCATTTTCACTATTATGGAGTCTCCAAAATAGTCATTATATGAGTGTAATTACGATTTACTATTTCTACCTACCTAAGAATTATTCATTCTTTCAACATTCGAAGATTCAATTTTTAAATAACTCTACAACGCTTTGCTTTATAACAGCCTAAGTGGCTGCGCATCAAGTATCTCCAGGCAGCTAGATAATAGGCAAGCATTTGTCGAATAATTCAAATTTTAAAATCTTTTTTAAATTCTAAAGATGGCATCATGTAGAAATGAAAAAACCAAAACAATTTATTAGGGAATGAATATATTGGAAAACGCTTTCGGACACTTCATTTATTGGTTCGTTTGTTTACTTATCCAAATGAACTGGCCCTACGACATCTCGTTGTAGATTTAGCTTGAAAAACGATTGGAAAACTTATTTCTGCGTGCCAAAATTTATCGGTCGTTCAATTTGAAACTATCACAAATTTGATTAAGAATTGAAAATTTCTCTATTTCTGATTTCAGCACCCGCCAAAAATGTTTATTGGAAATCTTTCGCACTATTGAAAATGACCCATTTCCCGCAAGATCTTGCAGAAAGGAATCCAGACCCAATGTCCAGAGTCCGATGACTTACCACAGTCAATCGCATATTACGACTTTACATCTCTATCAACGACCTAAGCGAGCAGCTAAAAGTTTTAACCATCAATATAATGAGAGTGTTCGTGCCAATGTGGTACGCTATTAAAAAAAGTTGCAAATATGAGGATAGCCTTTATCAATTCTTCGAACAAATACGTCTAATTCACGAATTATCAAGCAATGTACAGAAAATTATTCATCCAGTTTTACAGAGGAACAGGTACTACTCTCATCCCGACAAATTACCTATAGCTACATATGATAGATGATTAAAACGAGGTTGTAAGAAAATAGGCTTAGAAGAAAATTGCAGTTGCTGCTCGATCTAATTCAAGGAAACGGAGTTTTGTTCTCCATAAAATTAATTTCATGGTCGAGGAGTATTCGAAATTAATTAATTGGTCCACGAAGGGTTAGATTCTATTACATTTTTCAATCTTTTTTACACCCAATATTCATTCTGCTAGAAAAGTATTTCAGTTTTTTCATTTCTACAGCCATCTCTCGAATTTAAAAAAGATTTTAAAATTTGAATTATTCAACTAATGCTTGCTTATTATCTAGCTGCATGGAGGTACTCGATGCATAGCCACCTAGGCTTGATGAGTTCTAGTATAAAGCAAAGCGTGGTAGAGTTATTTAAAAATTACTTTGACTCAATTATGGAAGGGGTAAATATTAACCTAGATGGCTGAAATTTTTTTACATTCTATTGGGATCGTTTCGCAACGACTGAACTAGGTGCCTGCTCAATTTTCCAAAAAAAGTAAAAATCGACCTACCCTAGTGACCAACTTTGAAAAGTTTTATCTCTTCATCAAACATAGATAGACACTAAGATTTAAAGAATATATTAGCGTAGTTTTACTGATAAAAAAATGGTAAAGTTGGAGCAGCCACTTGGGGAGATATGAGGAAATTATTATTGAAAAACACGATAAACAATGTAATTTTTAGCTGAATTTTCAACTTGAAAACGATAACTATTACAGCCTACCTGAGGACTGGGGAAAAGTGGGGTCTTCAAATCTTTGCGTTTCAAACCATTTGTAAACATTTGACAATTTTTTAATGTTGTATGTACATTTATATTTTTCCCCATGCTTAGCGCTGGCGCATATTCATGAAATTCCCTCTAAACTTGGTGAGAGATTATTCTTAGAAATACGACTAAACTGCTTTTTTGTTTTTTCCATACATCTCAGAATGACAGATCACTCAAATTTTGAAGGGGGCTGGAGAAGAAGCAAATACCTCAAATTATGCGTTTTTGATCTCATATGAAAGAGTGAGTTACAGACATCACCATATCAAAATTTCACCTTCATAAGTGCATTTGTAGGGGAGTTGGAGCAGACAAATGCTTTATAAGGAAGTTTTGAGCCATGAAATTTCTAGAATTTTCTATATATTCTCACCAAATCAATCTACAAAAATCAAACTTTGTATGCGTAGTAAATTGGTAACCAGAATATGACTTCTTGCATTTGGCTCAAAATAGATCCAAAATGGCGGATTATCAAAATTTGAGTAGAGCTTGAGGAGCCTCAAATTATTAAAAACGTAATTGATATGAACTCATATGATTATTGGGGATAAGAAGTAAAATGTATTCTCAATTCACTTCTATGCATGATGTTGTAGGGGAGAAGGAGGGGTTATTGACTTGAATTGATACAAAATGGCGGATTGTTGAAATTTTAGAAACGCTTGAGGAGCCTAATATAGCTGAAAATCGAAAAATATGGTTTCATAAATGATTGTTATGAGCAAGAAGCAATACATATCTCACATTCCAACTTCTTATGGGGTTTTGGAGGAAATAGAGTGGGAATTTTCAGACTCTGTACTGGGTGTGGCTTGTAGTCATGAAGGGATTAACAACGTTGTTTGCTAACCTGAATAAACCCCAATTAAAAACTCAGCTTCAGTAATGCGGCATGGCTGCTTAGTGCGTACTTTTTAAAAATTTTATTCAAAATTTGAATTGAAAGCGAAATTTGGAAAAAAAAAGTTGAATATTTTTCCAACTCTACCCCTTCTTTTTTAAAATTATCTAACGTCTGGGACTCCCAACAATTTTTGTATGGAAATATGTTGTCTCTATAACGAATTCTAAATATTTATGTTTTTTGATGTTTTGTTTCGACACCCCGCTCCCCCCCCCTACAAAAAAAGCTTTCATCTTTCTGGTTATGAATTTTTTCACATTTATCAAAATTCACCAATATTTGTATTTGAAATCATACAAACTTCAACGTAACGTATGCTATGTATTTTTTATATCGTGAGGAAATTCACCACATCCAACCAACCAGATGCACTTCGCGGTCTGCGCTAAACTCAGTTCGCATCTTA
This sequence comes from Phenacoccus solenopsis, assembly GCA_009761765.1. Classification (NCBI taxonomy): domain Eukaryota; kingdom Metazoa; phylum Arthropoda; class Insecta; order Hemiptera; family Pseudococcidae; genus Phenacoccus; species Phenacoccus solenopsis. The sequence continues at coordinate 30,587,306 of CM019754.1, read as the reverse complement.
ATTTAAAATCGTCGAAAAAAAATACACCGCCGAATAATAAATACGTTGAAAAAGAACCTCCACTCGGGTATCATGTCGTTCGACCATAAATCTAATTGAAACCTCATTGAAATACGAACTGCAGATAGAGCCGAGAATACCTCCATTAGTATCATCAAGTATTGTTAGCGGCAGCAGATTATCGCGCAGATGAAGCACAGCGAAGAGAGAAGGTAGAATGAAAAAAAAAACAACTAAAGAAGGACGACTGAAACCGAGAGTCTGATAAATTGAGTTCGTTTTAAGAACCCGGTACCAGGTATAATAGTTAAAATAAAATCCACTAACAAGAATCCCGTGCTATATATCATGATCATTAGCGTTGCCACTCCATAAAGATGTGGTATTTTTCAGTCTGCTAAAATGCCTACCATACGGAACGTAAGTTGATAACTCTCGGATAAAACATGTTAATAATTTTGGACCACTTGTTAGAAAAAGAAAAAAAAATGTAAAACCGTGTTCGGACTGAAGTGAAAACAGCAATTTAATTCTTACGAGGTGATTTTTATATATACCGTCGCATGAAATATTTCGCAGCCTAGCATCCGGACGGACGTCGATTATCGACAGATGCTCGGGGACGAATTTTTCGGTGAACTAGTATTTTTAATTTAATTGATTTGTACGGCCGGACATCCACCCAGCCTTTCTAATGATGGTAATTTTTCACCTTTCGGGGTACCGAGCTTGTGTATTCGCCAGAGTAGCCTTTTCTAGATCTCAGCCGATGAAAAATATACTCGTACGAATGGACGATAATTTAAATATGCAAATTAGCGCGGACGCGATCTTCTTGAATTTATCTTTTCGATGTAATAAAATAATTTAGAATGTGGTTGTTCGGTACAATTTGTTGTTAGCCACTTTCGAACAGATACGTTCATTAAGTAGAGAAATGTATTGCTTAATGAAAACATCGCCGCTTTTTTTTCCTTCTAGAAAAAATCTCCAACGTAATGCGAGTGAATTTTTTATGCTCCTAAAATACTTACGCATATATACGCTTGGATGAGGGAAGTTAAGCTAGAGATATCTGAAAATCTAAAACTGGCTAAATTTTTCAGTTTTTAGGCCCCTCGTATTCTTTGGAAAAATTATGCTTGTATACTTCTTGTTTAGTTTTTATGATCTATTTCGTTTATCATAAACTTTGAAAAAGTGACTGGAAGGAAATGCCCCGAACGTAAATTTATGGAGACTCCAAATAGAAGTATGACATGTGCTCAACAGGTAGAATAGAGTGGATAGATTTTGAAGTTTCTCAGAAAATCTGTAGCTACAGGTTGAATGAATTTTTAAAGCACCCAATAGTATGTTTAAGAAATTATATACCTATAATAGGCTTCAAGATTGAAAATTTGGACTTTTTCAAAAAATTATATTTTTCTGACGTGAATGATTTTGTTTTGGCAGAATACTCTTCTCAATAAAAGAAATATAAATAAAATCATTTTTTACCATATTTAGTGGTTCCAAAAATATATTTTTCAATTCTGCTAAGTAGGTCAAATTTTTTGATTTTTCGCATTATTCTGTAATATTGGTGAATGAAGCATCAATTTATAAATACGAGTATAACCAATAAGCTCAATAGAATTGAACATAGAGTTTGTAGAATAAGAAGAATTTCCTTTCTGAGTGCTTCCCAAAATTCCAAGATATTTGGTATACTGATCGCATATATTGCTTGAATGATGCAGTGCTTTTAATCATAGGTACATTCAAGGCATCTAGGAGGCTACAGCTCGCCTTTTCCAAAAAAATTCTTCGAAATTTAAAAATCGATCATAAAGCGTATACGCGTAAATGGCGCGGAAAAAATTTAATCCTTCTTTCTTGGTTTAGCCCCCTCTCTCCAATAAAAAACTTCTGGTTGCGCCAATGCTTTCATGTGATGAGCTCAGAATTTAAATTTTACTTTTTCAAAGTGCTTATGTACCTCTAGCTTTAATTCAACTGTACTTATGGATTGTATTGTATTGATGAATTGATGCTTAACTCAAAAAATCATAAAATTTGACCTAAATATTTAATTACATATTAAGCAGAATTGTGAATATATGTATATATTTTTTGGACCCCCGAATATGGCAAAAAATTATATTATATGTGTATATTTTATATTTTTTGATATCAAGGAGTTGAAATACTCATATTATATCCAGAAAATCATACACTTCACAAAATATTTCTATGAAATAATTCAAAATTTGAGCTCACATGAGAATACTTGTTAAATAATGACTCGATGGCGCATATTTTTTGAGCATTATTGGGGTCCTTTAATAAGTTATCTCTTTCTGCTGTTATCGATTTTCAAAAAAAAAATAAATAAAATAAAATTAATGCACCCTACTTATTAGCTTTAAGTGGGTGGAGGAGGTAGCTTCAAATTTGATCACGTAAGTACTTTTTGGCGATTAAATAATGAATTTATTTTATAATATAAAGTGTTTACTTTAATAATTTTTTATATCATTAATTTCACATATCTAATTTTTTTATTGAACCTGAAATTTATTATGATAACGTAATATTCATTTCATCACAATAATTTTACAATTCGTCATTTTCGATCCATTTTGATACAAAATTAGAAGGTCATATTCTGGTCGTCAGCTGACCCCACATACAAAGTTTGACCTTTCTGCGTCGATTTGGTGACGAGGTATGGAAGATTCCTGAAATTTCCTACATCAATTTCCTGTTGTGTACCCCCACCACATTTTGAGATTGATAACCATTCCAACATCATGTATGGATGTGAATTGGGGATATTATTATACTTCTTGTACCCAACAATCATTTTGGCATTTTTGTTTAACGTTGAAGTTATACATATACTATAGGTCTCGATTTTCGGAATATAGCGTTAGAATACTCTATTGAAGATTCTCGATGAAAATATTAGCACAATATTTAGTTAAAAAATTAATAATAAAAATTAATTTTAAAAAGTATACAAAATAAAAAAGCGTAAGCAGCCATGCCGCATTACTGGAGCGGAGTTTTCTACTGAAGCTTGTTCAAGTTTGGAAATAATGTTGTTAACTCCTTCGTGTGTACACGCCACACCCAATACCGAGTCTGAATTTTTTTTAATGAAGTGAATAAATGTGCAAAATTGAAAAACTGTATGTGGTAAAATGTTTAGAAATACGTAAAAAAACTTTTTAACTCTTAGTTTCTTAGAAAGTCTGTAATTTGCACTTGTTTGGTGGAAGAAATTTTCTTTTCGAAGGCTAAATTTGATGATTCATTTCAACGGTTATGTTACATCATGCGTTAAATAATGCGAAATTTGTCCAATGATCGAAGTGTTAAATAATAAGAGGAAAAATTTGGCCGTCAAATAATGCGAACGTCAAGTAATCGGGGAACAAATAATAAGGTTTTACTGTACAACAAAAAGTTGGACATGTGTCAGGTGATTATAAATGGACTGAAACGCAATGATTTTAAAACGCCACTCTTCCCCCCCACCCTTCATAAATCGGGTGTACTGTAATAGCTATCATTTTTATTATAAAGTCAGCTAAAAATAAGTATAATTTCATATAATAATAATCTTTTCTCTTGCAAACGTGTGAACGTTTAAAATTTCAAAAGTTTTAGAACTTTGACTTTATTTTGGATAGGCCTCTAAAAATTGAATTAGGAACCTGCAATTTTTATGATTTCCTTTTCAGTTTATTTAACTACTACTGTAACCATATTCCTTCACTTTTTGAAAAAAAACCGAATTCGGCTCAACCTAACCGCAACCCTTTTTTCATCCGTGCTTGGAGTTGGAGACATAGCCTATTTCAGCTCAGAACTTTCGATTTTTCGCTCATTACTTTTCAGTCGCTGTTCGAATTAAAAATGCTCATTTTCTGGAGTATCCTGTCGCCCACAGTGAGTGAGCAATTCTTTAGAGTATTGAGAAAATACGGAATCGTTGGGAAACTCGTACAATGTGCGCATGCTTACAAATTACAATTACCTCACACCGTGTACCCGGTTGGGTGGTTGCGGATGGAGCCTAAGCCTGAGGTATTTGCCGAAACGCTGAAACGACACAGAGGACGTTTCTTCGTCCAATTATCTTTTACTGGTTTTTTATGTAAATAAACTTAACGCGGATTTGCTCGACGGCGGCTATTCACATTTTAACACGAAAGATATTATTAGGTAAATTTTACTGCCGTAATAAATTCGTTTTTGAACACGGACTTATAAAAATTTTATTCGGTTTTGTTATTCGGCCGCGCCACGAAGCGACAAACATCGGTGGAAAAAATTGGTCGGTAGGTGTTCTCAAAATTCTCGGTAATAGAGGTCGCAAACAGGTTTATCAGTCGACGTAATATTGTTTCATTCGGTAGTTATTTTATGTTAATAACACGGCGAATGGTATTTGTGTGATTATTATAAAGTTCTTGTCTTGTTTTATGAGATTAACTAGCGGTTTAGTTTATGTTCATTCGCGTACGCCGTATAAATTCACAGCCGGTCTTATACCATTGGTGGAAGAAAATTAGTTTTCGGTAAATTGGCGTGGCTACGAATAATTTCGCCGCAATTTATGAACTTTCGGGCGCCATTTTTTCCACCCGTATTGGAAAATTATCGTACCCGTCGACCGGTCGTATCGGTGCCATTTTGAGTAATTGTACGATGCTTGTCGCCATAATGAGATAATCACTTTTTACGAGCGAAAACAAATCGTACTTTTTTTCCATCTCGATTCGGCGTTTAATTTGTTATTTACCTTGTTTCAAGATCGATTTTTATGAAGTCGTTAAACGACGCCTGATTCGTTGATTATCTTTAATTGATTTTGTCTAAGGTAATCGATCGTGTTTTTTTTTTTGGTGTTTTATTTCGGCATCCGATCAGACAATTAGTTTCGGAGCGGATATTTAATGCTCTATTTTGGAGCGACGATTGTTACACCATATATGGCTTCGGCTTCGCCCGTTCCTGTAGCGTTTTTTATTTGGATTTTATTGAGGTTAAACGGTGGTGGTATTTTTCGAGAGTTCTCAGGTGTAAAATAAGCTATAATGGGAGTTTCGTTTGACCTTGAAAGAAGAGGCTTACCGAGAACAATTCCGTTGCTTTGTAATACACTTCGAAGTACAGTGTAGTCAGTGCCTGAGAGTTAATCCTTGTACTTATAAAAAGTGAAGAAGAGATTATAGAATGCTCAAAATTTGTCTTCAAGACTCGAAAAATCGCTACTGATTAAATTTTGATGCACATTATTTGGATGTCACACAGTGCATAGTAAAAATCGAAAAATCGAAGTTTCATTTTGACGATGGAAATGTCCTAAAAATTTTATTTGAAGTGAACTATTATCTCACCATAATGGTCATGAAAGAGCTTGATGTAAGGGGTGATAAGAGTATCCCAACTTTTCTCTCAAGCTTTTTGTTATTATACAAAAAAAATGAAGTTGAAATAATAAATGCTGAGTTAGTTTTGTTTTATTTATTATTTTTTTTTTTTAAGCATTCACACATTTTTTTTACAAATTCCTTTTGGCTGGCTCCAAATCGCATTTGTCACCCGGGCCTTTTGCTTAGATCAGCCACTGGGTGCGACTAATATTTTGAAATTAGATTTTAGATGGTGCCTCCTGAAAATGTACCTTTGAGCTCCAAATGAGCCTGCAAAAAATTCCAATTGGAAAAAATATTTTTAATTCGTGGCGACTTAAGCTTAAAGTTCCCAAAAATTTGAAATTTTGAAAAAAAGTCAAGAACAATAATTTTTCATAAAATTTTTTTTTCTTGTTTGGACATAGTATTTTATGTCTTGAAGGGCCAAAAAAAAATTTAACTGACAATTTTTCCCAAAATAATAGTAGGTGAAAAAATTTTTATGTTGTTGATATTTTTGGAAACACCTAATTAACCAATGAGGATCATGGAAAGAGGTATCATATCCTAGCCTTGAAATCCAGCTTATTGAAAATAAATATTGAATAACAAATTTTTTTCTTGCATATATTTGATGAAACAATTTTTTTGATTCTGCAACATTATTAATTATATATTGTGAAATGTTAGTAATTAGGTACTTGGGTCAGTAAATTTATTGTTTAGGAACGCCTGAAAGATGAAAATTGGCTGAAAATTGTATGTCAAATTTCAGCGTGCCAAAATTAAGGCTATATTCTCAATTTGCTAATCCATCATTTGTTTTAAAAAATAATAATAACGATATTAAGTTCCCTCAATAATTGAAAAAAAAAAATGTTTACTCTCTACTATTTTGCGATAAATTATCCGGTAAACTTTTTATTAATCCTTAAGAAGCATAAACATACAACAGTTTACCAGAAAAAATTTCCTTTTTTTTTAAATTTCGAATTTTTGGAAAGGGTGAATAAATCAAAACGTTTGAGAAATTTTCATGTAGGTACATAGAAATCGTCAATCTGCAACTTTTCAACCACAAGGTAGGGCGATCAAGATGGCCTCCAATCGATCTGCTTATGGGCTAGTGAGATGTAAAAACTCAAATTGGGCCTTTGTAATAGCCCAGTGAATCGATCCGGAGGCTATAGAGAGGAAAAACCATGTTCTTTCGAAAAATACACTATTTTAAAAACCCCTATAATTCCCACATGTGGTCCGTGGGTTCTGAAATTTTGCATGGGAACTTTCATCTCAAGGATATTCCTGAAATTTAATCAAAATTGAAGAACATTTTTTGTTTTTCTTTCCACCCTAATACTTATGGTACTCGTATTATAAAGGTAAAAGACGTGTGTAACGTACACTGTTAGCTGAAGGGGAATGAGGGGAAGGGCTGAATGTTCCACTACTCGTATTAGTCGTTTATTACATTTTTTTTTTAAATTTTAAAATGAAAAATAAAATTAATAACATCCGAAGAGTGGTAAAAATCGATTATATGATACTTTTTCGCATTTGGCGATCCACACGTAAGATAAATCTACATAAAAAAACACGTTTTTAGGATACTCTAAAAAAGTGGTCGTTTTTCGTTATTAAGGTATTTTTTACTGTTGAAATTTGCAAATGGCCAAAACACCATGAAGGAATGAACCAAAATTGCTCAAAATTTTATCTCAGATACACCACTATGATACCTACCTATGTGCGAAAGAACAAAAAATTTCCTTCATTCTGGACGAAATGAAAAATTCGTGAAAAAACGATAATAAAATGGGTATGGAACGGAAATGAAGGGTGGTAAGGGTCCAAAACTTGGCCAAAAATTTTTTTAGTTTGGGCGCACCACCTGAGGGGTATAGGAGCCAAAAAACGCTTGGGGCCAAAATCACCCCTTATTCGGGTATACCCTTTAGAAATGAAATCACCGCTGATTAAAAATGATTTTTTCGAGCTGAAATTTTTTAGGTTTCATTTGGAACCTAGATGTTTAAGGGAGGTACTTAAAAAGCTGAAAAAATCTTTCACCTGCATAATTATATTAAAGGCACACTAATAAATGGGTAACATTTTTTTTCTGCTGTTTTTAGGTGAGTTTAATTAAATGTGGAGGCTATTGTAATCTACCTTATTTGGGAAGAAAGGCTCGAGAAGAGGGAAGTCTTTAAATTAATAAATTTCAGACCATTTGTAATTATTTGAAAAATCAATTTTTAATTACTTTCTCTCGTTGAATTTCGAAAATTTAAGGTATACTACCAAAAATATCCATTATGGCCGATAAACATAGTACAAAAAATAAATAGTGAAAAATTGAATTTTTCATGTATGAATTTTTTTTCGAATGAATTTCGTTTTTTTTAAGCTTATTGAAAGGTGTAAAATGCAAGTTGTTTTACTTTTAATCGAATAAATTTATTTTCATCATAAGCTCGTAACTTATCATTGATAATTAGTACCTAATCGACCCTGAAGGAAGTACATATAGGGACGGAGGTATGAGAATTTTCCCAATACGTTCGAATCATTGTATTCACGATTCATGTACTCTCATAATTTTCTCTCATCCGAAAAAACCAACTCGACCCGTTGGACCGCCAATGAACGATTACGATTAGGTTAATTTCTTTATTAAATCATCACCTCGACACGCATACCTTTATCTGTACAAGTACCTCCTTCGTCCTACACTTGAACGTATTACGGTTTTCCCAACGCTAATACCCCGTTAAATTTATTCCGTTCACAAATCCGAAAACATTGTTTCATACCAGGGGGATAAAGTAGAACCAGATAGAAGGGGAACGAAAAGGCATAGAGAAGGATTACAACAATAGTGTCACGACCGCGCGTTAATTCCGTTGCGCGCAAAAGCCGAGATGTTTTTAAATAATAATTATTAATGTCTATATTAAATATTTATGCGCTGATTAAAAAAGTGGCTCGTGTTATCGTTGCTTATGTGGGCGATTTGATTTATAGGCATATAGCGCCGTGGGATTCTTATAAAACGAGACTATTAGTTCCCACCGCGATACCTTCGAGTGCATCGTTTTGGCTTAGCGTACGCGTACCTACAAGTCTATACGTAAGGAAAAGCGACGTTAATTGCTTGACCGTGTATCGGCCAGTGCAGGTTGTGTGTGTGAGATGGCGATTATCAGGTGAACATTTCCATTTTTTCTTTCGGGTCGATTTTAAAAATAACGTTCTCTCGCAAATGCGAATAGTATGGGAATTCAAATGATGAATGAATTATAACCCTACTGTAGTAGTTGTTCGCTAATTTTAAGTGAGTTTAGTAATATCCTATAAAATATTTAAAAAAAAAAAACTTACAAAAAAAGCAAAAAAATGTAATCAACCATGCCAAATTATTGGAACTGAGTTTTTAATTGGGGCTTGTTCAAACTTTCAGATAATCTTGTTAATCTTATCATGTCCATAGGCCACACCCAGTACTGTGTGGTAAGCTGGTGGAGACGATTCATGAAATTTCTGACTTGATTTTCCATCTAAAAGCCTTTTAATTCTACACCTGGCGGCCAAGTGCACATAAGAAGCACTCTGTCATAATTATAAAATAATGATTAAAAATTTTTGACCTTTCATTTACCTCCAGCACATTTTGATGGTAATAATCCCTCCTCCTTCCTCTCAACATGACACGCGAAGATGGTCAGATAGCACTCAAAGAAATCGCCATAAAAGAGTAGAAACTATTATTAAAATTCAGAAATGGTTCTTATATTTTGAAGTAAATTTCGAAATTATCATTTTTTAACGAATGAGCCCTGAAAAATGTATAACAAGTTCTATTCTTTGAAAATAGAGTTACGAGATAATGAAAACATAAAAAAAAAACTACGCCAAAATGTAATCGTTCTTATAACTGTAGAAATCAATTCTGAGTAAAACTGAATTATTGCTGCATAATTGAAGATTTATTTGCCAGGGTAGCATTCCTTGAATGTTGACGAAAGGTTTCTATGCAAGTCGCAACTTGTGATACAATTTGTATAATGATTGCCACATTTATAATAAACATTCTGACATCAATTTTTATCCTCGCGTACAACACTTGCTCGAGTTCATTTTTTGAGTTGAATATTTTTTTGTTACTAATACGAGCATGTGATACCTTCAAAACGAGGGAAATCAAGGGAACTATAGACGTGAGTAAAATTTCTTCACTTATAAACACAGTTCATTTTATCAATGATTTTCGTTCCAAATTTTCCTGATTTCCCTTAGCCAAACATTATTCTACCCCAAGATATTCTAACAGGTAATCAAGGAAAATCATCAAGTACTGAAAAAAGAAATAAATCGCCTGTCAAGGAAGAAGAATGGTCTAGATAGAGAGTAATAGTGTTGGGCGATTAATAATCGATCAATCGAAAATGTTGATTAACCGGTTAAAATAATCGGAAGAATCGATTAATCGATTATTAAAAGTAATCGATTATTTCATCGATTATTTTATGAAATAATCGATTAATCGGCCAATTTTTAGTTTTTACATTTTTTTTTCAATAATGCTTCGATATTTCTGAAAAAGAAAGCTTTTTATAAAAAAAATAATAATTTTGTGAAGACATTTTGTTATTTTATATTTTTATTTTATTTTTAAACATTAAATTTTTATTATTATTTTTATTTATTAAATTAAGACATTGTAATAACTCCATGGAGTACCCTGCAAATCAAATAAATTATTATTATTATTATTATTATTTAATTGAACACAGCATTAAAAAATGAAATTAGGGGTTTTTCAAAGTCTAAATATTTTTTCCGACTACAAATTTTCTCCAAATTTTTTTAAATCTCCAAGATTTTTTTCAACTCAAATCTTTTTTCTAATTTTCTCAAAATTTTTTCAATTTAATTTTTTCTCAAAATTTTTCTCAGTATTTTTTCATAACCAAAAATCTTTACAGTTTTGTTTCAAATTTGAATGCTTTTTTCAAAATTATTTTCAATTGTATTTATTTTTTCAAAAAGTCAATATTTATTTGAACTTTGAAACATTTTTTATCGCCACGATTTTATTGAGAAAAAATTTCAAAGTTGGCAAAACATCGAAGAAAAAAGTTCTAGGTTGAAGAAAATTAGATGAAGTGTAAAATTGAAAAATATTTGAAAAAATTTTGGGTGCAAAAAATTTGTAATGCCGAAAAATCCATGAAAAAATTCAATATAGATATAAAAATGTTATAAAAATTTTTAGATTGTAAAAAATTTCGACGAAAAATTTCATGAGAGTGAAAAAATCGATAGAAAAAATTTGAATTTATATAAATTTTTATTTTATCCTTTATTCAAACGTTATAACTACAGAGTATAGACAATACAAAAGAAATGGATTAATCGATTAATAATCGATTATTTCAATAATGTAGATCCGATTAATCGAGTATTGGAATAATCGAAATTATCGATTATTCCCAACACTAGGAAGTAAAGCCTGTATGGCCTTCTTGGAGAACACCACTAAAAGAAAATAATTATGTAAGTAAAATTTGACCTGGTGGTGTATCATTAAGAGAACAAATTTATACATGACTCAAAGCCACTCCAAAATATCGCCGAAATGCCCTCATGCGATTGGTAGTCGTTTACGACGACGTTTTGGGAAACATTAAGTCGATTACATTTTTCGATCACCATGTGACTGAAGATAAAGGTTTTGTTTTGTACGCAGTCGATTATAGCGGATAATACATTTACCTATGGCTATAGTGGTTTTGTATATTTTATCACGCGAAATGTGATCACGTTAGAACGTGAAATATCTTCGTCTGCAGTACGGCTGGTAAACTAATAGAAATAAATATTCACGATTGCAGCGGAATATTACGTTTTTTGCATTTTACGCCGGTAATGCAACCGGTTTACATTTTCTTTTTTTACATAATCATTATTGCCTAGATAATGCTCTGTCTAAACCTGCAGTATATGCTCAGACTCATTACAACTAGGCTTTTCTTTGTGCGTGGAAGCGAGAAAAAATGAGAAGATCCGATCTTGTTTATACTTCGTGTAAAAAGGTGTAGTTAGCTACTTACCCTAGCAAAAGTACACTATGGAATTGTAACGAATGAAAAAATCTCTTTATTATTATTTTTTAATAAAAATCTTCATAGGTACAATCTTCAGTGAAAATGGAGAAAAATCCCGCATCTTGTTATGCTGTTGGGTTCACCAAGGCCGCAGATTCCTCTGTACTTAGTTTCACAAAAACCTCCCGCGGCCATTGCTGCTAACATTTGATTGACCCGATCTGTTCTATTTTTATACTGACATGAACGAAAAAAAAAATTATTCTTTTAAATTTTACCCCGTTTGGTTTTAAAATCCAGGGCCGGATTGACAGAAAAATAAACACCGCAGAATAAAGGGCTCAAAAAGTGTTTCAGTGTTACTTAAATCACCCACTTTTTTAAACATTTACCATTTATTTGAGCACAATAAAAGCAAGCAAGTAAGCTCAATTTCAATTTCGATTATTTATTCCAAATATTGAAACTAAAATTTAAAAAGAGAAAATTCGTTAAAAATTATTAAACCAATAATATACTTTTTTGTTATTTATTCTACATTTGGTTGAGTTTTTTGCTGCTAGTTACTACTTCGTCAGTGACGAAATTATTATCAATATGAATGAAACAGATTTTTCATACTTGTGGAAGGAAAGCGCTACTTTACCTCCCGCTCGCTAATCTCTCGGGTTTCAAACAAGCGCTTTTCTCCCGCATTTAGAAAAAATTTCGTTCACTACTCGGGAGAAAAATTGATTCTAGACTCGTGTGACTTATCACCCTCTCTTTGCTCAGGAAACAAACCTCACACTCGTCTAGAATCACTTTTACCTCCCTATAGTTGTGAAATATATTACTATTTCCATACCATCATTATTAATTTCTGGATATTCGTTGTTGTATTTAAAGAATATCTAATGTTCATGTCATGTCATTTTCATTTTTATTCAAAAAGAAAAAAAATCAAAGCTTGGCCCACCACTTGACAACATTTCCAAGTTATACTTTTAGGTCAACATATCGCTAGACATTCAACGAGTTTCACAATTTTTTATCGCATCCCTTCACAATAAATTAATTTTTTCTATTCAAATCATCATCACATTATAATATTAAACCTGTGAGAACAACTTATGCCAATAATTTCATATTCAAGATATAATAAATTAAAAAACAACTTATGCCATTTTTGGCATAATGATGAAATTGACAACCTATGCTAAAAATGGCATAAACAAACATTTTATATCGGGAACTGATATTGTTCTTGTTTTGTTGAATCTAGTACCTAGCATCTTACGAGTCTCATCATACACATATCAGGAGCGTTCATTTTAAAGCTGAACCAGCCGAAACCATTCAGGGGGAAATTTATCCGCACAATTTTACGATTTTCAATATTTATGATTTATGCCATTTTTGGCTTATACTGTTCAACATTTTTTTTTCATGATGCCATTTTTGGCATAAGTTGTCTTTTGGGTATTTTTGTTGTAGTACACATATGCCATTTTTAGCATATGTTGTTTTCTGACATGTTGTTCATGCAAGGTCAAGTTATTAGGAACGAGTCTCTGTGTCCTCAACTGTAAGGGGCTACTGAAAATTTCTGAATGCTGCAGTACCTCAGTCCAGCCCTGCTGAAATCATATGTTTAAGAAGTACATACCAGAAGATATTCGCAAATGCATTTCTCATGTCTATACTTGAATATATCATCCATTTCGAACAATTCAGATTGAAAAAACGATGCTATCAGTATGATATTGGTAATGTGCCGGTCGAATGGTTCATTTACGCTATCGAGAATTCGTTCAACCATAAATCCTTTTCCGCTCATGATATAATTCACTGTGTATGTATATATAATCGAATTTATATGTATTAATTTCAAGTGAATTGCAGTATAATGTAATTATTTGAATCGAAAATTGTATATGTTCACCTAATGTTTTGTAACCAAATTTCAAAGTTTCGTCATCTATGTGTTGGTCGAAGGCTTCGAAGATGTCTTGGTTATTATTTTCACGAGTAAACAGGAATATGAGGGGACCTGCGAAACCTATTGACTTATCCATCAAAATGTAATCCAGCGTTGTGCGATTTATAGCCCAGTCTTTGCTTTCTGAAATTGTTGATGAAAAATTCAACAATGATTGCATTAAGTGTGGAAGGTTAGAATTTAGAAAAATTAGATTTACCTTGTGTTAATATTCTAGTTAATCGTTTAATTTCTTTTACATCCATATGCCACGAGAGCGATTCTTGTTCGCGTTCCCTCTGTATGTATAATATGGAGTATAAATATTTAGCTTAATTCGCCGAGAATTTTTTTCTCGCATGATAATTTGGTAGGTATACTAAGTTTACTAATATCAATAAAAACACCTACTTTGAGTAATTGTTGAATAAAATGTCTGTAATTGTTTTCAGTGATAGTGGATGCGATTTCAAATAAAGATCCCTGAAAACCTATTTTCCGTGATGTATAGATAAGTATCGTCGTTTAAATGAGATCATTCTTGTATTTTGAATGGGAAATATTTTCTTGCCCGACAAAAAATGGCGTGAGCATAACGAGCATTTTTATGTTTCAATGGGTTGAATGAACAATAAAAAATGATGAAGTTCCATGGCCAGTAAAGCCCGACAATAAAATAGTTACAAACGATGTAAAATGTGTTAAGAGATGTAATGTTACACGCCTAAATAACATCACACACGACAGGGATTTCAAAACGATCATCTAGCTTTCAATTTTTGAAGCATCAAAATACGGTACAGACCGACTCCATTTTTTTTTTAATGCTTCCATCTGTTGTTCTGGAAAAGTTTAGGGATAGAGTACGATGTCTAGTTGAAAGTTGGGAGTTCTCTTTAATGTTTTGTCGCATTTTACGTTCATTTTCGAGTGTACAGTGTACACACACTATAAGGACGTTTCTTTTTGTTTTTTACACTGACTATCTGAAGAAATTTATCAATTAAACGCTCAATTATGCTATCGGTAGATGGTGTAGAGTCTGTAAAAGTATTTTGAAAAAGGGCGCGAATGAGCGCATAAGATGAGATGGAACAGTAATGCCCCACAATGAAAATGGCATGCATTCTCTTTGAATCAGAAGCAAATAATGTTACGCAAAAAAAGATTGAACGTCTTGCCGACAATAAACACATGTAAACAGTATTCACGATAGTCATAAGAAAGTGTTAAGCTCATTGACTAACGGCTGAAATTGCTCCTGACTTACTAAAACTACTTTATATTTTGAAAAAAAAAAGTCCCAATTTAGTCGATACTCATTAAACTCGTACTTTTTCAATGGCATACTACATATACGCCGAGCCAGTTCCTTGTGTTAGAGACAGCTTAATAATACCAATGCAAAAAGTCATCAAATTGATGACACCAATCAACGGCTCCGAGAGAACTATTACAGCAGACTCGACCAAGTTAGCAACGAAGATGTAGTAGCGGAATCTCACATTGATTGAACTGTGCGACGTGATCGGCCAGAAATTCTCCAAACAATGTTACAGACCCGAAAAGAGGTTTATGTAATGTGGTCTAAATTTCTATACCAGTTACCAGCAAGATCGCATGATAGTATTTTTGTACCCAGGCCTTGCAAAGTTGTAATAAATCGACGAAGAGACTGGAAAGCTGAGATCAATACTGCATAAAATAGCACAAAAGATGTCACGCATAGATACTGAAACGAATTATTCGAACACGAATAATATAAATGAAAAATTCGCCGTTGGACCCTTCGGTATATGTTGTAATTATGGGTATGGGTTGTCAAAATGCCTTCATTCTGCATTGTGCGATTTATAGCCCAGTCTTTGCTTTCTGAAATTGTTGATGAAAAATTCAACAATGATTGCATTAAGTGTGGAAGGTTAGAATTTAGAAAAATTAGATTTACCTTGTGTTAATATTCTAGTTAATCGTTTAATTTCTTTTACATCCATATGCCACGAGAGCGATTCTTGTTCGCGTTCCCTCTGTATGTATAATATGGAGTATAAATATTTAGCTTAATTCGCCGAGAATTTTTTTCTCGCATGATAATTTGGTAGGTATACTAAGTTTACTAATATCAATAAAAACACCTACTTTGAGTAATTGTTGAATAAAATGTCTGTAATTGTTTTCAGTGATAGTGGATGCGATTTCAAATAAAGATCCCTGAAAACCTATTTTCCGTGATGTATAGATAAGTATCGTCGTTTAAATGAGATCATTCTTGTATTTTAAATGGGAAATATTTTCTTGCCCGACAAAAAATGGCGTGAGCATAACGAGCATTTTTATGTTTCAATGGGTTGAATGAACAATAAAAAATGATGAAGTTCCATGGCCAGTAAAGCCCGACAATAAAATAGTTACAAACGATGTAAAATGTGTTAAGAGATGTAATGTTACACGCCTAAATAACATCACACACGACAGGGATTTCAAAACGATCATCTAGCTTTCAATTTTTGAAGCATCAAAATACGGTACAGACCGACTCCATTTTTTTTTATGCTTCCATCTGTTGTTCTGGAAAAGTTTAGGGATAGAGTACGATGTCTAGTTGAAAGTTGGGAGTTCTCTTTAATGTTTTGTCGCATTTTACGTTCATTTTCGAGTGTACAGTGTACACACACTATAAGGACGTTTCTTTTTGTTTTTTACACTGACTATCTGAAGAAATTTATCAATTAAACGCTCAATTATGCTATCGGTAGATGGTGTAGAGTCTGTAAAAGTATTTTGAAAAAGGGCGCGAATGAGCGCATAAGATGAGATGGAACAGTAATGCCCCACAATGAAAATGGCATACATTCTCTTTGAATCAGAAGCAAATAATGTTACGCAAAAAAAGATTGAACGTCTTGCCGACAATAAACACATGTAAACAGTATTCACGATAGTCATAAGAAAGTGTTAAGCTCATTGACTAACGGCTGAAATTGCTCCTGACTTACTAAAACTACTTTATATTTTGAAAAAAAAAAAGTCCCAATTTAGTCGATACTCATTAAACTCGTACTTTTTCAATGGCATACTACATATACGCCGAGCCAGTTCCTTGTGTTAGAGACAGCTTAATAATACCAATGCAAAAAGTCATCAAATTGATGACACCAATCAACGGCTCCGAGAGAACTATTACAGCAGACTCGACCAAGTTAGCAACGAAGATGTAGTAGCGGAATCTCACATTGATTGGAACTGTGCGACGTGATCGGCCAGAAATTCTCCAAACAATGTTACAGACCCGAAAAGAGGTTTATGTAATGTGGTCTAAATTTCTATACCAGTTACCAGCAAGATCGCATGATAGTATCTTTTGTACCCAGGCCTTGCAAAGTTGTAATAAATCGACGAAGAGACTGGAAAGCTGAGATCAATACTGCATAAAATAGCACAAAAGATGTCACGCATAGATACTATGAAACGAATTATTCGAACACGAATAATATAAATGAAAAATTCGCCGTTGGACCCTTCGGTATATGTTGTACATTATGGGTATGGGTTGTCAAAATGCCTTCATTCTGCATTAGCAAAATGGAGACGATATGACTTGGTTCAAATTCTTGAAAAAAATTGCGGAAAACCTAACTGAGCCATATATGCAGCAGTGATTAGATGACCCTTTGCTTATGAGGAAACTAAAAACTCGAATTAAACTATTTTTGAATCTTCTGACGAAGGATGAAGTCGAAGTTCTCCGGCAGCTGTAAGGATGATTGCAAGATAGATGTTATATTTGCCCACGAAGAACCAATTGTCAAGCAGCCATCTATTGCATGAAATGTAATAGAGGCATATTTGGACTCCACCACCGATATGTTTATAACAGTTGCTATTGCTGAGATTAGAAAAAAAAATGTTCGCTGTAAGTCTGTAACTATCTGTTTTAATAAACATTGTGTAGATATAGATAGTAAATACCCACTGCTGATTTTATTTCTTTCTCATTTGAACAAAGGAACAAACGATGATGAAATAGTAGAGGAAAAGAAGGTGTTATCGACCTCAAAATGTGGTGGAGCGTACACGAGGTGTCAAAAATCTTTTATTGGATGTCATACGATAAAATGAGCATATGTGACTAACCTATTTCGATTTTGCCTTCCCAAGTGAATTTTGAAGGCAGTTAGAGCGAAAAGTGGCGTTTAGAGAGGTAATTGCTGCAGGAAATTTCATGAATTTTCTACATCTCACCAAATCAATCTAGAGAGGTCAAACTTTGTATGTAGATTCAGTTGATGACCAAAATATGAGGATCCAAAGTAGCAGATGGTAAAAATTTTAGGATAATTTGAGTAGCCTCAAGTAGTTATAATTTGAAAAATATGTGTTCATATGATTATTGGGTGGCAAGAAATGCTTCATTTGTTTCAAGTTCAACTTTCTTAAGTGGTATTAGAAGGAATAGAGTTAAGGTTTTTAAACTTAGTATTTCCAATTGCTGTACGAACTAGCTAACAAATTATAAAAGTGATTTGGTACTTGAATACACCCCGCTCTGCCTCTTAAAACATAGTCATCGTTTTCCTTAAAAACTCAGTTAAACGTATTAGTGTATGGGTGTGTGTAGGATATTAGAACAATGTAAAAATCAAATCATTACTTGGATGGCGGTTGTATTTTGAAATCAATTCCTCCTTAATGTCCCCCATAAATATCAGGATTTCTATCGCAACGTTTCTCAAACCTTCGAGAGCTGTATTCCTCAAAGCAGCGTGTAAAAACTTCGCAACCAATTCTATTGTAGAATCACTCATAGCGAAGAGCAAATCTTGAAACGGCTCTCCACGAAAAGGAACGTATTCATCGGGAACTAAAGGGCTCTGTGTTGATATGCGCAATTTTATCTAACGATTTAAAGCAATTCCTGACTTCAGGTCTGCAGATGGTGATATGAAGGCTTACTTGAGGATTGAGTTGTTTGTACTTTTGGAAAATTTGTTTCCTTTGAATTAACGTACGATATGGCAGAATACTTATTAATTTCGCATCTCTGTCAGGAGCTTCGAAAATGGCTCGTGCGTCTTCATCAGGATTGACATTTGGAGTTATTATTGATGTGCCGTAATTCTGCAAATATCTCGTATTTTTTTAAATTATTAACCAGCAAGATTGCGCTTTTGTATAATACGAAAAATACTTACGAAAACTCGGCCACAAATTATGAATAAAATCGTGACGCTCAATGTGTTCATTATAGTATTTTGGTTGTTGTTTTGAAGCAAAGTAATTCATGTGGAATTTTTGTTGAACTGGTTGGTATTAGTTTTCGCGCCACTTGAATTCGTTAATTATTCGTAATGCGCGAATGATTATTATTGAAATAATGGGAGTGCAATTATTGTATTCATAGTAAATTTGATATTTTATTCAGTCAGGTTTAGCACCGAGCAAATGACATTTTGAGAATTTCATCGTAATTGAAACCAATTACCATGAATTTGAAAAGCTGAAATTAAGCTCATTTGTACGTAAGATTCTTGAACTATTCATTTCTACATTTTTCAGAAATATCTGTATACATATTATGTGGTATTTTCAAGAATTTCAAAAGTATTTCAGATTCTTTGAATTTAGAAGGTAATGATTCCTATCTTAATTTTTCTGTTATTACAACAAAACATTACTTTTTGATGAAAAAATTCAGATATTCAACTCAAAATTTTTTTTTCGACGTCGTAAAAAAATGTAAATTAATAACATTTTAAGATTAATGTTTCTACAATTAAGGGCTTATTATTATTATTATTATTATTTTTTATTTTTTGTAATCACTTCATTACTACTAGTTTTTTCACTTTTTGAGCGAAAAATAACAGCTGTGCACTAGCATAAGTCCTTATCGGAGTCTTGATAATCAAAATTCTGTCACAGTTGGAGTTCCAACAATCAAAATTAATTTCTAAAAAAATCAAGATTTGAAAAAAAATTCTAAACAATAAAAATTTCAACAGAATTTGAATTTCGGTATTCAGAAAGAACTCTAACAATTGAAGTCCTTATAAACTGAGTATTCTTAAAAAAAAAATTAAGACTGTTGAAATGGACTCATAAACTTGCATCCACATCTCACAGCTATCGTATGATAGACAGCTGTGTTAGTAAAAGAAAACAGTACAATTCGAAAAATGCATCACAAGATATTGTCAAGATTTATGTGATTTTACTATCGTCAATTCGTATGTGAGTACATTAGCGTATTAGAATAAAACGTGATGAAAATTTCAGCCCGTCTGAGCGATTTTTTACGGAGTTTCAATTTCTTGATTTTTGACATTGTTCATTACCGACATAACTTGTCATTAATGTATGCAGAAGATATATTTTTAAGTTATTGTTTTTGGCATGCCTAAGATAGTCACATTTGAATAATGAATTATAAGTGTCATCTGTATGATAATATTTCAGTAACCCTTTTAAATTTATTTCTTCACATATACATTTTATTATAATATACAAGTTCATTCCATAAAATTTAATTAAAGATAAACCATCAGCGTATTAGGGATTTCCTTTGTTACATGCACCAACAGTCTCTTCAAACATACTGTTTTTTCGAATTAACAGTCGGACATTTGAGTCATAGCAGCCAACATTTGATTGACTGGATCAGTACTGTTTTTGTCCTGTAAAATCAAATTAATCAATGACATTTATCGTTCGATTTGCTTGAATATATTTTACTACATACCAAAAAATAGTGGCTAATGCATTGACCATATTTTTCTGTGAACATTAAATTTGTTTTATCCAATATTTTGTCCGAAATCGTAGATAAGAGAAGAATATTGGTAGCATACTGATCTAATGGCCCATTTTCACTATCGTGAATTCGATCAACCATACGTAAATCTGAACTCCTGATATCTTTGGCTATTCGTAAAAAGCTCATTATTAATTTTCAATAAATCCACATTATTAAGGGCTATGTTTCGCGCTTACCCAAATTTGTGTAGCCAATTCTTAAAATCTTATCGTATATATATGTATCAATGGCTTCGAAAATGTCTTCGTCTTCAGTTACAAAAGCAAACTGCATCATCACTTGTATCGCGAACGTTGTTGATTTACTCATCAATACGTAATCGAGCACTGTGCGTTTGCTTGCCCAGTTCTGACGTTCTAAAATGGACAGTATAGGAAATTACTAATATCAATTCTCAAATAGCTGTTGAAAACCAACGTCAAATTACCTTGAAGTAATAGCTGCGTTATGTGGTCTACATCTTTATAATTTATTGTATTCCAATGTTCGGGTTCGGGTTCGGGTTTTCTCTATGATGAAAAAAACCCATTTAATGTACTTCTAAGGAAGTATCGGGCTGCGTACATATGTGTGAGTAGAGGGGTGTGAGAACTTACCGTCAGCAGTTCAAGAAGAAAGTGTCGCAATTCATTGGTTGTGATTGTGGATACAGTTTCTAGTAAGGATTTCTGAACAACTTTGCGAAAAATGTAATCAAAAATTAGGCTTAATATGTGAACTTTCAAGGTAATCGTATTGAAAGAAGGGGAGGGAGGTGTAGGTTTAATCAGTGGTATCGCGAAGGATTTTTATGAGAGTGTTCGCTCGATCTCGAGTATATTCATTCCCTTCCCTCATAAAATAAAGAGTTCTCAGGTGAGCAAAGAGTATAATTGCTCTAGTTTATTTGGCAACACTGGTTCTTGATAAAATTGATTTAAATCAGTTAATAATGAAAAAATGAAATGTTAGAAATTTATTACATTATTAAATTTTACGATCCTTTTTATCATGTTCTATCGCATAAAAAACCAATAGAAGTTAAAGAAATTTTTTATTTAGAGGCAGAGAATTTCACGATGATGGGTGAAAAAATCACTCGGTCGCACAGTGCAGTATTCCTCTTATAATTAGTACCTAATCATATAAGCTCATGTTTATCAAGTTTGAGCGATTTGTTTTACACTTGTAATATTGCAAAAAGGAAATGGTGAAAATAAAATTACGTGAAGGAGTAATTACGCACTTGGATGTTTGTCGTAGAATTCTGTTATTTTTGGTAAGTTTCGTTGGTTGAATACCAAAATGTCTATTATTGTGGTAGCAAAAGCTTCCGGCGATGCACTCTGTAAAGCGGCCTGTAAGAACGTCACTACTACGTCCCATAATTCGTTGACCATAGCAAATAATAAATCTTGAAATGGATCTCCGCGAAGGGGAACGTATTGCTTTGGAACTAATGGGTTCTGAATCATTGATTATATGCATACAACGCATGCATATATCAGTGCAGACTTAAATTTAATTACTCAGAATTATATTAACTCTGTAACTTACATTCGGATTCATTTGCTTGTACACATCAGCGATTTGTTTTCTCTGGAATAGCGTTCTATGCGGAAAGATTCGTATCAGTTCCTTAATTTTGTCATCGGCTATAAAGATAATCAACGCGTCTACGTTGGTATTGATATCCTGAGGTAGCTCTATTGTGCTGGTATTCTGCAATTACTTTATTGTCTTTGTTTTTGTTCTACATTTAGCAAGCGTAATTGAGTAGATAAGTTACCATGTAAAAGGTACTCACGAGAACATGACCGCATTCGATTAATGGTGTGATGATGCTTAATAAATAGATTTTCGGAATCATGGTACTTGTTTGATTATAGATAGGTATGAACTAACGAACCTTAATACTTACTGCATAGTAATTTTATACACTTGTCGCGAGGACACTCATCTTCGTGCCATTCAATGTCGAGAATCATTTAAGTAATATGAATGATTAATTTTTTTTTACGGTTCGTTTAGCTTAATTATGAATTTAAAAATGAACAAATTATCTGAGAACTACAGCATGTTTGAGTGCAAAAGTGTTCATCTATTGAAGTTTTTTGGAAACCGAAAAAATTAACTGCTCCTTTAATAATTGTAGAAACTATTTTCAAGAGTCCAGAATTTATTCTTGTATATTTACGAACCACGATTTTTTCTGGCAATTAAATGGACTTACCTGATGTCCTGGATTATCACAACATCCCGGGCAGCTTGTCATAAATGGAAGAAACAAAAGATAAATCGAAAATTTGCCTCATTCCTACCAGCCACGACGCGGAATTTTCAGCGTCGTGGCTCATTAAACTTTCAGGACTCCCCACCTCCTCCCTTATTATACGTGACTTGGGCCAAATGATGGAATACATTTTAGGGGAAGGTACTTAAACCATTCGCACTGAAAATTGAAAAAAAATAAACACTTTGCGCGGTCATTTTTATAATGTCGAAATTTGTCACTTTCTGTAGAATTACCCAAATGCAATCTATAGCTACTGAAAAAAGAATTTCGAAGTTTTCATCTTGCACCATGTTGAAGCAGGGTTTTATGCACTACATCAGTTTTAAATAATCAAACTCATGAGATTATGAAGGGAGGACTTTCCTGGTATGAAATATGTAATTATTCCCTGAATTTTTCCACTATTATGGTACTTCTCTAAGAATAAGGGGGGCTCGGAGAGGGGTGGGATGAGATAGTTTTGTTTCAGACCAAAATGAGTCTATAGCCGAAAGTCCGTACTTTATATAGGTATTTACAAACTTATGTAGGTAGCATTCATATGCACTATAATTATTTCTTTCTTATTGATGATTGAAAAAATGATGGTCGTATGTGATACTACATAAATAAACACGTATTTAGACAAAATTATTATTCGATACGTTAAACGGCTTATAAGAGTACATATATAAATTCATACATTGTTGCAGTGTCATTTGGGTTCTTGAGATATATTAATGCATCATTTATCAGGTACAATAATGTAGAGCGGATGCAGCAACTAACGTTATTTATGTACATTCAAAGAACCGGGTTCATTAAATGCATTTAAAGACCTGGGTGCAACAAAGTATTGTAACATAATCTGAATGTATGAAAATTCAGTGTACGTCTAATAATGTTCTAAAAACGTTTAAACCAGTAATCCAATAAAGCTCATGTTTGCACCATAATATATTTGTGTTATGTCTTGAAGTGTTCATGAGGAAAAAAATGTCGATACCCTCAAATCTTGCTTCAAATTCATTAAAATGAAAAAATTATTATACCACCGAAAAGCTCATAGTTTACTCTAAAAAAAACTTCCTTATCAACTAAAGGGTGCGTTTCGGAGTACCGTTTTCGCTGCAAAGAAAATGTAAAAAATTATTTCTCGTGACTTATTCAACCAATTTTCAAAATTTCAACGATTACGTAAGTTTTACGTTTCCATCTTTTATTTCCATTAGTTTTTGAGTGAATTTATTTTTATGCAACATCCTCATTACTGTAGATAAGAACTACACTATATCCCGAATTTAACCACGCGTGATGTTGGAGGGGAAAAATGTGGTGGAAATAAAAATGATTTAAAATTTTTATTTTTATTTCAGGTGTGGACGGGTCTATAGAGCGTACCGGGCGATGCCCAGTGCGCTGCAACAATTCGACGCCGATCGTTTGTACATTTTAATGTCGGTGTACTGTGCGTCCCATTGATCTCCGACCCCCTCAGCGCAAAAATCTTTCTTAAGTGGTTTTAATAAAAGTATTTTGGATTCGCTGCTTAGTAACACTGACTAAAACGTGGAGATCTTGAATTATTGTTATCACACAACGAATCGAAAATATTAGCATTTAAGCTATACCTGAGATTTTTGCACTGAAGGGGTCGAAGATCAATCGGACACAGGGTATATACATAACATCGAACGAAAAAAAATTCGATGATCTAGTTTCCGAGTTCCAAATACAGCATGCTTTCGGCAGTATTTGGTTATCGGTTATCAGGATCTATGAAGAATGAAAACGACTCAGCTAGCTGCCCTGATGATGCCGCATCAATGTTTGACATTTTCCTTTAACCCTACTCACGCGTATGGACTAGTCATAGTAACTGGTCCGCTTTCTCATTGGTCACACGTGTAGCAACCAATCAGCAAGTCGGAAAGTGATAAATTACCTCGACTTACTCTTAAAATAAAAACATGAATCAGCTGATGATTTAAATCACAATGAAATTTCATTCGTGCACTGAAAACTGAACGATATTATTGAGAAAGGTTGAAATGAAATTACCTAGATTTTATCATATTCTAGCCTTATCATTCGTCGTTACGCGCATGATGTATGACCAATCAAAAAGCGGTCCAGTTACTGTAATTACTCTATAACCTGTACTATTTCTGGTTGATCAACGCAGTAGAACATGTTCGCAATTGAGAATAACATTCTTCAAAATATTAGTAATAATTAAGTGATTGATTTGGTTGCCCAAAAATCAAATCTTCGAACCAAAAATTTCATTTTTTTAAATAATTAGTTTCAGTTTTTTTTTTTTTTTTTTTTTAATATAACCTTACCCACTTTTGAAGTTTTTTCAAACAAATTGTTGATTTCTACCTACCTATTCTTAAATACTGATATAATTATTATATTCGATATTTTCCAAATACCTAATGTGGTTTTCATTTTTTTATTGTTATTTTCAAAATGTTCAGTCCCATAACTCGTTAACCATAGCAAACAATAAATCTTAAAATGGATCTCGGCATCATACGATTGTCGAATATGTCATATAGGAAATGCATCGTTAGTTATTAGTTTGATTTAGAATGAAGAACATATCGAGGCAAATTATTTATTATGATTGAATGTCTAACATAATTTTAAACTTAACGAATATTTTATCCAATTATTCACTCAACATCCCCAAACCCAGCGACATTCTTCTTTGCAGATTCACAGCTGTTATCAAGCATAGTGCTAATATTTGATTTACGCGGTCTTCATTGTTTTCTAAACTGCAAAAGAAGATGAATTTAGATGCTGTGGGTCTTCCCTTCTGCATTGATATCATTTTCACACTTACCAGAAGATACTCGCTCATACATTGATTATACTTTCGTAAAAAACTTATGTCATTTCTTGTAGAAAAATTTCCGAAGCCATTGGTATGATAAAGTTTTGGTAGCGTATTCTCCGAATGGCTCAAGTTCGCCTCATGTATTCGTTCAACGAGTAGATAACTCCAGTTCATGGTATACTTTACTACAAATAAGAAGCAATTTTTTTATTATCAAATTTCAAATAAATTGTTTAAATTTTGAAGGTTGTTCAAATGTAATATCATATTCACCTAAAGTTTCATATGCAAATTCAAATACTTATCGGATTATATATTTATCGATGGCTGTGAAAATATTTTCGCCATTATTCATATGAACAAATTTTACCATC
The DNA here is from genome assembly GCA_009761765.1 of Phenacoccus solenopsis. Lineage (NCBI taxonomy): Eukaryota > Metazoa > Arthropoda > Insecta > Hemiptera > Pseudococcidae > Phenacoccus > Phenacoccus solenopsis. The sequence continues at coordinate 30,561,538 of CM019754.1, read as the reverse complement.
ACCCACTTTGCAAAGTCACTCCGTTCATTCATTAATAGGTAATCCAGTATAGCGCGATTTTTGTCTAAATACTGATATAATTATTATATTCGATATTTTCCAAATACCTAATGTGGTTTTCATTTTTTTATTGTTATTTTCAAAATGTTCAGTCCCATAACTCGTTAACCATAGCAAACAATAAATCTTAAAATGGATCTCGGCATCATACGATTGTCGAATATGTCATATAGGAAATGCATCGTTAGTTATTAGTTTGATTTAGAATGAAGAACATATCGAGGCAAATTATTTATTATGATTGAATGTCTAACATAATTTTAAACTTAACGAATATTTTATCCAATTATTCACTCAACATCCCCAAACCCAGCGACATTCTTCTTTGCAGATTCACAGCTGTTATCAAGCATAGCTGCTAATATTTGCTTTACGCGGTCTTCATTGTTTCTAAACTGCAAAAGAAGATGAATTTAGATGCTGTGGGTCTTCCCTTCTGCATTGATATCATTTTCACACTTACCAGAAGATACTCGCTCATACATTGATTATACTTTCGTAAAAAACTTATGTCATTTTCTTGTAGAAAAATTTCCGAAGCCATTGGTATGATAAAGTTGTTGGTAGCGTATTCTCCGAATGGCTCAAGTTCGCCATCATGTATTCGTTCAACGAGTAGATAACTCCAGTTCATGGTATACTTTACTACAAATAAGAAGCAATTTTTTTATTATCAAATTTCAAATAAATTGTTTAAATTTTTGAAGGTTGTTCAAATGTAATATCATATTCACCTAAAGTTTCATATGCAAATTTCAAATACTTATCGATTATATATTTATCGATGGCTGTGAAAATATTTTCGCCATTATTCATATGAACAAATTTTACCATCACCCACTTTGCAAAGTCACTCCGTTCATTCATTAATAGGTAATCCAGTATAGCGCGATTTTTGTCCCATCCGCGACATTCTAAAATTAAAGAAAACGAACTAGCAAAAAATTCGTTTGTGTGATTTTAATCATTCGTTTTTCAGATTTACCTCGAAGCAACATTTGGGTAACACGAGTTGATTTTTTTATTTCATCATTTTCCAAAAATCTTTCAGCTCTGGATTTACGTCGTCTCTGTGTAAAGTAAAACACAGGTCAACATATATACGTTTTGATGGACAAATAATTAGTTAACAAACCTCGTATTAGTCAACGAAACATCAAAATTTTCACACGCGTTGTTCTGCCTAAACGTTTGTTAAGTTATTTTAACCGTGAATAAATTATAAGAAAAATTCATTTAAATTGAATTACTAATAGCTGATTCACGAGAAACACTTTTTGGGCTATGTTAAATTCATCTTTGGACTCCGAGACATCACCGTTGAATTATAGTCGTACGTGAAAGACTTGAAGACATTTCGATTTAATTGAAATGTTTAAAATTTCAAAAAACAATTTAAAAAATGAACAAGTAATTTCATTTCGTTTCTCAGGCCCTGTCAACCCGTGTGTAAAATCTGCGTCCAACCATGATATGGTTGATCTACATGATTGCCTTACATTTATATCTGAGCTACGTACTTTAACAAGTTCTTGAAGAAAACTTTTAAGTTCAGTTGGTATATTAGATTTGGATATAGTCTCGTTTAAAGTTTCCTTGAAATCTGTTATCGCAACAAAACCGTATTAAAAGTTCTATCATTGATTTCTATAATAAATGTTACGTATATTCTCCTAATATTACAACACTAAATAGAAAAAAAGGATATAGAACTTGAAGAATTACCTGATTTATGGTTATAATAAGTAATAATTTGTTCTTTGTACACATCTAAGATGATAAAGTAGCTGGTTATCGTGGTACTAAAAGTTTCTGGTTTTGTGCTACTCAAAGCGGCGTGGATAAAAGCCGCGGAAACATCTATGAAATCAGTTGTCAAGACGAATATCAAATCTTGAAACGGATCTCCACGAAGAGGGATGTATTGTTCAGGAACCAGAGGTTCCTACGTTCAATGCATTATTTTTTATAAAATTACATTCTACTCATCACATTAACGCAGTCGTATGGATTAACTTACTGTAGGATATAATTGCTTGTATATTTCTGCGATACGTTTTCTTTCAAAAAAATTTCTGTATGGAAAAATTTGCATAATTTCCGCATCTCTGTCGATGGCTAAGAGAATGGCTTCGGCATCTGCTTCCAGATCAACATCTGCACATTCTGATGTGTCGAAGTTCTGTAAACGTCTCGAATTTTTCATTTTTATTGATTTATTTAAATCACTTATTTACATTACTATGAAGTTACTTACAAAAACTTGGCCGCAATTTGTTAGTAAAATGGCAATGCCTATGAAGTACATTTCACGAATTACTCTCGTCATTTCTAACTAAATAATGAACGAAAAATTTAGATGACAAAATATTCGCGATGTAAAACTGTTCATCGTTACGCCACTTGAGGTTGAAAAATATTCATTATTTATGAGCGAATAATTAATTGTTATTCTTAATTTTATTCGACCAGTTCTACTTTAATATATTAGTGAATTATGCGCGTTAATAATACAAATGTGTCTTTCGTTTATTAATAACGAATAAAATCAAGGAAAATATTCGAAAATTTTAATTAGTTTGATGTAAAATTGAGTATACGTCGGGATGAATTTATTATGAGTTGATCATCGGCAATATTGAGATCTCGTCAAACGCTACTTCCAACAACTCTGCATAACTGACTGCAGCGGTACTTCCTTCGAAGAGTCATACCTTTATAGGTTTCATGTGTAATAGCTACCATTATTTGATTGGAAGGATTTTTATTACTTTTATGCTGTAAGATTAGAACTTAATACCTATTCTTTGCTACTATGAAATTGAAATCATTTTTCAACTTCTAAGAGATCCTCACGCATAGATTGTACTTTAGTGCGAATTTCACGTTTAATAATTATAGCACGAATTTTAAGAGATATGAGTTGAAAGAAGGGTATCAGTAATGTGTTGGTAACTGCAGATATGAGAAGATAACTACTAGAAAATAATTTTTATTGATGGAATAGGGTTTAAATTCTAAAGGCTAAGATCCTATCTGTATTTACGCGAATGGCTTCTCAAGTGAATTTAAATGGAAGTCAGCCTTTTAAGGAGCTTTTGGGTTATAAAACTCCTTGAATCTTCCACATCGTCTCACCAAACGAACATAGAAAAGTCAAATTCGGTATACCTACAGAGTTAGTTTGGAATCAGAATATGACTTGGCGAATTTAAATCACAATTTACGAAGGCTGGGAAGCCTCAAATAGCTCAAACTTTGTACTGAAGGTAGGAAGTGTACTATATCTCCCTTCCATCAACACCTTCACACATGACTAAGACGAGGAGGAAGGGGAGTAGAAATTATTCTTAAAATTTGGTAAGCGGAAAAGAAAGGTCGGAAATTGTGTTTCCGTGGTGTCATGTGACTGAGTAAACTCAAATGACTAACATTTTCCAATTTCAGTTGCGTAAGTTAATTCGGATGAAAATGAGAGCAAAAATTGCTGTAGTGCTTCGGTTCCCAACTGCTTCTCGCAGATAAACTGGTGTGCGAAGTACTACATAAGGTTAGGGTATGGAGTGTCGGACGCTGCGGATGCCCGCTGGACTCCATATTCCACGACAATTATCAATAAACGTAATTGTCTCACATTACCGGGTTATCATTTTACACCCACCGGTAAACCCAACGGTAACATTGCTATTAGAGTGGAGATCATGATAGAAGATTTTATAAATCGTACTTATTTCCTCACTAGATATAATTGGAAAATAAACAATTTTTATTTAACCTTCCGTGAAAATCAGTCGGTCTAAATGATTCTAAAATGGAGGATCGTCAAATTTGAGGACAATAATGAGCATAAACTTTTTGAGGGTTTTTCCTTTTTTTTTTTACGTGTCATGCACGGTAGCAATGGCTGGAGACACGAAAGGAACTTATCTACCTGTGCTCTATCATCTGATAGTATGTCCTTGAGAATGTTAGAGTTAAGATATTTGGATCGAGGGAATTGTTATACAAGCCAATCAGTGAGGATGTTTGAAACAGTTACGAGGACATTGTATTCATTATAATTGAAAAAAGAAGAAATCTAAATATTAAAAAAATCTTCTGCATAATTTATTGGGGAATAAAATGAAAGGAACTGAATTTTTCTAATAATTACGTAATTTTCAATTAGGTGGTTTCCGCATAATCCGATTTTTTATTTTTATATTTTTTGTGACCTTGAAAAAAAAACCTACTTGGATTCTAAAATTTTAAAATCGTTTTTGTTATTAATTATGTTTATGTAAAAATATCTGGAACAGGTAATCAAGTATTTTTTTTTTTTGAAAAACATGAGACATTCAAAAACTGTAAAAGAATTTTTTTTAGGAATTGAAATTTTTTCTTCCTTCTATTCCTTATAACAGTGGTACACCATGCGTCCAAGTGATTCGGGTATTCGGGTACAATCAGCATATAAATCTCAGTTTGTTGATAACATAATAAGAATTAAATTACAATTTCTAAATAAGAAATTATTTTTAAAATTACTTTAATGAATTTTAAGGCTGACAAATTCATTTCAACTGCATTACAACTTCTTTACAGTTGAAAAAATCATTTTTAAATAATTTGAAAAGAGATTCTTTTCGCTGATTGTACCCGAATCACTTGGACGCACTATATAAATGGTAATTGGCAGTTATTTTTCTCCACTCTTTGGACGACGTAATATTACTTTGGAAGTTGAATTACACTGAATTTTTTTTTAATTTCAAAATATTTAAAATCTTGACTGGTCTAATAATTGGTTTAGAAGCCGAAATTCTTATGACATCATTTTGGGATCATTTAATAGCAACTATTGTGGCTACTCCTTTCACTTTTGAAGAAAAAAACCAAAATTCGTTTCACCATGTTACTCATCCCTTGCACTTACTTGGGATTTGAGCACGAATATTTTTACCAATAGACGAAAAAAAATACGAATTTTCATTTTTTTCATTCTAACGAGCACCATAAACCGGATTCCTCTTTAATTTTGTGAACTTTGCTCTCCGTGATGTTTTGTGCTCGCTTCAACATCATAGATGTGCTTTGACCATCACAAATTATCTGTTCGCGACTTAGAAGCAAAGAACAATGAGCATTTATACCACAGGTTTTTGAGTAGGTTTTAAGTAATGAAACTTCATTCTTCCATATTTCTTCGCTAAATTGACCTAGAAAGTTCAAGTCTTGTATGTGGATTTAGTTCGGAACCAGTATTATAAAATGAACCTTTGAAGTTGGAACAAAATTTAAGGAAGCTTGGGGAGCTTGAAATACATTGAATTTGATTAATGTGGATTTGAATGCGATTACTGGAGTTGGAAAGGTCGAAAATGTTCTGTTGTGGTGTTATATAATTGACTAAGATTCCTTTGTGAATCGCTTATGCAAATATCTTGGTCAATGATCATATACAAAATTCACAAACTCAATTATATTTTTATATATTAATACAAAGTCACGTACGTGTACAAACACCACGTTTCACGCTAAAAATTAACGTACCTTCAGGCTATTAAGGAATGTGAAAATGAGGGCATTTTAGTTGAATTACATATTAGTTTATAATTACGTTATTAAAGGTCTCTATTTTTCATATTTCAACTGTTCTATCCGGTATTTCCCTTAATTCATTTCCATTAAAAGTAAAAATTTATTTTTTTTATTTATTTTTTTTTCTTTAATAATTTTTATTGGTTTATGAATTTATAATCGAATTATTTTTAATTTTTAATTTTTATAATTTTAATCATTTTCAATTAATATTAATATTAAAAATAGTACCTCGACTATCCTATAAAAAATACCTACTCAATGCATCCGTAATATGTTTTTTTTTTTTGGTTAGCGAATAAATTCTTGGTTAAGGATCAAGTGCACAACTCACAAACACAATTATGTTTTTATATTTTACACACAAATTACGTAGATATAAAAATGCGATGTTTCTCCTCAAACATCGCATCTCTTGTTTGTCTCATTTAGCTCTACTCAAGATGTTTCTGCTTCTCATTTACATTTCAAAAGGAGCGATGAAGAATATGAGAAATTTCACCATTAAAACTTCTTCAAAAATGCTTTTTGATATACCTAACTCCATTTATTAACTGAAGAGAATACCAATTTATTGTTATCTCAAACTTATTCTATCATATAAAAAGTTAATAGCTGATTGATAGTTCAAGAAGCACCTTTCCATATATCTATAAGGTATATTTGTTAAAATTACATTAATATTCGCATGTAAGTTGACATTTAATTTACATGATGAACAATTAAACGATAATTCGTTACACTTCCTTCATTTTCGGTACAGTATTCAACCCACTTAAAGCTGCTAACATTTGGTTGACCGGATCTTCTGCATTTTTCGACTATAATAAGACGATATTATTGACTAAATGTAACCTATCTAATACGTTCTGTTCCAATTTGAAAATTTTATTACATACTAGAAGGTAGTCGCCAACGATTGCTTATATTTCATCTCGAACGCTGCATTGATATCGTGCCATAATAATTCGGGTAGTGGCTTATGAGCATTATGTTGATAGTGTGCTGGTTTAACGGCTCATCTACGCTGTCATGTATTCGTTGATGCAAATACACGAACTGATCAAAAATATATTGAACTGCATATGAATGTTTTTGATTAGTTTCAAACGAAGGCTTATCAATGAAAATATGCGGTCAAACAGAATTTCATATTTACCTAATCTTTTGTAACTAAATTTTAAATTTTTATCAGGTATATATTTATCGATTGTAGTGAAAATGTGTTCATCCCCGTTTATAGTAATGAACTGTATTATCACTTGTTGCGCAAACTGCAGAGGTTTATTCATTAATACGTAATTTAACGTTGTACGGTTGTTTTCCCACGATTTATATTCTAAAAATTTTCATTATTAGTTGAAACTTTCGAAGAGACTATGAATCTTACTCTGTTCATACCTTCAGCTAGTGAATGTGCTGTCCCATTTACTGCATTCGCATCCGAAAACCATGTTATTGTTTCAGGTTCCCGTCGTTTCTATGTTGAAAGTTCTCAACTTTAGAAGATTCGTCGTATTAAGAGTAATAGGGAGCGTAACACAGATTAATACCATGATAATGGTATAATTTAAATTACATGCACATGAAATTTATACTCACATTGATGAACTGTTGAAGAAAATCTTTATAATATTCATTCGTAATCTTCTTAGATACAGTCTGCAGTAAGGGTTCCTTGAACACTATTTTATGGCTAAATAATACTATTGAATATTTATATATAACGAGTAAATCTTATTAGAGATAATGAAATTTTCATCAATATGGACAGAATAAAATGGTACTCGTAATTTTTTCTCAGTTACATTTCAGATAACTTCTCCGCCCCCCACTCCCCCCCCCAAAAAAAAATAAAATAACATCAATATACTTGACATAATTACTTGGATTATTATTATACAGCTTGATGAAATCTTCTTTTGTGGATTCAACTATTATGAAAATGTCTGTTATAATGCTGCTGAAAGCTTCCGGTGTTGCACTATGCAAAGCAGCGTATAAAAATGTCGCGCAATTATAATTTAACGGATTGATCATAGCGAACAGCAAGTCTTGAAATGGATCTCCGCGAAGAGGAACGTGCTCCCTCGACACCAATGGCTTCTACAACAAATCGATAACTTTACTAAATGCCAATGTTATTATACTCTTCAAATATCCTCATCGTAATAAATATTCGACTTACTCCGGAATTCAGATCTTCATAAGCGTCAGCGATTTGTTGGATCTGAGCCGCTGTGACGTGCGGGAATATACGTATCATTTCTGCTTTTTTATCAGTAGCTTGTAAGATGGATTGAGCATGCGCGTATGGATCGAACTTTTGAGGTTTAGTTATTCCATCCAATTCTGCAAAATGTTGATGTATTTGAGTAAAGCATTTTTTTCCAGTCTGAATTAGCTAGACTTCCGCACGAGTAATACTCACAAAAACTTGGCCACAGTGAAGTAATAAAATGGCGGCACTTAACAAATACATTTTTGAATTTTTGTAGCGTCGATTATTAACGAATAATGAAAAATGAATTCCGAACGCTAATGAGGGAATAATTTATACCCACATATAAAAACTGCCTATGACTTCGGATTTATCTTTCGAGACCACTCGAAGTTGCAATTATTTGTCAAGTACGAATAGTTGGAAATTACGTTTTTATCGAGTTAGGATGGAGTTATTAAGTAGGATGACAAAAAATTATTATTTTTTTGGATGAGTGATTTCGAAGGGGAATTAATTGCAGTGTTTTATTTTGCGATAATTATTTAGTGAACTAAATTATGTGCTCATTGTTCATAGATTTATATTATATCATAGCAGAGCTATGTAGGAGCTGAATGCTTTTTTCCTAACTCAACTTCTTCAGTGTGAAACTGGCCTTCAAAAGTACAGGGTTGGTGGCAAAAGTGACATGTTCCAAGAGATCATGTCATTTTCGGCACCAAAGCTTTCGGTGATGGCATTTCAGGCAGGCTAGTGACTCTACTCTTGAAGTTGTACTAAAGAAGTTCTTCGTTCACGTTCTTAGAATGATAAAGGAGATTTTCTGGTTGTTGTTTGCTGATTTATACGCAGTTTATACGTTTATTATTGGTAAATTTACATGATCCAACACAATTTGTGGTCCCAAATCCCCTAAGGGTGCGATTTTAAAAAAAGAAAAATGTCAAAAATTTTCTAACCTCATGAGCAATGTGTGGACAAAATTTCGGCCGAAATTAGGGGGTATGTATTTTGGGAATCAGTTTTTCGCGTTTTCCCAAAAAAAGTGGTTTTTAGAACATGTCACTTTTGCACCTAGCCCCCTCATATGTACTTCTAATTTTTATATCATCTGTTAAAAAGAAAGAGAAAATATTTTTCCTCTACTTGGATAAATTGAAGCATGTAGAACAAAGATATGGAATGTTTTAATCAATGTCGGATTTTGGAAGATTCTGTGGAGCTAAGGGCACTGGGTCTTCACTAATTAACAATCTCCAGCAGCCAGTAATAGAGCGCAATATTCTTATATTGTGAAATTTTCACTAGCTTTGAATGTATTATTTTTTCGTCTGGAAACTTCACGAATATTTTTTTCCTTAACTGCTAGAAATAAATTCTGTAGAAATTTTCGAAAAATTTTCAATACCAGTGCTGCCAGCTGCTGATCTCAGTATTTTAATACCTATCGTGGAAATTTAAAATCAGAATAAGTTAGTCACTTGGGCTCATTTTATCATATGACATAGCAATAAAAAATTTTGAACTCTTGTCTACCCCCACCACACTTTAAGTTCCATTACCCCTCCTTCTCCCCTCCAACATCATGTATGGAAGCAAATTGAAGATATAATATACATCTTATCCCAAATAATCATATAAGTTCATATTAATTACATTTTTACCAACTTAAGGCTCCTCAAGCTTTACTGAAATTGTGATTATCCGCCATTTTGGATTCATTTTGATCTAAATTGAAGTGGTCATATTCTGGTCACCAACTAACCACGCATACAAAGTTTGACCTTTCTAAGTTAATTAGGTGAGGAGATATGGAAGATTCGAGAAATTTTATAACTCAAAACGTCTTCAAAAAGCTGTTTTTTGCACTAACTCCTCTCAGTAGGCACTTAGGAAGCTGAAATTTGGATATGTTGGTGTCTGTGACTCACTCTTTCATATGAGATCAAAACCAAAAATTTAGAGCTACTTTCTCCTTCTTCAGCCTCGTTTAAAAATTGAGTGATCCGCCATTTTGAATTTTTTCGAAAAAAACAAAATAGTAGTTTTGTTAGATTCCTAAGAAGAGTCTTTCACCAAGTTTTGAGCATATTTCATAAATACTCGCCGGCGCTAGGCGTGCGGGAAAAAAATATATATATATATACATTATATATACCAAAAAGTTGGAACATTTGCCCGACGATAACAAATATTCTGAAACGCAAAGGTTTGAAAACCGCACCCTCCCCCCACCCTCCCTTTCAAATCAGGTAAACGTTTTTGCAAATCTTTGTATTTCTATCTCTTTAGAAATTAGAGTAGGCCATCTATCGTACATTAGAGCTCATTACGTACTGTAAAGAGGAGCTCATACCACATTGCTATAATCATGATAAAAATTTTCACGGATTTCTCAATCATGAGTTTTTTTCTTATTATAAAGGGCCTTTGCCAACCATGGATCCAAGTGTCCCAAGTTCCGAAATTCAACCCTGGTTTCAGTTTCAGAACGTTGCGATTTCGAATGACTTGGCTCTCGAGAAATGAAATTTTACAAAAAATCAATATAGTTTAATTATTTTATTTAGATTTTAGATACATTTCTATGACGATATTTCGAATAACTAGTTTGGAAATTTGATTATTTCACTCAACCAATAACTTAGTATTTAGTATTATGATATTTTATTAATTTGAAAATTTAGTTCATTCGAATCCTTTTTGATTTTCTTGAACATAATTTCAAATGAAAGATTAATCTCATAATCACATGTATCCAATTCCTCCATTTCTTACAGCATCCTCGACTGTAGCGGCTAACATTTGATTGACTGGATCTCCAGAATTTCTTGACTGAAAAAAATAACCTGTTAAAAAGTTTCAATTTATTTTGGTACTGGCGTAAAATTATAGCTTCTACATACCAGAAGGTATTGGCTAATGCACTGATTGTATTTAATGCTAAATTCTTGATTAATTTCACTCAAGCTAGGTTTCGAAAACGCTGTTATAATTAATATATTAGTGGCTTGAGAGTCGCTACGTTCGTTCACGCTATCGTGTATTCGTTCGGCCAAGAATGAAAACTGGCCATTCGTGATATATTTGACTACAACAGGCATTTAAATAGTTTGAAATTACCAGCGTAATTGATTAATTGCTGTCGCTACCTTGTCTAAGGATGTTACATCTACCTACCTAAACTTGTGTAACCGAATTTTAAATTTGGATCGGATATGTTTGCATTAATGGTCGCGATTATATCTCGGCCTCCGTTCAACTCAGTGAATAACTTTATTACTTGTTGGCCGAATATTATGGATCTTTGCATCAGTATGTTGTCCAGGTCCTGACGATTGTCTTCCCAATTTTGAGATGCTGCAATGATGGAAGAAGAATAGAATCAGCTCGATCTACTGGTGCACAAGTTTGAAAAAATTCTACTGTCGATCAAGTGTATTACTTAGTACTAAATTCTGTGTTGCGGTGTATACTTCATTTGCATCGAGAATTCTCGGATTTGGTTCGGGTTCGCGTGTTCTCTGTGTGAAATTTGCGATCAATGTATTGAAAAGATGCATATGGGTTACTAAGCAGAGTTATGAAATTAACCACCTACTTTGACTAATTCTTGGACAAAGTGTTCATAATCATCGTGAAGATTATCGGATACAGCTTCGAGTAAAGCCCTCTGGAATGCTATTTTACGATTGAATTTTTAGATACTCATAAGCAATTAAAATAAATAATTAATTAGCTGAGCTTTGTTAAATTTGACTAGTTAACTATATTTTGGTATCAACTTTTTATATAAGAGGGAAAAAATCAATTTAAAAAAAAGCGTAAGATAATATAATATATATAAATGTTATCAATTTTTTGGAGATCTGTAACCATCACTTTTTCAACAAATTACCTGGGTTACTATTGTAAGCTTGGATGAAATTCGCTTTGTAGGCATCGAAAATAATCAGAATCTCTATGATAATGGTACCATGCTCATATACTGAGTTTCCCTCTAACGCTGCGTGTAAATACGTCGCATATACATCCGTCGGTTTTGTGGTCATAGCGAATAACAAATCTTTGAAGGAGTTTCCGCGAAGAGGAACTTCTTGGATGTAAAATAAGGGTATCTGTGTCGATATGTTTGCGTAAGAATTAAATTTTATCATCTGTTCTATATCTATATCACTTGTAAATTGTATCGATTTGACTTACTCCGTAATTCACTTGTTTATACGCATTCGCGATTTGCATTCTTTCATCTAACGTCCGATACGGAAAAATGCTTATCAGTGCGGCATTTTGATCACTAGCTTGCGCGATAATTTGGGCATCTACAATAGCATTTTGGTTCGGAGGTGTTGGTATCGTGCTGAGGCTCTGTAAAAATAGTGAAATTTCTTAATTATACCAAAATATCAATTGCTCGTACTCTTACATTCTAATTCTCAGCTCAAATATCGTTTATGAAAATTACACTCACAAAAATTCGATCAAAGTTGATCAATAAAATCGCAATACTCAGTAACATCATTTTCAAATTTCTGTCGCCAGTTACAGCAAATTACGTGTAATGTATGCTATGAGGCGATGGATTAATTTATATGTCGCTAAACTACTCGCATTCACGACACATGATGTCGTAAATTATTCGTTGTGCGAAATAATTGAAAATTTAATTTTTATTCGGTTGATGTTATATTGTTGAAAGCTTCACGATGATGAAGTATTATTTTATTTCAATAAAGTAACATGGAAATAATGTACCTTACTCATGCAGTGTAATGAATACACAGTTTCAATACACGATTCAGGTACTCTATTTTATTGCCATAGGTGTCATGTGGTAAGATTTATCTGGTTTTGCACACGATCTCTTCGATGATCCCCCCCCCAATAACTACACTGAATTTTTTATCACGATTTTATCACTTATATTTGAAAAATGTTGTATTCTTTATAAATGCTGATTTTTAGTCGAGAAACTTTCTCAGTTTTCGTATGATCTACATGAAATTTAAAGACAGAAATAATTTAAAAAAATATAAAAAATTCATCGAAAATCCGATATAAATTTTATCTAAGAGTAAATACATGTATATAATAAAATTAATGCTAGAAAGATTATTAATAAAAAATTTAAGAATTAGTTTGAAAAAAAGATTATCCCAAAATAATAAAGTGGAGTCAATATTGAAAAACAAGGTATCGAAAAATGAAAAGGAATTAAAAATTACAAAAATGAACAAAAAATCTGAAACAGATATAATGAAAAAAAAATGAAAATTGAAAAATAAAATTGAAAGATTGAAGATTAAAAAAACCGATTCGAACCAAGTATTTGAAAATTTTCAAGTTGAAATTTTTTTTTTATTTAGAATAAGAAACGGATATGTTAGTACAACTACAAAAGAGCTTCTCTCGCCGCACCCCTTCACCATCTTTCTGTACAATGTGTTGAATGATTTCTATACTTTTTTAAAATTAATTCAACTCGGAGTTTGATAGTTAAAAAATTTCAGCCCATTACTTAAATATGTAATTAGTTACTGATACATAACGGTGTTGAAGTTCGGAAGTTGATACATTTTGAAAAATTGAAAAAGTAAAGTTTTGTGAAATTTAAGTTTTTGTTGTGTCCTTTTCCCCTAAAACAATTCTCTTTTTCATTTTCATAGGTAGTCAGATCAATCGATGACTTTCAAAGAACAACCTTCATAACATTTCAAAAACTTGCGTGTACATGAAATCGCGGTACACCCAATACCAAGTATAAAAACCCCTACCCTATGTCATGCAAAAACCACTTAAGAAGTTAAATTTATAACTAATGTAGTATTTTTTGCTATACAATAAGTACATGATTATATGAACACATATTTTTCAAATTATCCTCAAATTTTTACCATTCGTTATTTTGGGTCCACTTTGACCCAAATTTAAGAGGCCATATTGTGGTCATCAACTGACCCTACATACCAAGTTTGACCTCTCTAGGTCAATTTGGTGAGGAGATATGGAAGATCAATGAAATTTCTCCTCTCAGAGCTCGTTTTTGTTCTAACTGCCCCTAAAATTCACTTGGGAAGGAAAGATTAGAATAGATTAGTCACATGTTCTCATTTTATCACACGACGCCGCAATAAAAAATTTTCGACCTTTTATTTACCACCACCACATTTTGAGGTCGATAACCCCCCTCCTATACTCCCCCGCCCATATCATGTATGAAAATGATTTTGAAATATAGTATACTTCTTATCTCCATTAATCATATCAGTTCGTATTAATTACATTTTTACTAATTTAAGGCTCCTCAAGCTCTACTCAAATTTTGATAATCCGCCATTTTGCATATATTTTCACCGTAATTCAAGAGGTCATATTCTGATCACCATCTAACCCTACACACAAGCTTTGACAATTCTAGGTGGATCTAGTGATGAGATATGAAAAAATTCAAGAAATTTTATAACTCAGAACTTTCTCAAAAAGTTATTTTTTGCTCCAACTCCCCTCTAAATGAATTTAGGAAGCTGAAATTTCAGTATATTGGTGTCCATGAGTCATTCTTTCATGTGAGATGAAAAACTAAAAATTTTAGCTATTTACCCCTTCTCCAGTCCCCCTCAAAATTTGAGTGATCAACCATTTTAAGATGTATCGAAAAAATAATAAAGTATCTTTTTTGTATTTTTAAGAAGAGTTTCTCGTCAAGTTTTGAGCAAATTTCGTGAACATACCTGGCTCTACGCGTGAGAGAAAAAAATAAATATACCGTGTGACCAGCTGATCTTTGCACCCCTCAGCGCCAAATTCCCTTGTGGAAAATAAAAACTTAAAATAATTCAATTTCTCTCGTAGTTTTTTGTTGAATCAAGGAATAAAAACTCAATTATTTTGTTTTCCAACCATTCTAAACGATATTTATCAAAATTATGCACTTTATTCAGCTTTTGATTAATTACTCTAGTTCACTTGGCAACACTGATTCTTGATGAAATTAACTGAAATCAATTCATAATGAAAAAATAAAATGTTAAAAATTTTGTTAATGAATATTATGATGATTTTCATTAATTACTATCATATAAAAAACCAAAAGAAATGAAAAAATTTACACTCTGTTTAGAAGTAGGGAATTTCACGCCGAGGGGTGCAAAGATCAGTTGGTCGCACGGTATACACCAAAAGATTTGACGTTTATCAGTTGATTACAAAATATGGTCTGAAACGCAAAGATTTGAAGAGCTAGCCCTCCACCGACCCCTTTCCCAAATTAGGTAGGCTGTAATAGCTGTCGTTTTTAAATAAAAATCTCAAATTTCACAAAACTCAACTTTTTGAAAATTTTAAAAGTAATTGAAAATCGCGATAGCCGAATATACTACGAGATTTTGTGTTTTTATAACTACATTTTTTAAATAATTTTTTCTACATTCTGCTTAGGTAATTCGTTTATCAAAATCTAAGCTAGATCGATTTTTGAAAGCAACAAAAATCGTCGCATTTTATAAATTATATGAGTACAATGTAAACTGTATTTTTATAATAACTTCAGTCATATTTTTCCAAAATAAATTCTCGTAATGAATCATAATTGATAATAATCGAGGTAATTAAACTCGAGTACCACTAAAATTGATAATTCCATTCACAATAAAAAACTCAGAACCAGTTCGATTCGATTCGATTATAGGCACTACGTAGACAACTTATCAAACTCGTGCGTTTTACTATATGTTGAACTCGTTGCCAGTTGCTACATCAAGTGCATAATATTCAATGATTCATACGCGTGAATTTTGTCCTTATTAAAAAATTTCTATTCGAATCCGTTCGGTTCTTTCAACGGAAACTCATTCGATACGTTAATGAAAGCTGATATTAGTCTTCATTCATGCTTCGTTCTTCATTAACGCTTATAATTTCTATCCAGTTGAGCCCATTAAAATAATAAAATCGCCCGGTTAATATTACATAAAACGAATTTATCGCCGTTCAAATAGGTAATTCTATACGTTTAGCGGTAGTTATAGCGTATCGCGCTCTCTGCTGATGAAACTGCCAACGACTGGTATTTGGTTACAATAAAAAGTAAATTTATGAAAATGAGCCACAATACCGCATTTCGTGTCATATCGGTAGGAGATGTTTTTATTTAACTAACTGGAAATAAGTTATACGAATGTACCAGCTACACTGTGGAATTTAACGGCGGTAAAATATCGTCTTGTGAAGTTTTTTATCATATCTGAATACGCATAGTGGAGACTAAACCACTGTATGGGAGAATTTGCTAAATTGGAAGATAGCAGATATTTTTTAAGTAATTGGTAAAAAGTAATTACGTAGACGAAGGCGAGTTTCTTCATACGCCAATCATAGGAATGAGCGAATTCCAGCTTAGAATATGTTGGTAGGCGAGTAAACGAAGAATATTCGGAACCCCTGATTTACTAGCGGTAGTAATAGTCATAAAAAAGTCTTCGTAGCGGGGCTTCTTGTTAACAACAGGTGGGTCCATTTGAGGGCCCGATGAAGCCTCCGTGTGTCGTATATACGAGTAACCAGAATATGATAAAAAAGAAACCTCGAGAAGAAGATAAAAACTCGATTGTGAATATTCCGTGGACAGCTAAAGAATAAAAGGCGCGTAATAATAAACGAAAAACTCGAGGCCGTTTATTTATGAGACAGTCGAGAGCTAGGTGACATTTGTAGCCGGTGCACACTACTTCATCAGCGGAACGCGTACGGTTGAGGATTGTGTTGGTTAGCTTAATCGGGCGATGATTTTTTACCTGTACGGCGTCCGAAGACGTTTGTATATTTGAAAGGTTATGCGTTGAATTTATCTACGAGCGGAGAATTTCCCCAAACCGTGGTTTCCTTCATTGGTTGATGGAAAACGATTAATTATTTATTGCATAATTTAAATCTAAATTTAATAATCGAAGAGTACCCTAATTATGATGCTACGATCAAGTGTCCAGATGCGAAAAGAAGAAGTATAAATAAGGCTAGGTTTTGAGTCCATCTTCTTTGGAACTTCTGGTTACGGAGTGGTAGTATATACTATATACTGCCATTTGTGTCTAGTGTCAGTTGGTGATCAGTGTATGACTTCTTGAATTTGAATCAAGCTTGGTTGCTTACTTTTTTCTTTTTTTTTTTTTAAATATTAAAAAAAATTTCTTATTTCAAAATATTTATTGATAGATAAAAAATATGTAAAACATGAATGTTTAAATTTATTAAAAAATGTCATTAAAAAAAATTGTAATGAAAAAAACCAAAATTTGATGTATTTTTTCATGCTGTTTTTTTTTTAGCTGAGTTTTGAACTAAAAAACGACAGCTGTTACAGCCTACCTGATTTGGGAAGGGAAGGTCAGAAGAGGGTAGGATATTCAAATCTTTGCGTTTCAGACCATTTGTAATCATCTGGCAAATGTCCAACTTTTGGTATATATATATTTTTCCGCCACACGTAGCGCCGGCGAGTATTCATAAAATTCGCTCAACATTTGGTGAGAGACTCTTCTTGAAAATGCGCAGAACAACCTTTTTTGTTTTTTCGATAAATTTCAAAATGGGGGATCATTCAAATTTTGAGGGGGGGTTGGAGAAGGGGCAAGTACCTCAAATTTTTCGTTTTTGATCTCATATGAAAGAGTGAGGCACGGACACCAAATATCTAAATTTCAACCTCCTAAATGCATTTTGAGGAGAGTTAGAGCAAAAACCTGTTTTTGAGGAAACTTCGTTTTTTGTGTCACACGTCTTGCGCAGGCGGATGTAGATAAAATTCGCTCAAAATTCGGTGAGAACCTCTTCTTGAAAATGCACTAGATTGCTTTTTTTGTTTTTTCCAGAAAATTTCAAAATGGCGAATCACTCAAATTTTGAGGAGAGCTGGAGATAGGATGAATACCTCAAATTTTTCGTTTTTAATCTCATATAAAAGAATGAGTCACGGACACTAACATATCCAAATTTCAGCTTCCTAAGATCATATTGAGAGGAGTTAGATCAAAAAATGGCTTTTTGAGGAAGTTTTGAGTTGTGAAATTTCTTGAATCTTCCATATCTCTCCATCAAATCAAGTTAAAGAGGTCAAATTTTGTGTGTGAGGTTAGTTGGTGACCAGAATATAACCTCTTGAATTTGGATCAAAATGGATCCAAAATGGCGGATTATCAAAATTTGAGTAGAGCTTGAGGAGCCTCAAGTTGGTAAAAATGTAATTAATATGAATTCATATGGTTATTGGGATAAGTGTATACTATATCCCAATTCACTTCCATACATGATGTTGGAGGGGGAAGGCGGGGTTATCAGTCTAAAATAGTGGTAGGGGTACAGGAGGGGTTGAAATTTTTCATTGCTATGTCATAATTTTGATTTTAGCTTCCTCAGTGATTTTGGAGGGGAGTTAGAGCAAAAAACGGCTTTTGGAGGGGAAATTTCATGAACCTTCCATATCTCATCACCAAATCGGCCTAGAATGGTCAAACTTTGTGTGTAGGATTAGTTAGTGACCAGAATATGACCTCTTAAATTTGAGTCAAAATGGATCCAAAATGGCGGATTATCAAGATTTGAAGATAATTTGAGGACCCTCAAATAGTTATAATTTGAGAAATATGTGTTCACATGATTATTTCATGGCAAGAAATACTACATTTGTGCCAAATTCAACTTTTTAAGTGTTTTTGGAATGGATAGGGTAGGGGTTTTCAGATTTGGTATTGGGTGTGGCCTGTAGTCATGAACGGTTAAGCAAGGTTATTACTAAATCAAAACAAGCTCCTGTTAAAAACTCAGCTCCAGTACTGCGGCATGGCTGCTTACGTTTTTTTAAACAATATTATAGAATTTCTTTGTTTCAAAGTAGGATTTCATAAATTTCAGAAACGAACTACCCCTCAAAATGTGTTTTTCGTTACATAATGTCTTCAGGAATATGCAATGATTTTAGGTCATTAAGATGGAAGATTATTTTTGGACATTTCTTCCCAAATAATTTTTCTTTGAGTTACATTAACTTTGAAACTCCCTTAGTCACAGAGTAGAAGTTTGCATAAGAACGAGATTCCCTTCCTTACAATTCTACAACTTCTAGCCCATTAGATTCCAATTTCCGAGGTATATGAGCCCAAAAACGAGCCTTATTACACTCCTCTGTTTGCCATTGCGGTTTATAAAATTATCACGTTTATCGCGTCGCGTATCGTCAAGTAACACGACGACCGGTAATTTCTCGTATTCGTTAATCCAACTAGACCGGTAGTGTTATTGGCATTTGGCGCAATTATTAAATTCCTACCGACATTCGAATCGCATATAAAAAGCGTACGCCAAGAGGGAAGAAAAAGTTGGCATTGCTGGAGCGAAACAACTTTAACCGCGTAGATTAGTGTCAACTAATTCGTAATGAAGTTGTCGGCACGGTCGAGATGAAAAAACCGCGCGCTTTGTACGAATACATAGAGGAAGGAAAAAAAGCGCAGACACGGCTCTAAAAAACATACCAGTCCGAGTAATTCGAACCATAATCGCCGAACCTGTATTACCAGACTAAAAAAGAACCGATACTAGTCCCAATTGCTCGACTAAACGTTTGCGGTTATAGACGCGCCGAGTTCGGTAAATTAGACGCTCTTGCCGGTAATTTGGGTAAACCGATCAAGACATCAACAGCCTAGCAGATCGATCAAATTTAATTACCGCCGAGATAGGCCATCTGAGGGTTACGATGGTCGCGTAGTTGTGATTAACAACTCGAGAATTGTATAATAAAAAGAGCTCGTGGTGATGAATGAATACACCGTCCGAAAGGTATTTTCGGAAATGAAGCAGCCGCCAGGGTCGTGGCCGTTTGGTTAATTTGAATGTCGTAAAATTTTCAATTTACAGGTTCTACCTTTTACCACGGCAGCCGCCAGGTGAGAGGCAATGAAAGGGTAGATTTTTCGAGCGCTTTGGGAAGGTGTTTTTAATGGAATTATCGTGTTCGTGATATAGAGCTTTTTATCTTCTTTGTTTTCGTCAGCGTGTTTTAACATCTTATTTAGAATTGGTTACTAGTTCACATTGGCCAGTAATATTTCCAGAAAGATCTTATGTTACGAAAAAAGAACTAGGATATTAATTAGCTGAATTTCCAACGAATATTTCATAATTATACTTCATTTGTATTCTTAAAAAGAACCATTATCCTGAATACTGGCGTGGTCAGAGCTTTCCACAAGTCAACCCCAATTTTTTTTCGTAATTTTCGTATTATTCAATAAATATTATGGTTTTCATGTAATTCTTGTGAGCATAGTTAAGAAGTACTACATCTTAGGGATAGGTGAGAGTTTTCAGACTCTGTATTACCTCTGGTCTATGAACAATGAGCATGAAGGGATTAACATTATTTGTAAATTTGAACGAGCTTATTTAAAAACTCAGCTCTAGTAATACGGAATGGTTGCTTATATTATTAAAAAAATAAAAAAAAACATTATACCTATGCATTGTATTAATTCCAAAAAAATGTTTGCAAGTAACTTACTTTTTTTTTACTTTTTTTGTTTTACGTGCCATGTACAGCTACGGGGCTAGAGGCACGGACAAGGGGTTAGATGAGTGTGAGGAGTTTGGAATCAGATAGGAAGGAGAGGACGAGGTCCGAGGCAACGTGGTCATCCCGGAGCAAGCGGGGGAGGGAGTCAGGGAGGGTATGTTTCTCTCGGAGGAAACGATTGTTTTTAATTTATTTTAAAACTTTGAATTTTCTTTTTTTTTTTCTCTTTAAATAATTTTTTGTGCATCCTTTTGTGATGAAAATATGTGTGTGCACGTTGTGTTTTGTAAAATTATTGTGCCACTCAAATTATTAGGTAGGGTAAGTGTACCAATTAGTTGACATGCTCCAAATAATTGACACCCAACACGTTTTTCTTCAAAATGAAGTTTTTTGTTAATTTTGGGCCATTATTACTAATTATTTTAAATAAATTTTTATTTTTTACAATTTTAGCAATTTATTATTTATTTAACATGAATCGTTGGGGGTGTCAAATAATTGGTACAAGGGGGTGCAAAATAACTGGTGTTACGGTGTCAAATAATTGGGACATCTCACTTTTTCAGATTGGGGGGTTCTTAGCGGGATTACCAATGAGGGTAGACTCGAATGTAAATAGGTGAAAATATTCCCTAAATGATGTAGTTTCATATGCTATATTCAGATTTTTACTACCATTCATAGTTTGGTGGAAATATTGGAAAACGTGTAAAAAAATCCTTAAGGGTGTCAATAATTGGTGCACTTATCCTATTAATCGAGAAAGCTATGATTTGGGTCTCTCCTGATAAGATAGTGAAAACGGCCCTTAACCCAAATTCGGTCACAAGTGGTTCTAAATATTGCCCTCGATGAAAAAAACTCCCCAAAAAATTTTTTGACCCACACCCTTTCCTGAGAAATCGCCCCCCATATGTCAAAAATTCAATATTTTTCAACTTTGGATGGAATGGATGAAAAATTTTGGAAATTTCACTATTGATAGGTACTATATAAGTACATTTGTGGAAATTTTTTCAAATTTTCCGATTCATATTTTCTTGAATTTTTTAGGCTTTGAAATTTTCAAAAAATTTTTACAATTATTTGAAAATTTCATCTAGATACAGAGAAAAAGTCAAATTAAGAAATTATGCTGATCAGATTTCCAACAAAAAATATTACTATCATATTCGATACTACTCAGGAGTTGATAATTAATTACTATCATATCATAATTATTTTGCAAACATCAAGCGATATACCAGATCAATTTTCGAGAAAAAACAAAATTTGTTCTATCCTTCCCCCCAGTAGCCATTGGCACGATGAGAACATAAAACATTATCATAACGCTGTGGTATATATCAAATATCGCGCTATGGGCCTATGTGCAATGTAAGTAGCGCGTTTAAAGTGCGTTTTCTAGCGATGCTATCAACTTGGGCAAAAATTGCGTAATAATATTTTTTGTTGGAAATCTGATCAATATAATTTCGTAATTTGACTTTTTCTCTGTATCTAGATTAGAACGCGTGTTATTTGCGAGAATCTGGTTTTGGGGGCACAAATGTGGATTTTGGGGGAAAGTTAGGTGTTGTTACGGACACTATTGGCTACAAATATCCTCAAAAAAACTTCGGCCCGCAATTAGTCTCGATTATAATCGTAATATGACTGCATTATTATACTACTTTAACTTCGCCATCATTATGTCCAAATTTATTAACTCTAATTGTGAAATTCTCGTTCAGAAGTTTTCCACAATAGTTCAAAAGGTAACTCGCCTTCATTCTCAATGTTCATTTCCTATTTTTTTCCATATTTTTTTTTCTAGTTTAGTTCTTACTGATTTTGCGATAGTGCAATACATACTAATATTAGTATTAGGAGCAACTTTGTAGTCCCTTATCTCCTCCCCTAACGAGTGTACGAAAAAAATTATAAAACCCATTCTTATAGAAAATTTAATGAGGAACATTTTATTACTGTACTACTTTTTCTCTAAAACGAGGCGTTCGCAAGAAAAATGCAAAAAAGTGAATTTAGGAGGCGCTTCTGTTACAGATTTCATTTTTTTTGACCAACTTCCATTATCATGTTGTACCTTAGAGTACGAGCTAGTTATGGAAAAAAATTCAGTCATGTACCCCTCCCCCCTCCTCTCAAAAAAATGTTGACAATTTTTTGAAAATTTCAAAGCCTAAAAAATTCAAGAAAATATGAATCGAAAAATTTGAAAAAATTTCCACAAATGTACTTATATAGTGCCTATCAATAGGGAAATTTTCAACATTTTTTATCCATTTCATCCAGAGTTAAAAAATATTGAATTTTCGACATATGGGGGACGATTTCTCAGGAAAGGGTGGGGTTGGCGGGTCAAAAAATTTTTTGGGGAGTTTTTTCATTGAGGGCAAAATTTAGGACCATTTGTGACCGAATTTGGGTCACAGGCCGTTTTCACTATCTTATCAGGAGAGATCCTTTGTTTACTTTTTTCTTTGCATATATAAAGAAAATACAGTTACTATAGCTACTTTATGAATAAAAATAATCAAGAAGACAGTCTACTGTCATTATACGTTTGAAAATGGAGATGGGATGTTGTTCTTCTTCTTAACATGAATAGCAAAAATTGGTTAAATAATTTTTGCGTTAAACCTCGGGCACATATTGCCCTATGCATATTGTATATTAAACACAAGAGTAGAATTAGACACTACTCTATAAATAATTAGAAATAGAATCGACCATCTAATTCTCTAATACCTCTCATCGGTAGTCATATCGAACCCAATTTCCTAACAAAAAAAAACACCGGACTTGACCGGAAACCGTAGCATCTCCGTCGTTGACGCGTGACAGAGAGAAAATCTTCCCTCAAATACCATCACGATTTCCATAAAAATACACAACCGCGGTTTCATTCAAGAACGACCGACAGCGCAACACACCATAGCCGCGACGTATCGATAATAATGAAAATATCATCCATTACCGGTTAAAAAGTTGACATCTAAATCGAGCGGCTACAAACACCGAGTCTGGTCGGATTATAATGAAAAGATACTCTTGATGACCTTATATAATTCCGGCCATTTTATGATTTCCAGTTAATGGCCGATTTTGATAATGGAGACGTCTTGAGAAAACTTTTTTCCCCTTTTATTATACCATTAGCGCGAGACCATATCGCTACGGGGCTAATTTATCTCGTGTTTTCGGTATTTTTATTTTTGTTACTGGTGCATAAAATAGAATAGCGCGTATTTGTTACCAAAGGGTATGAATAGTGAGATTGTGACGTGATCATTAAGATATAAAATTGGGTTTTATAACCTCGAAGATAATATAGTTGTCTGGGTAATGTGAATTTCGTATTTACCCTGCTGCTCTTCGTCTTAACTTCAAATGATTTGGTGGGATTGCGATTTTAGCGCGAATTTTTGATCTTCTCGATGGAACGATTGTGGTGCTAGACGGTAGCAAAATAGAGCGATTCGATGAGCTTATCTTAGAATGTATCAGCGGCGAGTTTTATGTGTAGTTGGCGTGTTGGATTCGAATTTCGAGACATGGAGGGCAAATTAAAATTATCCAATGTTTGAGGTCACAAATCATGCAAACTGTAACAATTTAACAGCAAAAAAAGAAGCATGAAAAAAATCTACGAAAAAATGCAAATTTTTCCTTCAAATATTATGTTATAAAGAAAACTTTGTTATTTCTAGTCAGATTTCTATGTGAAAGCCCCCAATTGCTTCACCCTCAGTAGCCAAAGTGTTTATATGATCTTCCAGCCTTTGCTGATGCTTGATACTCCTTTTTGCTATTTCCTCCGTTACGTAAGGGGATTTGTTGTATGCATGGATTTCATTGATTTTAGTAAACCACGGACATGGAGCGTTAATCATATCAGTTAAAACTTTATTTTGTATGCGCTAGATAACCAAGATGTTGCTGTTACTACCTGTAACCCAGACTTCTATTCCATTAAGTCCAGATTTACTTGAGGACAGCTTTATAGATCAGGAGTTTGTTTTCCAACAATAACTTCGATTTTCTTTTACAGATCAGGAGTTTGTTTTTCAGCGATAACTTCGATTTTCTTCCTATCAGCCAGCTGAATTTCTTGTATCTTATGTTAATTTCGGCTCTCTTCCGTTTTAGGTGCTCTGCCCATGTTATTCGCCTTTCTATTGTCATTCTTAAGTATTTTACCGAATCTTTGTTTGGAGTATGGTGCCATTGAGGATCACTGGGGGCAGTTTCCTGTTCTTAAAGTATATGTGACTTGAACTGATTTAGTTGAGTTAACTTTTATTCGCCATTTGTCCGACCATGGTTGCATTTTAATTAAACCATACTGGAGATGTAGACAGCTGTTGTTTCATTTCGTTGCCTAGACAATATGGCAGTGTCATCTGCAGTAGATTAGCTGTAAACATAGAGTATAGTACTAGACCAAGTACAGACCCCTGTGGTACGCCAGACTTGATCTGGTATAGTTCAGAGGTAGCGCCAAATTTGACCTAGAATAGTCTTCCGCTAATGTACGAATTCATTATTCAGTATCCTCAGGAAGACTTTTCCGGATTTTATAAAGAAGACTGCGGCGCAATATTCTTTTTCTACAAATGTTTCATTAATTGTACGACTCTATGTATTTGTTGGATTGTGCTATGCTGATTTCTGAAGTCAAACTGGTGATCCTTTATCAATTGGGATAAGTTTTAGCCGGGCTAACAAAATTTTCTTTAAGATCTTCGAGAGCAATGACAGTAGGCTTATTGGTCTATAGGATGACGTCTTATTTGATGATTTACCTAGTTTCAGTATCAATAACAATAATTTGCGAGATTTACCATTGCATTAAGAAGTATTGATTTCATAGAGCTACATTAAACATTGTGGTGATCATTAAAATTGCTTTTGAAGCTCTTATAGGAGTTTAGCCGTAATAAGGTTGTAACCAAGCGCTTCCTCGTGCAGATTTTTTAATGAATTCCTTGAGCTCCACAGGCGTGGTGAGCGGAATCTCTGCTTCTTGAACTAACTGTTGACTTGATAGATCGTCAATTTCTGGATCATTGCGTCCTGAATAAGGTTCAAATACTTTACTTAAATGTCTAGCAAATAAGTCTGTTTTCTCCTGGTTAGTTCTTGCCCATTGCCCTATTGTATTTCGGATGAAAGGCGCCGGTATCTGAGGACGATGTGAATTAGTCATTATCTTAATAATAGGAACAAATGAAGAAATCTCAGAACAATAAAAACAACTTTCGGGAGAGAAGTTTTTTGAGTAAAAAAAAAAGAAAAATCTTTTCTTCTCCAATCGCTTTATTAGCTAGCGCTTTCGGGCACCAAATGTTCTTCTTTGGGTTTATTTTGCCACTGATACAAGTAACAGGGAAATAAAGACTAGGTTAAAAGGGCGTGGTCGGGAAGAGGGTGTGGTTTGTAGATGGTGTGGTGGGGAGAGGGTGTGGTTGTGGATAGTTGTGGTAGAATGGGAAGAGGGATTTATTTTATGATTGAAATAAGGATGTTATCTAAGGGGCTTAGGTCGGTGTTTAGTAAATTGTTTTTGTGTTTCTTCACCGCTATAGCTTCTGTGATATTTAATTTGGAGGGTTTTTCTACTTTTTGTAAGAGGTTCAAGTTTGTCTGGTCTATAATATGGTTTGTGGCTATCAGGTGATCGGAAAGTGCTGATTTATGTTGGATCTTTTTCTTAGCGTAATAAAGATCTTCCTTGAAACTTGTTTTTATATTTCTTTTTGTTTATTCGATGAAAAGTCCTTGGCAATTTTTGCAATTTATTTTGTAGATGCCACTGCAGTCTTCAAGTTTGTCTTTATCTTTAGCGTTTCCTAAACTGTTCTTGATTTTGTTGCTGTTTGAGAAAACTGCTTTAATATTGTGTTTTTTGAAGACTGATTTTGGTTTGGTAGTTATTGGGGGGGGGGTAAAATATGATTTTTATTCTTTTAGTTTCATCTTTTTCTGGAATGAAAGTTGTGGCATCTCTACCACACCCATCCACAACCACACCCATCCACAACCACTCCCTCTCCCCACCACACCATCTACCAACCACACCCTCTTCCCGACCACGCCCTTTTAACCTAATCTTTATTTCACCATTACTTGTATCAGTAGCGAAATAAGCCTGAAGAAGAACACTTGGTGCCCAAAAGCGCTAGCTAATAAAGTGATTGGAGAAGTTGAGATTTTTCTTTTTTCTTACAAAGAAATCTCAGTTGACCGTTGAAACGACTTGAACTTTGTTTAGTCAAAAATCCCTACTATGCTATCTCACCAAATTAATTCCGAGTTGAAGAAAAGCGTACAGATTTTGTATCATTTATTTGACGTCTTATACAATCTTCAGAAATGTACGGGAAAGTCTTGAGCATGCGGTTGTTGGAATGAACAGCATAATGCCGAGGAAAATTTTATGCAATCATTTAGATGTTGTAGCTTGTAGATGAAATGAAGAAATCTAAATTTCAATCAGAAAATCTCAAAGTAAATCTTCGTATTAAAAATACAAGTACAAAAGAAGGAATCTTATTTTCACTATAACATACCAACAGCTCGATTGTCCGACTACATAGCACCTGATCACCGGAGATAGAATTTTTTGGGAACGAAACAGCTTCTCGAACTCGTTCGAGTAAAAAGAAACAAGTTTTACAATTTAATATAGTAGCAAATTGACCGTCGCGACTGGAAGTTGGGCGGAGGGGGCTTTTGTTTAAGCATAGAATCGTTAGTAAATTAGATATAACGCGACGGTCGCATACTTTACGACTTGGGCAACACGGGTATACAGAAGGCTAGCAACTAGTTTCACGTATACAAAGACAGTACGGTTAATAACAATAAAAAGACATAACGCTGCATTTTTCAACATTCATTATTCGAATGGAGAGAAAGAGAGAGAGGTAGAGAGAAGAAAAAAAATCAAGACATGCTATTATAGTCGATAGATAAAAATCTTATTCGAGTACATATATTTTTGTAATAGCGTGACTTCATTTTACCCTTAGGTTCTAATCTCGGTATAGCTGTGCGAGTCGCAGTCGTATTTCGAAAAGCTAAACAATGCCGGATTTCGCCTTTCTTACATTTTAATCACGTCCATATAGCGCGACCGAGCCGCTCCAGCAATTGTAATAACTCTTCGGATATTTACATTTTGGTACCACTGGCCTGTGGTTCGAACTTTAAACCTAGAACGTGTTAAATTCCATCACCATACCTAGACTGTAGCATTTGGCAACCAATTCCAACTGGCTCGGGCTTCGAATCAAAAAGAGAATATTTATAATTATTAGAAGCTGCGACGGTGTGCTATAACGGACGCGATAACCTGCGAGTGATAGGACCAGCCCTATTATTACGGGCCGACTTGGGAAACTACCTGTTAGCGCTACGCCACCGCGCCGCGCGGATGCGTAGTGTTTCTGGCCCCGGGGAGTGTTATTTCTATCGGTCCGTTTAACAAACACAACTATTAGTCTTTTTTTCCCCCCGACTCGTTCGCCTTTTTTTCCTTCTTCTTGGCCGCCGAAAATGGTGCAGAGAAAACGTTTTGTTGAGATGCGAGCGCCGATGCCGGTTAAGTAGGACGTGATTTCTGGGAAGGCGGTATTTCTTGGAAATTAAGTCATTATAATGATTCCGCGTTTCGTATCGGATCCGGTACGGGTGTTGATTCGCCCCTCGGTAGTATATCTTTATTATGTACACAATCGATCGCGTTCGTTTTGGATGACTAGTCGTATACGTGAATATCTATTTATGGATTTGGCAGCACGTCTGAGTACACTGATTGGGTGAAACTGCAAATGCGAAGATCGAGAGGAATAGTGAAAAATCTTTAAATTTACCCCTCTTTCCCACCCATAATGTGGAACCTCGACTCTTGGAAGTCGATAAACCACAGCAATGGATGAAAGCATTAATTCTCATTACGCCATCGAACCGCCCTAAAATCTGGACAAATGAAGTATTCATCAAACAAACCGGGCGATCGAGCGCAGAAATCATAAAACAAAATAAAAAATGAAACCAATTATCGCGCAACCAAAAGCATACCCGAAACTTATCAACGATGTAATAAAAACCAATCATTATCGTGAAAATGCCGCTAACCAATTACCGAAGAAACTTGATATTACACGAATACTAACGGCGAACTTTGATAGATTGTTGTGCGCTCATCCACACTAGCGGACATGTTTTATTATTCAAGTTTCATCGCCTTGCTTTACCATCCTTTTATTTCCCTCGCGGACAATTTCATCTAGACATAATTTTAGTTCAGTATGGTATGGCTATCCAATTGAATACTTGTGACTGGTAAAAAAATTAAGGGGAAATGGGCAAAACAACGTAAGCAGGTATGCCGCATTAGTGCAACTGAGTTTTTAATTGGGTTTGTTCAGTTTTGCAAATAATGTTACTAACCCCTTCATGTTTATAGGCCAAACCCAATAGCAAGTCTGAGAACACCTCCCTTATCCCTTCCAAAACCGCTTAAGAACTTAAATTTATAGCAAGTGTAATTTCTTGCCACGCAATAATCATATGAATACATATTTTTAAAATTAGAACTAGTTGAGACTCCACAAATTATCCTCAAATTTTTACCATTCGTTATTTTGGTTCCATTTTGACCTAAATTTAAGAGTCATGTTGTGGTCATCAACTGACCCTACATACCAAGTTTGACTTTTCTAGGTCAATTTGGTGAGGAGATATGGAAGATTCATGAAATTTCTTCTCTCAGAGCTCGTTTTTGCTCTAACTGCTCTTAAAATTCGCTTGGGAAGAAAAATTAGAATAGATTAGTCGTATGTTCTCATTTTATCACATGACGCCACAATAAAAAATTTTCCACTTTTCGTTTATCCCATCACATTTTGAGGTCGATAACCCCTTCCCCCTCGCCCATATCATGTGTGAAAGTGAATTTGGGATATAGTATACTTCTTATTACCAATAATCTTATGAGGTCAAATTAATTACATTTTTACAAATTTGAGGCTCCTCAAGCTCTACTCAAATTTTGATAATCTGCCATTTTGGATCCATTTTGACCCAAATTCAAGTAGTCATATTCTGGTCTCCAGTTGATCCCACACACAATGTTTGACCTTTCTAACTTGATTTGATGAAGAGATATGGAAGATTCTAGAAATTTCATAATTCAAAACTTCCTCAAAAAGCGTTTCTTGTTTCAACTTTTCGTTCAGTGCATTTAGAAATCTGAAATTTGGGTATGTTAGAGTCCGTGATTTACTCTTTCATGTGAAATAAGAAGCGAAAATTTTAAGCCATAAGCCCCTTCTCCAGCCCAACTCAAAATTTTATTGATTCGCCATTTTGAGATGTATCGAAAAAAGAAATTGAGGCATTTTTTTACACTTTCTAGTAGAGTCTCTCACCAGATTTTGAATGAATTTCACGAACACCCGCCGACGCAACGGGTGGGAAAATGTACATATACGAGTATACGTAATACATAATATATATCAAAAAGTTGGATATTTGCCAGATGATTAGAAATAGTCTGAAACGTAATGATTTGAGGATCTCACTCCCTCTCGTCCCTCTTCCCAAATTAGGTAGCCTGCAATAGCTGTCCTTTTAGGTTAAAAACTCTGGTAAAAGAATGTATATAATCAAAATAATAATAAAAAAAATTTCAATTTTTCACTTTTGTTACACTTCTTAATTTTTTTCAGTACCTAATATGATTTTTTTAAATGCTTATAATATTTTTTGTTGTAAAAAATATATTCAAAAAGCATTCATTCTTGAAGAAAAAAAATGTAATTCAAATTTTGCATATTTGAATTACAATTAATTCCTTGAAACAAAAACATTTATTATATAAAAAAAAAATCAAATAGGAAAAAAAAGAAAAAAAATCGCAAAATTTTTCAAGTTCTTTAAAAATTTTAGTTTTTTTAATATTACGATTTTTTTGTTATATTTACAAAATTTTTTGAAATAAAAATATTTAATAAAAAATATTCATATGAGTTCGATTTTTGCCCCAATAATTTGAAGAAATACCTTATATTCATTTCTTATTTTGCCATAAATTTTACAGGGATTCTCAAATTGTCATTAATTTATTGTTAAAATGTAATGAAATATCCAATTTATCACATTTTTAATTAGAATTTGAGCTATTTTGAGGACCATGAAATATAAAAATTGGACGTAACGTAATATTTATTTCCTCGTCATAAATTATCAAAAAACCTATTCTTGAGCTTAAGTACATATTAAAAATTCTAGGAATATCGATTTTTTCGAGTAAAGAACACAATTTTTGAATTTCTCAGAAAATCGAAAAAATCTTTTCCCAATTTTTTTTCTCTCTTTGGCTAACTAAAGATAGACTATTGAAGCAAAAAATTGTAAATTACCGCAAACGTAATTTTTTGTTTTTTTTTTAAACTTCGAGCTAGTTATAAGAAGAGTCCAAATTTAGCCTAAAAATTCGGGTAATTTTACAACTATCGAACCGTACTCCAAAGTTCACGAGAAAGAGAGATGCTTTCGATGAAAATTTCAACACCTCTTTCAATCGTTTTTTATAAATTCTTGGCATATTAATCGGTCCCATTTCCTATTAATTTAAAAGTAGCTGCAGGCTTAGTATTTTAAAAGCTCGCCATCTAATACCACTCCGTATGTAATAATCACTCTAATAAAAAAAATAGCCACCGCTATTGATTACAGTGCCAACACATCTGACAAAATTACAAAATCGGCCATCGCCGTGGTCGAGAAAACCGATAATTTTCGTGGCCGAACCTCGGCGCATCGTGTGATTTTTATTTCCTGTTTGTTTTTTAATCTATTCAAACATTCCCATGTTGGTTAACACTGTGCGGCTCATTCTTCGGGCTCGGTTTTCCAAACTGAAATAAGGCTTTATAATTAATGGATCGCCGAGTCATGCTCTTTAATCAGGCACGGAGGGACTTGTCTGAAGAATGCCTCGGGTATCGTGAGCTGGAACATAAACATATACCTTGACAACATTATCAACGACCGCCGCGCCGCCTGTTCGTGGTAAACGCAAAGCACGCCACCTTTTTTCCATAACCACCATTTAAGTCGCCGAATACGATCTTATTACATTTTTTATATACCTAACGAGATATTAATAGTTAATAGCTTTATTACCGAACCTAAAGCCAATTTAAATATCTCGAGTAAATTGCTTTTTCGATTAAGAGAAAGTGTAATCTGGTAATAGCGAAATTTTTGTTTTCTTTTCATCGTGTAATTTCACGCGCCTTTATTGCGCCAAAATGAAGTTGCAGAAGTGGCTTTGTTAGCGCTGATGCGGAGGTGTCGTATATGCGGTAATTACGCCTCGTTCTTAATTGCGAATAATGTACCGAAATACGTACCCTATACCAAATCGCGTATTATCTTTATCGTTATATCAGCTAAATATAATTCGTACAACGCGCGTACTCCTTGAACGAAATAATCGTTCGAATAATTAACCAAATTTTTAAGGTTCGCCGCGTTCACTATGTGCAAGCACGTACAACGCAGACGACCGAGTGATTTCTGGTTGTTCGTAGCTGTAGCTAATTATCGTCGTATGACTCCATTAATGTGTTGACATCCAGTGACGAATACTCTCATATTGTAAGCCACGAACGGTAATAATGTATGAAAAATAGACGGAATATCAACCATATTCTCGCGAACAACTCACAAAATTAATATTAAAAATAGGCACCATTATTTCGCTACGTATAACGTAAGTTCTGCCTTTATAATCGTAAAGTATCGTCGATGAGCGATGAATGATAAAGAAAAACATGTTCATATTTAATGACCGAGCTTGAAAATACGCGCGGATTGTAGCTATCATTTTTTATTAAAAATTTCCTAACATTACGAGTAATATTAATTCGGAGTCGGAGTTGTTATGGGGTTTATATTTTGCTTTTTCTTATTCTCAAATCGTATTAATCTAGTACGAGGTCTTGGAAGTGCTTCAGAAATGTGTTGAGACGAACGACGATCGTAGTTGGGTAGTTGGTGAGAAGAATTCGAGGATTTGCGAACTACGTTGTTTGGCTCGTTACGAGGTTCGTTTAATCGACTACATTGTTGAGGATGTGTTTTAGGTTTAATTAAGAATTTTACGACGGGCTCTAGACGTGAACATAGTTCGGGATTATTTGACTTTTTCAAATTGGCAAATTGTGAAAAATATCTATGTCACTGTGACCAACTCAAATACCAAACATACATTCGCTGCTTCGTAATTATCAACATTCTGCAGGGAAAAGGAGAAAATAGATATCTTGAAGAATGTCGAAATATTCGTGAAACATGAAAAATCATTTGGGTTTATTTCAGTTCTAAATACTCTTAGAATTGAACAAAAAAAATCAGAACTCAAATTGAAAAAAAAGTAAAATATGGATTTTTTTTTTAATTTAAGCAATACTTGTTAACAATTTTTTGTTGATTTTTCTATGAATTTTGAAATATTGATTTTTTTAATTTGAAAGTATTGGAAAAAAAATTCTTGAATTTCATGTACACAAATTTTTTGATATTTTTTTGAAACTTGGAATATACGTATTTTTTTTCCTCACTCGAATCCATGAAAGATGTTAGCTCTCCAAGTCCATATGTTGTCTTTTTCATATTGGAACAGATTTTTTTTTTTTTTTTTAGAAATTTGAAATATTTGGCCTCTGCATTTCAATTTATACGTTCAAAGGAGGCTAAAAAATTTAGCAGTCGATTTTTGACTTCTTCAAGAGTCTTAAGTCTAAAATTATACTTCTCATATTTCAGAAAAACAGTGATAATTAAATCATAATTTGTAAGATGTATAGTATGGACTTGATTTCTACCTTGGCAGTTATCATACAGAAGAGACAGGTTGTTGCCAATTTTTGCCATCAGTTTTGCATTAAGATGGTTTATTGTTGGTTAATTGAGTAATATAATCTTCGGCCAACTCAAGGAAAAATTCCTGCCTACATCGCTATAGCAATCATTATAAAGTGAAAATTAGACATAACTTGTCTTTCGAGTTCGATTGAGTAGAAATTCAATTCCTGCTACGCATCATATCAATAAATTATCGAAAGATTTGTATTAGTATCAGGACTAGGTAGAGGGAAGGGCAGAGGAGGCGGATTGTCCCCGGACCGGGGTTATTGAGAGGGTTCGATGATACAGATTTTATGTTTTAAAACTTTTCATAATTGCAAATTATATTATTATTACAGATTTTAAAAAAAGTTGAAAAGCAGGGCACAAAAATTACTTTTGCCTCCTGATCAGTTCTAGGTCTCTACGATCCTGATTGGCATGCTATATGTACATTTAGTGAAGATAAAGAAGAGGAACTAGACCTGTTTTTTTTCGATGAACTGGAGCAGTGCCGGTTTTAGGATTGCTGCTGGGGGGAGGGGGGCAGTGGAAAGGATAGTAAATTGTTTAAATTACCAAAAAGCTGATTTAAACACCTAAAAAAAAAAAAAAGAAGCTCTCACCCCCCCCCCCTAAAACTGACTATGAAGTGGAGTCATAGTGATATTGTGCCTTTTTCATGGAAGAGGAATTTGGGGATGGTTGATGGAAATGTAAATTCGTACCTGAGAGAAGCACAGAGTGAACGGTCCTACATATAATTAAAAAATATCATAATTTTTATTTTTCTATAAAAAAAAAAAATAGAATCTTGAAAGTTATAAAAAAATTGGCTATGATATTTTTTGTGGTTTTTAAGCAGCAAAAATTTAAGATTACAGCACTAAAATTTTGTGTCTTTACCCCCCCCCCCCTCAGACCAATATTACTCCTCTTTTTTGTCCAGAAGAGGCATTGCCATAGTATGTAGTCCACTATCTTGTCTAACTTACACCGTCTACAGTTGGGATCTGTTACTACTCCTAGTAGGAATAGATGTCTATTTAAATTACAACGGCTTGTTAGAATTTCTAAAAAAAAAAAAAAAAAAAAAAAAAAAAAAAAAAAAACTTAACCTAGTGAGTACCTAATAGCTTTTTGAGCGTATAATTCGAATAATTTTTGTGAATATGTTATAATATAAATTTTGAAAACAATTATTTTTGGGTGAGCGGTATTATAAATATTTTTTTTTTAATTAAAAAACACACAACTCACGCAAAAGTATTTTCGTATATGGTATATGTAAATAAAAATGTTTCTTAATTCGTGAGTTGTGTGCTTTTTAATTAAAAAAAAAATATTTTTAATATAAATTTTGTAATTTTTCAGCAAATTAAAAAACATGTAAAACCCCTAGAAGCTGAAAAAATATTAACAGCAATTTTGCTTGGGCTTTGGACATCAAAAAATTTTGCATTAAGAAAAAAAAATGTACTTGGGCTCCTATATAAGAAGAATAAATCTTTACCTAGTAAATAAAAAAATTTCCACCACCTTCATTTGTTGTAATTTCCAGAAATGTATCAAACAATATAAGTTCTCAGTGAAATATGAAAGAATTAAACCCTCTAAAATTAAAAAAAAATCTACGCCAATTTTATTTTAATTTTTGTGTTACAAAAATGTATTCCTATCAACACAAAAATGTTGAATTTTTCGATAATCGAATAATTTTCTGGAATTAAAAGAAAGCCAAATGTTCAAATTTTGCCTTTGGTGAAGAAAGGATTTGACCTAGAGAGTAATATTGATCGTACAATTGAGGATATTTCACAGTTTTTTCACCTATTCGTTATCGATTTTTGAAAAAAAAAATCGATTCACTTAAACAACTCGACTTGAATAATGAATGCTAATAATGTTTGGAAATATTCAAGTAGACAGCTAGGCATACTATTTTATAAGTAGTAGGCCTACGGTGGGTATAGGCATGTATAGGTATCGAAATTTCTCACACCGTTAAAACGTATCGTCCTTCATGTTGTTCGGTTAATCGGTTTAATTTTTTTCGACACGTTTAAACGCGCGTAGGTGTGTACCGAAGTATAGATATAGTAATTCGGTTCGACTCGGTTGGTTTATTTATCGACAATCATAAAAAAAGAAGGAACCAGCTGAGAAAAATTTGTTTAATTGAGACATTGGCGACCGAAGTTCAAGCCGCGTAACATTCACCGGTTAAAAAAAAAAAAGAAGAACTAGGCAAAGAGAAAGAAACACAAAAAACTAAACACACCGTAAAGATGACTCTCCATATCACGAAGTAATTTTTTTCTAAGATTATACTGACAGAAAGATAGGTATAAAATGTAGTTGTATTATTTTTCTTCATCTTATAATTAGAGTTGTTCCATGATTATAGGTTCAATTTCACCGTATTCACAATCTTGCTGCCACAAATAACTCAATTCCTCGTTCGTTTTTAGTAACACCGATGCCATTGCATCTTTCGAAATTGTATCTATTATTACCAAATAATCGGCCTATCTAGTGGATTCGTAGATGTTTGAAAAGTAGGAAAAATTTCCGCAAACGATCAGCGATTTTAGACCATGTCTTGTGTAACATCGCTCATCAATTCGAATGAAACGTCGGATTCGTGGAATAAGAGCGGCGCGAGCGTACCTGTACCAATTAATTTCGGGAATTAGGGATGGCGAGGCAGATTGAGAACACGATTCTACGGTGGTTGAGATATCATTTATTTAATCGCCAACGCTGGGCTATCTGT
Source organism: Phenacoccus solenopsis (assembly GCA_009761765.1). Lineage (NCBI taxonomy): Eukaryota > Metazoa > Arthropoda > Insecta > Hemiptera > Pseudococcidae > Phenacoccus > Phenacoccus solenopsis. The sequence continues at coordinate 30,525,403 of CM019754.1, read as the reverse complement.
TGAAAATTTTATTGTTATTTGAAGCATCGCTTCTTCGGGTGTACTGCGGTGGAATCCGTGAGCACGCGGGGAGGTAACGTTTTGAACGACAACGATCCGACGGGGTTATTTATTCTTTTCGTTAACGAGAACACGCCAACTCCTACTGTTTTGAATCGGAATCAGAGTTGAATTTCAAGCCGAGAACTCGGTACCTTGACAGCCCGCTGGTTTCGCTTTTTCTTGCTTCTTTTAAATTTTCTACATTATTGACAGCGCGTATCACTTTATATGAGGGTTAGGACTCAATGGTTCTAAAACGGATCGTCGAGTGTGATGGGATTAGGAGAGGTCGAGGGGCTTACGCGATCCCGGACGCGTTTGAGATTTAATGAGGCGAAAGGGAATTTTTATATTCGGCGTGAGAGCGTATTTTGGATTAGTCATTGCGTTTCTATGGTTGGCAACACTGTGAGAACCAAAATTTTCGTTTAAAATTTTTCCATATTCTTTTGATTTTGAAGGAAAAAAGTAGGGTGTTAATTTTCTCCTGATGAACAATTCTATAATTCTTCCAATTCGAATTTTGGCAACACTGCAGGGGCGTGCTCACCGTGTAACGACTCAGGATAATATCCTGGGGCCCCTAGGAGTGGGCCCCTTTGGAGTGGGGCCTCTTTTAGCATGACAAGAAGTGTAATTAAGTCGTACAGTTCGGTAGAAATAAAGGTTATAAAATAGTAAAAACACATCATCAAATTTATCTTTATGCACTTATTAAATTCATTTCAACTCAACTGCTTAAGTATACTTAATATTGGTAGCAGCATAGATGAAACATACATAGATAGCCCACCGTACGTTAAATTTTTATCACTCAAAAACTGAGCTGGAATCATTTTTTGCTGATATCTTGAAAACAATTCAAGATATAGGGCTTGCAAATGACTTATTTTAAAGAGATTGGAATAGAGAATCATTTAATTTTTCTAAAATTACTCCTGTCAGTTCACTTTTGCAATTAATTTCGAAAAACGATTTTTTTACTTTACTATGAATTATCTCAAAAAGTAAATCAATAACAATTGCATTTTAATAGTGAAACACATTCAGAATTTTATGCTCTTTCGAATGAGCTACTTGTAAAGTTTCTATCTATATTCTTTCTTGAGATATTTGTAAAAAACCAAGCAATAAGTCAAATTTATTCTTAGTACTGGAGCTCATTCGCAGAGAGCGCTCTAAAAAATGAATTAGTTTTATTAAAATAACTCGAGACTCACATCGATGGCAATAATATTTTAGTAATGAATCATGTATAAAATGTTAAGCTCTTTCGAATAAGCCATTTCCGAACACTCTAACTCAATTTTTTGCCTAGATATTAATAAAAAACTTTCTGGCTCCTTTTTCAACATTTATGAGTGATAAATTCGATATACCGGTGGGCTATCTATGTATGTTTAATCTATGGTAGCAGGTACCCATTCATCGGGAAATTTTTACTTGTACTAAAAGCAGTGATGAAACTAGCAAAACTAGCGAAAATAAGGCGTTTATGGCTTTACAAATTTTTAATATGATGACCACATATGATTAGAAATCACATTTTCCAAAAACTTTTTAAATTTACAAGGTCGTATGCAATGCATATTACCGATTTCCTCAGCCTCCACAGGGGTTTGAACCTTATAAACAGCTGAAAGAAAATGATTAAACATTCTTATAGGAATTTAGGGTAAATCAATTTGCTATAGGATTTATTTACTTGTGTCAGTTATTGTAAGCGAGCAAAGTTCAAAAAACTGAGTTAGGGGTTCAAAGCCTCGTAGCGGGCTACGCATCACGGCTACATATGGGGAGTTTTAGTATTTTGTTCACGCTTATACTCTTGACCAACATCCCGAAAATCTGCTCGATAACCGCTAATATAAGTTTCTGAATAATCTTACACTTCAGTTTTTGGAGACAGGAAAAAAACAACCAAACTTTCTTGAAAAAATTTAATGTAGATAATTTTTTATTAGCCATTTTTTCGTATCTCTCCTTACGAGGAAGAAAAACACAAAAATCTATGCTCAAAAAATGATAAATCATTATACTGCTTAATGCGTCTTCTTCAAGATCTCTTTACTAACTTATGATGAATTGTAGAAAAAATGTAATGCAATATTTTTACGAGAAATTTGGTGTAGAATAATTTTGTGTGGTAAGAATTTTTTCGTATTTGGCACTGTAACCAAGAAAAATGCAAAAAACTCACTAATGTACAACAATTGAGTCATTTTACCTAATGGGCCATCTTCAAAGTCATTTTGTTGTCGAACGGTGAATGATATAGAGAAAAATGCGTTAGGCATAATTTGTAGGTAATTTGATGTAGATTAATTAATTATATATCTAATTTACTTGTATCAGTCATTGTGAGTGAAAAAATTCAAAAACTAGCTTTTGGGGGGTTCTAACTCCCATATTGTTTTTTCTTTTAGGCGTTGTACGAGCATCATAAGAAATATCATTCAGGACTACAACTATCGTTGAAATTTACCAAGATGATACATTTTTTTAAATACTAATTTCGTATTATCGATGAAAAATTGCCAATTCGCTGAAATCAAAACATTTTAATGTTAGAGCAAAAAAAAAATTAAAAGTTGGCAACTTCTTGTTTTCTTCCCCTCCCCTTCCCCTGAAGAATGTTCTTAGTACACCGCTGCTTGGATGTTGACTAACAAAAACAACAAATTCCAAAAACAATTATTATTTAATGAAATAGTTTAATGTTAAGTAAAAATCGATGTTATACCTATCAAAATTTAAAAAATGTTAATTCTCCATATTAAAATTTTTTGCTTCTTCAGTTAGCTTTCCAATTCACTCAAAAAATGTTGAAAAATTTTAACGGAGGGGGGGGGGCACGGACTCTTGGGGCCTCTTCAAAATACTTATCCTGGGGCCCCCAAATGGCTGAGCACGCCCCTGCAACACTGTATTTTAATTTTTGATTTTCATAAGAGCTTTGAGTACTAATAAATAATATGGAGGAATAAAAGTCATACTCCTAGCATTACGCATCAAGGAACCTGAAAGAGGGCGCTGTATCAGAGGCGACATGTACACTTGAACAGTATAAAGCTGATTAGTGATGAAGTTGATAAACTGATAATAGCAACGAAATATTTTTTGACCATTTTGGTGAGAAATTTTTTAAATTTATTGTAAAATATTCGTTTACACAAGTAATATTAATTTCCGAAAATTTTAGAAGAAAAAAAAATCGCAATGATTAGAAATTCATTGCACATTTGCGCTGTACACTAAGTGTACACTTCATAACTAGTGCAGCGCATTCTATCAAAACCTTGATGGAATTACACTTTTATCCCTTCATATTACTTAATTACTAATAATCAAAGTATAAGAGGAATGATTTTTATTATGTTGTAACTGTTCCTAAATCAATTTAAATTTTTTTATTCGGAATCACTTATTACTTTTAACGTGGATGGTCACTGGTCATATTCCCACAATTGTATCTTTACGGATAGCAACATTGTAAGGCTAAAAATTTTTATTTAGGAATATTCTTTTGTTTTCAAAGGAATGGGGTTTGCATGATTCCAAATTCGGATTTGAATCATTTTTTGGAAGATTCTAACCAGATGATTCGTCTTAAGATTCGAATAAATTTTTTAATTATTTATGATTTAAAATAAATCAATAAGCCATGATTCAAATCGTTCGATCTAATTTGTTTTTTTTTTTTTCATTTTCTCTTAATTCAATGGCCTGCACAGTATTTAAGATAATAAATAAAGTAAAAAAATCTGAAAACTTTAGATTGAACACGATTTGAATCGTGATTCGAAACACTTCATGAAAAATTTTGCACCATATGATTCAAAAAATGATTCAAATTCAAATCGTGAAGGAAATGTTTCAATTCGTGATTCAATCACTTTGTAGACGATTTTTCCAATCCGTGCCTGCCTGTCAGGAAAAATATAATCATAGAGTAATTATAGTAACTGGTCCGCTTTCTGATTGGTCATACATCATGTGTTTAACAACCAATTAACATTTTGGAAAGTGGTAAATTACCTCGACTTACTCGTAAAACAAAAACATGAACCAGCTGATGATTCAAATCGCCATCGAATTTCATTCATTCGCTGAAAACTGAAAGATATTCTTTAAGAAGGTAGACATGAAATTGCTTAGATTTTATCACATTCTAGATTTATGAGTGGCCATTACGCGCATGACGTCATCAATCAGAAAGCGAACCAGTTGCTATAATTACTCTAAGTTGATTTTTTGTTAATAGAAATTCAGTATTTCTTCAGATCCGAATATTTGTCAACATTGTATTTTAATACTCGATTTTCATAGGAGGAAGCATTCTTATTATATTCTAATTGTTGTTAAATCACCTAAAATTTATTTCATTCACAATAATTCATTAATTTGAAAGTTTCAACGTGGATGCCCTATTCCCACTATTGCATTTTCATGGTTGGCAACACTGTAAGGTGAAAAATTACAGTTAGAATCGTTTCCATATGTTTTTGGGTTTGAGGGTAAAATCTTATCATGTTAATTTTCTGTTTATGAGCCATTTAATAATTCTTCAGATCCCGAGGATTTGGCAACGCTGTATTTTAATTTTCTATTTTTATGGGAAAATTAGTTTTTTATTCCACTGTAATCGTTTTTAAATCACCGAAAATTCATTCCATTCAGAATTACTTATTAATTATTACTTTCAACATGGATGTTCAATTACCACATTCTACGAAATGCGATGTTGCCATATATCTGATTTCATTCAAGTACACTATTAACAGCTTTTTCTTTTCTTTTTTCTCATTTTTTTTTTGCTTTTGATTCTAGGATGAAACATTAGACGTTACCGAACTGCTTATGACATATACAATTGACTTCAGGTAAAGATTACATATTACATATTTGTAATTTTTGTGATAATTTGAGCGAAACATAGCGGACAGAGTCCACCGTACGTTGATAGCAGAAAGTATTATTTTTAGTAAAAAATATTAGCTCTATGCTATGACGTTGAAAACCTCGTTGCCTTTTATTACAGCTCCCAAAAAACCCTAACGTCGTAACTGACCGAAAAATCGGTTTCGGTTTCGCTTAATTATAGCGACCGATAAAACACACCGTGGTTCTGTAAACATCACCGCCCTCGCCACAAACGTATCAGACATTGACGGCGGTTTTTTCGGCCTGTTGTCGGTATATACGAGCGACGCTAATAAGCAGGAAATTAAAAATAATGGTACATGGACATTCCAATTTAAGGACCAATGATGACGCTTACGGACAAAGGATATCTCTATAGATTCACACTTTTGTCCGACACCCGTATCGAAAATGACTTTTAAGGGGTACGTATAGTAAATATTTCACAAAAGAGGATTCGACCGACCTCTGTACCTCTTCTTTGTGAAAAATAAAACGTCATATCCCCACGAGGACCGCTTACGCCACGGCCGCGGCTCGGCGCACCAAGTGGCGTGCTAAAATAGCATTCAGAATCGATTGGGACGGACGTTTCATTGGCAGGATTCTTTGGAAAGCGATTATTTACGATCTTTAACGCGTTGTCACATTCTTATAGAATTCCTAGCTCTTTTAACCTTTTCGCCATAACGTTCCGACGTACCTATAAGCTTTTAAATTGATGCGAATCGTGGCGCTGACGTGATAGTTCGGGGAAGAAAGCGAGAGTTTTTCCTCATTATAGTATATTACAATTAACTCCAGGGGTCTCCGAAATTCCAGTATTGGAGGTGTTGAACCCTAAAAAAACCTAAAATCCGTCAACGTTGAAAATTCCCGCCATTAAAAAATTCACCTAATATTTCTCCTTCGACGCTTCTCGTTTGTCGGAAATCTTAACACTTTATGGGCCACGATTTTATATAAAAAAATGTTCCACAACAGCTGTTTCGATCACCGACGAAATTCATTCAGGTGTATATTGTTCGCGATTAAGAAGAATGAACCGAGAACCAGATACAGTGCCGCGCCCCCAACTATGGTCGGCTGCGACGATAAAAAATAGGATCATTTTTTACGTTGGTAGCAGCTCAGAAATCATTCTCGCATGGTAATTCGATGAAGCATTATGCCGAAAAAAATACCATATTTGTGCATCATCCAAAAACTTGTACGAAAGCACACTTTCACCGAGCTCACACAGATCAAACATCTACAAAAAAATCATAATCGTGCGTAATGACGTAGCTAGAAAATTTTTTCAGAGGAGAATTTATGAAAAAAAGTCGTTGAGAAGTCCCTTTTCCCTCCCCCTCTTACATCCACTTGGGAGAACAACATTTTTTCACAATTTTAAGCTTATATTTGGTGATAATATTGTATTTAATTTGTAAAAATCCAAGTACTTGCCACAAATTTAATCACGTCAAAAATTGTCCTCCCTAAAATCTACTACTAAAGGAAAGGTCTTCTTTACTTCAGAAGTGAAAACTAATTTTATAAGCTTATAAACGTGTGTCATTTAATTTTGCGCAAACCACACATTTTTCAAACATTTTCTGATACAGTAATGTGAGAGAATAAAGAATGAAGAATCATAAGTTTTTTTTAAGAGTTTTTGAAAAAACTAGATTTTTAAGTTTTGAATTTTTATAGTAATTCAAAGGTGAAATTCTCATCCTCGACAAAAATAAATAAATAAATAAGTAAATAAACGAATGTAAATTTTATTAAAATTCAGAATGTCTTTTTGTCATTTGAAATGAAAATGAAAATTTCCTCATATTTTCAAGCGTTTTATAAGATACCTATTTGTATTTTGATTTTTATAATTTTTTATTTCAGGGAAGGATGAATAATTAATTTAAATTGTTAATGAGATGAAAGAAAATTAATTCAAGATGTCCTCCATTCTGATAAAATTTTTGAAAAAATTGATAGTTTTTTTTTCTTTTTGGGATTTAAAAGCAAAGTGACTTCTGGTGGAAAAAATGAGAAGCATATTTGGAGTGATCAAGGAATAAACTCTCATATACGTAGCCATATATGAATTGCTATTGAAGTTATTGTGAGCGTCATGACTGTTTTTTTTTTGGGGGGGGGGGGAGAGGTTGGGTGTCTAACTCCCAAGAGCTTTTTTTATGTATTTTCTAAATTAAAAATGTAACGAGCCTCAACCCTTTTTTTGATACGTATCAACTTTTTGGCAATTTTAAACAATTTACGATATTGCTAATTTTTAAGCTATGAATTTTTTTTTAGGGTCAACAAAATATTTATGTTTTCAGCATAAAGCTAGACATTTACTTACCATTTCATCGTAACATTCGATTTTTTGTTTTTTTTTTTGAAAAATGAAAATCATGAAAGAAGTGAAAAAAATGACGTTTAATGTTGATAGAGATGAACTTTGAACAATAAAGGAAATATTTTTTGTACTTTAGTGTTGGTAATGAAATACAAATTAATTTTCAAAAAATTTTGAAACATTGAATTTTAAAATAAATATAAAAAGAGTCGTTTGTATGTACCTAGTGTTAAGTATGAAGTCTTCTTTACAAGTTTTTCAAAAAAATTCCACGTTCAAAACTGCGCTCTTAAGCTCGATTTCAATTTGTACATAGGCTTATGTGATTTTATCTTTTTATCACTCCAAGTGTCAAAGCCCCATTAGCAGGCTCTAGTTATCATTTAAACTCCAATTCAAGGATCTAAATATGACCCCAAGAAAATATTCACAATTGTTCTAATCAAAGCAGGGATTTAATTTTTTTTGGATTGATTGAGTAAAGAATGTGACAAAACAAAAATTTAGATTTGAGGGTCTGGACACAACGACCGCCCCCCATTCTCTTGGCTGTACCTATGATCGTACAGAAAAAACTTCACTTTCGTGACAATAGTGTAGCTGATTGCTGTTTATCATATCTCTGGGGGTGGGGGAAGGGAAGTAAGTGGCGGTGTTGCATTACTGGAATAGAGGTTTTGATGGAGACATTTTAAATCACTTTATTGTTACTCAGTAGACAATAACAAAGCTAAAAATCTCTCTCTATCTCCTCTATATAGTTTATGAAGATGAATTTGGTATATAGTATGAAATTTTGGCTATCTGAGGCTCGTACAGCCTTCCTGAAACTTTAGCTGTTCTTATTTTGAATCCCTTTTATCCAAATTCGAAGAATCATAGTTTGGATACCAATATAATTCAAGCTTTTTAAATGCATTTAATGAAGAGATATGGAAAGTTCAAGGTCATATTTAACAGAGCTTTTAGTGAAAAATAAAGCTATCGTAAGGGCACAACGGCCTAGAAATGGCTAAAGTGCATGGTGCTTGTACCACCCTATAATTTTGGAAAGAGGGGTGAATAGAGAAGGGGAAATCATATCTCCAAGTTTGCAACCAAGGTCGGCGGTTCCATTTGGAAAGTAGAGGCTAAATTTATAGACATTTTCGAAAACTCTCTAAAATGTCCATAATTTTTTTTATAGCGTTTAAATTTCAAATTTCAGCCCTTTCCATCAAATAGCTTTTAAGAACCTTACTTTACGATGTGAAAATTACATTCTAATTAAGGTAATAAGTTGGTTGTAGTTTTAATGAAATCGTCAAGTTGCCAACTTTATTATAAGTCTTGGTTATTCAGAGCCATGTGAGCAAGGCTTGTTGCACCGTCACTTGGTTTTCAATGAAGAATTGGTGTGTATTAGCTTAGCGAGCGGCCCTACCGGCCGGCTTCGTAGTGGGAGTATTGAATTATGTAAGGCGGCTAATATGGCCACGGTTTTAGATGCGGATTTAGTAACATTATACTAAACTTTATTTTGACAGAAGCGATGCATAGTTATAATTCGAAAAGGTAATAAGATACAATAAAACAGGTAAGGTGGTTACTCAGGGGCTCTCAAAATAGAGCTTAATTCAATGGTATCCTGAATCTGTATACATATAGGAATTTAGAAGCACTGCAGATTTTTTTTTCCATACAACCTTCTTCTTTTTCTGTTTTTTATTCGATATTTATAAAGGTCGGTTTATTCGATCGCTTTTATCGAGAATATAACGGCTCGTAGATGTTCAACTTATGTCAAATGAGCTGGAAATTGATCGGAATTGGTTTTTTATTGCTCCACGAAACCGTACCAGTGATTTCCATGTTTTGTAAAATAGGTAGGACTATGGATAATTTAAAAACCATTAATGTTTGCCGCCGACAACCGAATGTATTTTTTGGAATCGGCGTCTTTGAAAGGAGCTTTTCCTTGTTTGACTTTATAATCGGAAGTTTCATCCGTGTCGTAGAAGGAGTCTTCGACATACTTTAGAATGCTATTGCGTGGCGTTTTTCAACCAAATGAGATGCTTTGGATCCGAGCATGCTGGAGTTTAACGATGTCTGGCTCCGTTTCAAAAATTTGACGTTTCTTAATTACCTTTGATGGGTTCGACGACGTTTGGTAGGTACGAATTTGACATTTGTGTGAAATACAGTTAGATAAGGTGGCTTTGTAATTGTTATTAATGATATGTGTGACAGGGCCTTCGACTGCAGCGTTTACACATGGAGTGATCAGACTTTCTGCATTTGCTTGTATTCTTATAATTTTTTGCGTCATGTTGACAAGAAATTAATTTTTTTTATTTACTAATATTATTACTTTGAATATTTTTCTTTTTCATTCGATTAATAATTTTTTCAATAAATTTAATATTAATTTCTGCAATTTAAAAAAATTTAATGATTTGGAGATTTCTTTTTTTCCTTATTTTTTAATCATAGCTTAAAAATGATAAGTGAAACATTAGGATTGGAGAAAAAAATCAAGTTTTTTTTAAATCGTTTTATTTTTGGTCGCTCGGCATCTCGGCCATTTGCGACGCTAAAATTGTACATTACTTATAAATATAGGTCATTATAATTATTGGTATCTATTGATTAAGTATAAAAATTTTTATATAGAATTAATTAAATTGTATGATTGTAGGTAGGTAAATAATTTTTGGACGGCTAGTTCCTCATCCCCAGCTGCTTCCTCTAGATTTTTCCATTGTCGTCGGCGCTTTTGAATATTCTCAAATAATTTTTTTTTTTCATTACCATAATTGAATGTACTAAAAATAGGATATATTATACTGATGAAATATCAAATAAAAATATATCAACTAAAAACTTACCAATGAAAGAAACGAATTTTCTTTTTATCAAGATTTCCTAGAGAATAGGACAGAGGGCGCAAGTTGTTCATGACTTCCAGACATTCTGTAAAATATTTTCACTTTTGAAAAAATATCAAAAAATTAATAAGTTTCAAAAATTTTTAATTTTCAAAAATGAAAAGGGGTTCAGGACAAAAAGAAATCAGAAAATAAGAAAACATCTAAAAGTAAAATCCAAAAATAGAAGATGAAAGGAAAGAAAATTAAAAAAATTCAAGAAATGGCTAAAAATTAAAAATGTTTGAAATCGGGAAATTATTCAAAAATGATAAAGTACCGAGATAATCGAACCCTTTTCCAACTTTCTCCTCCTTTAATCAAGTAGGTTATAATAGCCATAGTTTTTCCTATAGGCTAACTTGAATGTGTCTTCAATTGAAGACGTAAAAAGGTACAAAATTGAGTAGATGAAGGTCCAGAAAAAAAGTGAGAAATTAAAATAAATTCACACATAGTCCAAAAAGGAGTAGAAATATACAAAAAACTTTGAAAAGTGAAAAAATTGTTTAAAATTAAAGAAATGTTCAACATAAAACAATATTGTTCAAAAAAATATGAAAAAATAAAATTGATTTTGAAGGGATGGAAAAAGTACAAAAATTAAAAGATAAACAAAGAAAGAACTAAAAAATAAAAAAAATAAAAAAATAAATTAAGTCCAAAATAAAAGTGAAAGTTTGAAAACCAAGGCAAAAAAAATGAGGAAAGTTCATCAATATAAAAAATTTGTAAATGAAAAATTGTTCAAAAATGAAAAAAGTTCCGATATGAACAAAGTATTCAATAATAAGAAAACTTCAAAAAATTAAAAAGAATTTAAAAAAAGTCAAAATTGAAAAAAATATCTAAGTAAAGAAAATCGCTCTATCCCATCCCACCTGTCAAAAAAAGTACATCCGAAAATGAAAAAAAAAATCAAAATAAAATAATATTCAAATGCGAAAAATCGCACAAAAATGATTAGTACCAATAAATTAAAAAAACATTCAATTCTAAAAAAATATATGAAAAATTAAAAAAATTAAAAGAAAATAATAGGTTTCAAAAAACCGTTTCAAAAATTGATAAAATTCCAAAATAAAAAAGGTCGATTGTAAAAAAATTAAAAAATTGAAAAAAAGTGCATCTAAATGAAATAGCTGTCACTAGACTCCGTCTAGGCCACACCAAAATTACTCATTCCTATATCCTCTCCAAACAACCTATCCCATTATGTCCTACTTGTAACTCTCCTCTCACAGTCCAACATCTACTCGCCATCTGTCCAATTTATGACCTTCATAGAACTCAAATTCTCCAGACAAGCAACCTTTCTGAAATCCTTTCCGATCAACAAAATAAAATTGAACATCTCCTTCACTTCCTCAAAATAACAAACTTATTTCAAAACATCTAACCCCAAAATTACTCGTGCCTCTGGCCTAGGCGGCAGTACACGGCACGTTAATCAAGGAGTAAGTAAGTAAGTAAAAAATAAAAGTTATTCAAAAATGAAAAAAAGACCGATATGAACAAAATATTCAATAATAAGAAAACTTCAAAAAAATTAAAAACAAAATTGAAAAAAGTCAAGATTGAAAAAAATATCTGAGTAAAGAAAATTGCTCAATCCCCTCCCACCTGTCAGGAAAATGTACATCCAAAAATGAAAAAAAAATGAAAAAAAATTTAAATGCGAAAAATCGTTCAAAAGTGATTAATAACAATAAATTAAAAAAACATTCAATTGTAAAAAAATATATGGGAAATTAAAAAAATTAAAAGAAAATAATATTAAAAAAATCGTTTCAAAAATGACTAAAATTCCAAAATAAAAAAGTTTGATACCAAAAAAAAATCAAAAATAAGAGCATCTAAAAAAGAAAAATTGTTCAAAAATTGAGTAGCAGTCCAATATGAACAAAATATTCAATAATAAGAAAGATTTAAAAAATGAAAAAAGAAATCAAAAATGAAAGAAAACATGGCTTCAAAGAAAAAAATATTCAACAATGGAAACGTATTCAAAAATGAAGATTAATTTCAGCAATAGAATAATTTAATTTATCATAAAGGATCAAAAAATAGGATTAATAAAAGTATAACCTAGCATGAAATATGAGCGACACTAAGTAAAACCATGTATAAAAAAATATTAATCAATAAACTCGCTTCTAGTCCAGAGCTGTACTGAGTGTACACTGTACACGGCGTATGAAATAAAAAAAAAATTTAAATTAAAAAAATTAAAAAATGAGAAATATCGAAAAATAAAGGAATATTTAAGAATGAATAATTATTCAATAACTGCATAAGTCTAACGTAAAAAATAAATAATTCTAAAAAAAATTGGAGAAATACCAAAATAAGTTATAATATTGTTTTATTTTAATTAAAAAAATACCTTTTTACAAAATTTGAAAAATCAATCCTATCCAAGGCCACTGCTTTTTGTGCTCCTGTACTTTGTAGCCTTTTTATAAAGTTTATTATATTTACCTATGAGTTCAACGGTTTACGTAATTATCTTTGCCGCTAGTCATCAACAACTTCATCATCGAAGATCGCCAACAGATGATGTGTGAATTCTACGACATTCTTAACAGAAGATGATTCAATCAGACGTTTCAATTATACAAGACTAAACGGATAAAATCTCCACCTGTTTGACTCGTCCTTGAAAATACAAATGGATAATTTTAATCGGCCGAAATATTAATTTATACCGAATCTCATGCCAACGGTTCGCATCAAAAGCGAAATTCTTGAAATAATTTCATCCAAATCCGGGCGCGATTTATCACCGCAAATATGTAAATACATAGAAGCAATTTACCGACTCTCGGTAGCCGCAATGACACGCGCGCTGCTATGTAAATAAGAGCTGCCGCATCCGACACAAGTCCGAGACGTCGTCGAGATGGATGTACCGGTCCGTCGTACGTTTATAATTGCCGCTCGTTTCGCGTCCTCCGGTTCGCTTATTTATTCTGCCTACACGGTGTATTTTACGCAGTAATTATTTACTTTATAGGTATCTGTTCTTCCATTTCGGGTGTATTTGCTTACGTATCTATAAAGTTATTTGACACGTTTTGTTGACATTGTAAATCTATACAATATCGTACGCTAGATGACGATTAGATGCTAGACAGTACCTTGTGGTAGACCTTTTGTGAAACTTTTCGATGTAGGTATTTTATCGAAAGCGCAACGATTCGGCGTGGAATTTAATTCCTTAGCTAGGGTTTTGTAGAAGGCCTCCGGCACCGCTATATTGGTGAATTGGTGGGCCAATATTCGGCACATCTGATTCATCATCGACATCATGCTATGATACGCCGCCGAAATATGGCCGCCGTCGATATCTAAATACGTACTCTATCGACGCGTAGATTCCATCAAATCGTATAGAAAGGGGGAAGGCGAAAAAAAAACTGGATATAAACAATCCTGTACAGGCACTCGGCGCGCACGTTATGTACGATGAACTTAGTTGAGTTGTTGAAGATGTAGCCCGAGACTGTTGGTAGATACGAACGGGATAAAAAGCTTCGCAGGATTGAACGAAACCGCCAGCCGAGTAAAGATGAGCCGGCTAATGTCGGTGGAATTCGCATGATTGACAGTAGGACGTGATTTATAATGTTGTTCCACGGTTTTATACTTATACCATTTATAATTTAACCTTTGCGGAATAATCTTCCAACGACGAACCTAATAAGGAAGTTTTTCTCTCTTCTCTCCCTCTGTTTGTTCTACATCTTCGAGCCTAAGGTTACGCGATTATGCGTGCACGAGTTCATTAAAACCATTTATAGAAATACCTATACTGAGCTAGCGTGAAATAAAAGCCACAAAATGATACGAGGAGAAAGTCACGGTGTACGAGGATTGTTTACAACGCGTCCGAGGCTACTAAATACGCGCTCGAGACGGATGATTTTTCGTATTGTGAGTGCCGCTTTGCTATATGGATGTCATCTCGAGCTACGATGGCGCGCGAAATTTACATACGAAACAGCGGATTACGCCTTTACATGCTCGAGCCGGTCATGTTGGCCGAGATTAAGATATCCAATGGATGACCGCTCGATGAAATCCTCTAATATATCGATTTCTACGTACAGTCGATTTTTTTTCAAACTAAGGAGTTGCTATACTGAAAACCATATGGCAAGTTTGAAGGAGTGGATTTTTTATCTGAGTTTCCATCGAGTAATTGAGCTATTACAGCTCAATTGATTTTGTAAACCAGGGGTCAGGGAGGAGGGATATCATATCTTTACGTTTTACGTCATTTGTAGTTAATTGACCAATGTTACACATTAATTTCCAACAACTAGGTACGACTAGACGTGAATAGTAGACCAATAATCGCTGATGTGTATGTAGAAGTGATAATAAAGGAATAAAAATTAAATTCAAAGTTCAAAAGCTCAACTTTATATTAGCTTTTATGGGAAATGCATGAAAATCTGAATGGTAAAGAATATAATTTCCTACAACTTTGTCCCTATAAATTTTTTCTTGACCACCCTTCATTGCCAAGTTTGCAAAAAATTAAAAAAGCTTCCAAGTTAGAAAGCTCAACTCTCAGTAAAGGAATCGACTTTAAAAACGATAGAACTCTTACGCTTCATACATTTACCTATCTCCCAAATTTGGTTTCAATCCATTATGTTTTACTCGCGTAATCGTTAGAGAATGAAAACGTCGAACGTTTAGAGAACAGAATGTACCAATTATTGGACTCTTTACTTTGAGTTGATTGTTTTATAAAACCATGAGCTTTTGCGAAAATTGTATGAGAACCAAAGTTATAGAGCTTGAAATTTACAACAACCTAATTGCTAATAATTTTTCTGTCCGACGATTCATTCTCGAAATAATAAAAAAAAAAAAAAACTTCAAAGTTTAAAAGCTCAAATTTCGGCGAACTTTCATGAAAAATGGATGGAACCTAAATTGCAGAGGATGAAATTTCCTACAAATTTGTTTCTATACATGTTTTCTTTACGTCCCTTCATTCCGGATATATTTGAAAAAACTGAAAGAACATTATGGCTCTTAAGATCCACTTCTTCTACCTATTCTCCAAGTTTAGTCATTCCGTCAATTTTTGAGCTATCGTTGGAGAACGGAAGTTTAAAAAAAAATAGTAATGAACTCATAAGTGCATTATAATATTTAAAAACGAGGTCCACTAAAAAAATCCCAAAAAGCAACCACTCACAAAAAAAAAAGTCAGCTGCCACGTCCAATACCAAGTCTAAACTATCACTTCCAAAACCACTTGAGAGGAAATGTACTTTTTCTGTCATGCAATAATCATATGAACACATAAAATTTTGCACATCTTATGCACCCCCTCCCCCCACATTTTGAGGTTGATATCCCTTCCTTCTCCCCTCCAACATCATATATCGATGTGAATTTGAGATATAGTATACGTCTTATAACTAATAATTTTATGAGTTCGTATTAATTACATTTTCACTAATTTGAAGCTCCTCAAGCATTACTCAAATTTTCATTAACCGCCATTTTGGTTCCATTTTGTCCCAAATTCAAAAGGTCATATTCTGGTTACCAGTTAACCTTACATACAAAGTTTGATATTTCTAAATCCATTTCGTAATGAGATGTGGACGATTCAAGAAATTTCATAATTTAAAACTTCCTCAAAAATCCGTTTTTTGTTCTAACTCCTCTCACAATGCAGTTAGGAAGCTGAAATTTGGATGTGTTGGTGTCTGTAACTCACTCTTTTATTTGATATCAAAAACCAAAAATTTAAGAAATTTCCCTCTTCTCCAGCCCTTTTCAAAATTTGAGTGATCCGCCATTTTGAATTTTATCGAAAACACAAAAAAGTAATTTTGTTGCATTTCTAAGAAGAGTCTTTTACCATGTTTTGATGGAGTTTCATGAATACCCGCCGGCGCTGCGGGTGGCGGAAAAAGTATATTTATACCAAAAAGTTGGACATTTGTCAGGTGATTACTAATGGTCTGAAAAGCAAAGATATGAAGACCCCCCCCCCCCATTGAGTCAAAAACTCAGCTGTGGCAATTTTTTTAGTTAAAAAATGAAATTTTGATTTTTGAAAAATATATATACCGTGCGTCCAAGTGATTCGGGTACAATTAGCGAAAAAATCTCTTTTTCAATTATTTAAAATTGATTTTCTCATAAGCAAAGAAATTGTAATACAGTTGAAATGCATTCATCAACCTTAAAACTCATTGAAATAATATAAAAAATAATTTTTGATTTAGAAATTGTAGTTAAATTCTTATTATGTTACCAACAAACTGAGATTTTTGCGCTGATTGTACCCGAATCACTTGGACGCACGGTATGTATATTTTTCAAAAATCATAATTGCAATTTTTTTTTGAAGCAACACTGAGATGGTTGAGGTTGTGTCTTTTGAATTTTTTTAAATATGTGCCTAAAAAAAAGTGAAATTGTTTTTTCGGTCTCTAGTTTCCTTTTCTCAAATGCTGACACATATATGTATATTACTATAGTCATACTGCTATACTGGTGAAGGAGGATGTGAAATGGTAGCGGAAGGGGCATTGCTAATATTAGGGAGTGTTCGAAGACTCTGAGTAAGCATTTAAAAAATAAGATGAAATCCTACGAATAATGAATCGCGGAGCACTTCCATAGAGAATAGAATGGTATTAAAGAAAGTCAGGAGAAAAATTCTACGGGGTCCTGAAGCAATACGGAGAGTTATTGGTCCAATAGAAAAAGGTGATTTGGTGACTCATTGGAAGGAATTCGCTGCCTCATCGCAAGGAGCGGGTGTAAATAATCATCAGCATTATCCACAAGTGTGAACATATACCCATCAAAAACTCACCTCCAGTAATACCGCTCGGCTGCTTATGAATTTTATTTTTCTATATTCCGCGCCCGTAGCCGAATACGAAGAGGCTCGCCTACTACAAAAAAATGATTTACAAGCGTACCATACTTTTGGTGTTTTTTTTTCGCCTCTGTTCGGACTCGGATGGTCTACGCTTACACGAGGATTCCACGAAGCCGTTTCTTTCTTTTATCATTCTCGACTGATTTATAAGTCCGAAAAATCAAGACTACCTGAATTTATGGAGGCATAAATTAATACACTCGTATTCCAATATGGCAGTATTAAAGGAGCAAAACACACGCAGGAAGCGTTCACGTAGCGTCCCCGCGCGTAATTTACATAGCCGGTACATTTAAAACAATTTACCCATTCTAAGGCCGAATTTACCCCCCTCTCGATTTCTAATTGCGGTCGTAAATCGCCATCGTCGCTCGCGTTTCGCTGTTCGACGAGACCGCAGAACGATGGTAACGGGCGATGATAAATTTTAATCGGACACCTTGTATACGGTTCTAAATGGCAATAAATTAGTCTGCGTCCGGTCCAAAAATGAAAGATGTCTCTTTATGCGACGGAAAAATAATACTCGCCGTTGCATTGTAAATGCACGATTTTTTTAACAAACTCCGTCGCGTATGGAGTACGACGAGTACCCATAACAGATAACGTGTTCGTTGACTACGCTATGTTGCAGATATTTCTATACAGTCGAGCCGTTTTATAAGGGCGTGGGCTTAGGCGTTTTGCTGTCTTTCGAACAACAAACTAATTTACATAATGTGCTCCGGTTGAACACTTATAGGTATATCGGTGTGTACCGGCTATCGCGTATTGCCGAGTTTTAAATTGAAATCGAAGCCGCATTAAAGAACACGAAAACAGATACGGTCGCGGCCGTTTAATGGATCCGAGTAGGTTAATTTTATTGCGATAACTTACCGTTTTATTCGCTTCCAAATTGAATAAATTTCGATATAGTCGCGTTCGAAAAGAAGAAAAAAACCGAACCAATAAAATCCCGACATCCATAATTCACCTAAGTCGCCGTATTTATGTATCTATAACGTGTATCGTCGATATATAGCTCGAGTTTTATGTTTGTTCCTTCATCTCAGAATGGTTCGCATCACTAAACCGGTAGTGATAACGGAATTATGCTCACCTTTTGACGCGCATTATTTGGCGTTTCTTTCGCTCGTAAAATGCGGCTCGAAGGTGTAGAATTAGGTGACGCGCGAAGGTGCGAAAGTACTTTTAAATAGCCATATCTTTAATTGCGCGTATACCTATATGGCGCGGCGTCTGCTCCTAGTCTTATCAACTGTGCCGCGACCATTTACACATAGGACGGGTTTTCAAACCAGACGTCTCGCGAGAAAATTGCACGTTATCGAGTTACCAGGTTTATTTAGCGATTTATTATATTTAAGTATATGGTATACTCATATACCTATAACGTTGTGCATGTGGAGGTGTTTCCAAGACTTCAACTATAGCTCATTTAATTCCAACCAACGTGAATTTCGAATTTTGAAATATTCCCAAGGAAAATATAAACTCGTATGTATGAAATTACGTATTATTTCCCTCTACTTGGAAATTCTGACTTGAATTTTTTCTCAAAGTAAATTACATTATTGAAGCTTACTCGAAATCCTATGAGAGTTGAGTGATAGATTTAATAACTAAACGTGGCTTCAATACCATACTCCAGTTTAACATAGAGCAAAAGGCATATCTTTGAAGAGTATATTTATTCGTAGATTTCCAAGTTGTTTACCATTCGAAGTGAATAAACCGATAAGATATCGTGAGTCAATAGAGTGTCAAAAAATAGCTCATCAGAAAAGCGTGCTATGTTTGGAGTCGTCTTTCGATACATCGAGGAGCCTAATTAGATTATATCATCTTTGAGGAACGAATAGATGTTCACATTTTGACGTATACACCTGGTTTTGTTTACAGGTAAGACACACTGGGCAAATTTTTGGTGCGCCTCAGGTAATGGTGTTGGTTGTTGTAGCAGTAATCGTAAAGCATTAATTTAGAATGTAAAGAAACGTAAGCAGCCAAGCAGCATTACTGAAGGTGAGTTTTTAACTGGGGCTTGAACAGGTTTGGAAATAAGGTTGTTAACTCTTTCATGTCTACAGGCCAAGTCCAATACCAAATCTAAAAACCTCTATCCTATCTCTTCCAAAACCATTTTAGAAATTGAATTTAGAACAAATGTAGTACTTCTTGCCATGCAATAAGTATTTGAACATTCATATTTTCCAAATTATAGCTACTTGAGGTTCTTCAAATTATCCTCAAATTTTTACGATTAATTATTTTGGGTCCATCGCTGGACCCAAACTTTAGAGGTCATATTCTGGTCATCAATTAACCCTACAAACAATGTTTGACCTTTCTGGGTCGGTTTGGTAAAGAGATATGGAAGATTTATGAAAGTTCCTGTTCATAATTTCTCTCCAAAAGCTGATTTTGCTATAACTCCTCTTCAAATTCACTTGGGAAGAAAAAATCAGAATAGGTTACTCACTTGAGCTCATTTTATCATGTGATCCCACTCTCTCGCATACCTTCATCGCATTTTGAGGTCAATAACCCCTTCTTCCCCCTCCAATATCATGAAATGAAAGTTAATTGGGAATATTGTATACGTCTTATATCTGATAATCTTATGAGTTCATATTAATTACATTTTTACTAATTTGAGGCTCCTCAAGCTTTACTCAAATTTTCATAAACTGCCATTTTGGTTCCATTTTGGCCCAAATTCAATATTTCATATTTTGGTCACCAACCAACCCCACACACCAAGTTCGATCTTTGTAGGTTAATGTGGTGAGGAGATATGGAAAATTCAAGGAATTTCCTAATTTAAAATTTCCTCAAAAATCCGTTTTTTGTTCTAACTCCTCTTACAATGCAGTTAGGAAGCTGAAATTTGGATATGTTGGTGTCCGTAACTTACTCTTTTATTTGATATAAAAAATGAAAAATTTGAGGTATTTCTCCCTTCTCCAGTTCTCTTCAAAATTTGAGTGATCCGCCATTTTGAATTTTATCGAAAAAACAAAAAAAGTAATTTTGTTGCATTCCTAAGAGGAGTTTTTCACCATATTTTGAGGGAATTTCATGAATACCCGCCCGCGCTACGCTTGACGGAAAAAATATATTTATACGTACCAAAAAGTTGGACATTGGCCAGATGATTACTAATGGTCTGAAACGCAAAGGTTTGAAGACGCTACCCTCCCCGACCCTCTTCCAAAATCAGGTAGGCTGTAATAGCTATCATTTTGAAGTCAAGAACTCAGCTGAAAAATGAAGCACCCATGTAGCAATACTAGAGGTGAGTACTTAATTGAAGCTCATTCAAATTACTTTTTGAGGACAACAACCCACTCCTTCTACTCCTAATATCGCGTGTGAAAGTAAATTCAAGATCTAGCGTAGTTTTATCTTCACTAATCATTCAAGCCTATATTTATGAAAGTTGAGTTATGTGAGACTTTTTAATCTCCATTTTGGAACCATTTTGACCCAGACTGAAGGGTTGATTCTCAACTTGCCCCAAATACAAAATATGACTTTTGCAACTATATTTAGTAAAGACATACAAAAGATACTAGGATTTTCATGACTCACAGCCTTCTCAAAAAGCCTATTTTTGCCAGAACTTCGCTTCAAATTACTTGAGATGCTGAAATTTGGACATGTGATTGAAATGAGATCTTTACAGCACTGAGCAGTTTTAACACTGTCTCGAAGTTCATTATGCAATACAATGCCAATAGCTTCTCTAAATGCAATGTCTAATTTAAACACTGAAGCTATATACCGTGCATCCCATTGATCTTCGACTCCCTCAGCGTTAAAATCTCTCTCAGTGGCTATGATAAATGTATTTTGGATTTGCCGCATGGTAACACTGACTGAAATGAAGAGATCTTCAGTATACTTCTATTTAAGCTAATTGAGATTTTTGCGCTGAGGAGGTCAAAGATCAATGGGACGCACGGTATAACATAAATTGCAGCCTTCGGTAGTTGGATGAGATCATTTATATTTCGATTATCTTTCAAGCAGGATGCTCATATCAAAACCACCCTTCGCAGACTTTAAAGTAATTAATGGCGTGCCCGATGCCGTTCTAAAATCTAACCCAACGTCCGTGTTGCGCCGTTTACAGATTTTTATTTCTTATCGATTCTGGATCTGATATATCTATTTCACGAGCGCGCCAACAACGCAAGTCCATATGTTCCTTATATGGAGCAAAATAAGAGCGGAATACCTATTTACTCTTATTAACCACTGATTTGAGATTCGCAGAAAAATTCAATTGGACTTTTCTTCAAGTAATGTCACCAGTCTTATTATTGGAGCAGATTTTCTTCATCACTACGATTTGATACCCGATCACAGGATGGAAATGAATCAAGCCGACAAGGGAATTTATGCTCAAACAACTGCTTTGGTGTTCATTTTTCTGCTTCCATCAATGAGAACCATCAATTTGGAAAATTTATTTATAATTATCCATCTCCTCTGCGACCTACTTTAAGTTGCTTTCGTGCCTTTAGCCATTATTGCTGTACACGGCACGTGAAAAAAAGTGCTTTTTAAATTTGTCGAATATGTTTATATTTATAAAAAAATTGATTTTACGAGGGGCAAATCAAGTCAAAATTATCTTTCAAAAAATTTGAAATTATTTAAAAATTTATGGTTTTATTGTTTGGGCTTGTTCTTGTTTTTGTGTCTTCTTTCATTTAAAACTACTTTTTTATCGTTTTCAGACATTTTTATCATTTTTATAATCATTGTTCTATTCCAAGAAAAAAGGAATGTATCAAATTGGATCAGAATGCCACAATTGTTCATCAACAAATTAAACATATCAAATTTGATGAAATATGATCTAATCTGGATCAAAATCGATTCAAAAGGTATTGGGTTTCATTTGATCTAATTTTATCAAATTATATTTGGTTATTTTCTTGATCAATCCTAATCAATTCGTTTTCTCCTAGGGTGGATATAGATTTGGTAAAAAAATTTTCAGACAATTTTTTTACAAGAAAAAATCTGACTCCGTACATTTTAGATAACTACACTCTATAGTTAAACAAAATATTTGAATCCGTCAAAATATTGTTAAATTGATTTAAAGGAAGATCATAAGTCGACATTTCTGATATTTTTAATTTCTCACTTGGACTGCTGTTATGGCACCTTTTTTGAGGGTAGAATTATATGCCTACAAATCTGATTTCGAATTGAATTTTAAAACTTTTTTGTTTGTTGAGAAATTATTTATTTTTGTTCGGAAGGTATGTCATAGTTCTGGTCACAAAAACTATCCTCATCAGTGCTCACTTGAATGATTAAAGTTAATGAGCACCGAAAATAAGGCTCATATTTGATTGTTCCGACGAAAATATCTTTTTGCTTTAATACATATCCCTTCCCCTTTTCGAACCAATTTGCTGTCGTTTAAGGATTTCCTCAGTATCATTTTCGATCCGAATTATGAGAGTCTGTACTAAATAAAGAACGCTCTTCTGTTTGGAACTAATCAAACTTTAAAGTAGTTCAAAAATGAAAGAAGTCTCAAAAACAAGGACAAGTCTTAACAATAAAAAAATAATCTATACTAATATTAATATCCCTCAATCCTCACTCCTCACCCTTGTCCTAGTCACATTGGTGTATAGACGAAGCATCAATAATATTCCCCACATCCCGCTCGCTTGGAAAAAAATGAAATCGCGATTCAGGTTTTTCATAATCCCTTATCGTTTATAGATTTATACGCGTTTATACGTACAGCCATTTTAATATATAAAATTACCATATTGATAGAAATGAAATACATTCTACCGGTATTCTCGAATCGTCGCTATTTAGCGACCGAGAGTGCCGTGTAAAAGATTAAATACAAAAGTTGAAAAGACGTTAAGGCGATATCGAATTCACACAGGTGTGTAGATAAATGGTAGAACGTTGGAAACGGTCGGTGGCGTCCAAAACGCAATTAAATAAACCTTTAATCTCGGCCACGCAGCTTCGGTGGAAAGTAGCTTCGGTAATAAACGTCACCTACCGATTTAGAGTACAATATTTTTACGACTTAATTAGACTTCTAACGATAGAAACAAACGCGATACCAAATATTTTTTTCTCACTGCGGAAAAAAACCGGGCGACTAATTCCTGTACTAATACGTTCGTGGCGGTATTCGGGACGAGTTGAGAGCGCGACAAAACTTCTAATTTGATGGTATTTTATAGACCGTTCGAGAACCGGGTGGAGCTGCCACATCGTAAAGAGCGCGTTTTTAAAAAATAATAATCGTCTATCGTAATAAATTCGAAGCGTGCATCTTCGATACTAAACCTGTTACAGCGTTTATCACTTAGGGTTGGGACTTTAATTTGGTCCATTTCGTTTAGAATGGTGCGTGTGAGGTTAACGGGTTAGGGAAAGAAAGGAGAATTTTTTCAAAAATGAAAAATTTGTCTGTAAGTACGAGATGGCTTGGAGAACCAGTTGGATAAGTTCTTTGAAACTTTACATTGATGTGGTCTTGATGACTTGTGAAGTGTCCACATGGGGAGGGCATTCAGTATCAATAATCGTTGGAAAGGATTTATTGTTTTATTAAGTACATAAATAATGAATTTTATTAAATTTTAATATTTTGAATTAATTAAAATTTTTAAATCTATTTTTATTTAATCTTGATACGAAAAGAAAAGAAAATAAATAATTTTATTGAAAAATTCATTAATTTATATTTCTAATCACATCACTTTCTTCATTATTTATTTATTTGTTGCATGATATCGACTTGTTTATGTCAGTGATGTGTAATTTATGCTTCATTTGGATTTCTAAATTTTTATTATTATTTTCAGTACTACACCTAAATTCTTAAATTTTATCTTTTTTTGTATTAACATGAATTAGGTATTTTTTCCCTATTCATATCATGCTTGATTACTAGAACTGAGCTTCTAATTAGGGCATGTTCAAACTTGTAGTCAATCACTTCACATTTAAATTCAGTATCTACCACTGAGACTGAAAACCCCTCCTGTCCCCTCCAACATCATCAACAAAGGTAGATTTGAAATATAGTTTCCGCTCCCAACACTCAAATAGAGTCCATATTTAACCAAGTTGAGCTATTTGAAGCTCTTCAATCTTGCCTATAATTTTGGGCATTTGCCATTTTCGATCCACTTTGACCCAAATTTGAGGGGTCATATTGTGGTGTCTTACCAATTTTACATACAAATCCTAAACTTTGTAGGTAGATTTAGACATTGAACAAAAATTTCACAGCTCATTTTCAATCCAACAGCTATTTTTTGCTCGAACTTTCCTCTAAAATTATCTAGGGGACTGAAATTTTTATATGTCAGTAAATTCGTCTCATCTCATCATACGAAAACATTTTCGATTTTTTGTTCACCCCCACCATATTTTGAATAATATCTCTCTTTTTCCTCGACAAAACTTGTGAAAGGGAATTTGAGATGTAGTACTTATATTTCTTGTATGCAGTACCTCCTTAGGTGGTACGCATGAGTGAGAATCACTCATCGTGCGCCTTTTCATGCAGCATAGGCAATACGAAATAACTTTATGCTCAATCGGTTCTATGCAAGGAAGTGCTTACTGTAAGGAACCAAACGTGGTGTAAGGCCTGTTGCTTCGGGTGAGGGGTGAAGTGTGGTGGAGGGAGTGAAGGTGAAGTAAACCATAAATTTCGATTTTTAAACTTTTTAAGCTAAATATTATTACTATTTTTTGTAAACATTTTCATCAGCTTTTTCAGAGGTAAATTCCATCATTTAAAAAAAAAGTTATGAATTTTTTCAAAAAAAAAAAAAAAAAACATCATCACTTAAAAAAAAATTTTATCAGTTTTTCAGAAAAAAAATTATCAATTTTTTCATAAAAAAAAGTTTCAGTTTAAAAATAAAAAATATGTTATCAATTGAAAAAAATATATTGCGAATTTTTTCAGTAAAAAATGTCATTAATATTTTTTAAATACCAAGTACACTACTTTTAAAAAATGAAACTTGATGTTTATGAAAACTTCTTACAATTTATGACAAAAATTATCAATTTAAAATTTCATTTTGAAATGTTACATTTTTGCAGCAGTTGGTGGCTCTAAATTTTTATGCTGTAACGATTCGAGGGCTACATGATGTTTTTCAGTAAATACGATCACTGATAATTTTTTTCTTATCATCAACACCTTCTCATCAGAATTAATTATAAAACAATTTTATTGTTTAATTATGTGCCTTAAAAGGGTAATCATATATTAGAGCTGTTTGGAGCTCCATTTTGATCATTCAGCACTTTGGATCTATTTTGACCTCAATTTAGTAGGTGGTCATATTCAGTTCGTAACTATCCAAAGATCGGAGGTTTCACGGTACTTCCAGCTTCCCTCAGAATGTAAGTGAAGTGCAATTTTAAGTTGGATCTTAAAATCTGATAAACTAATAAGAAACATTCTTGTGAACATCTCCTCATTAAATTTCGAGCAATTTTTCCTGTACATCTTTCGTGTCTTTTGAGAATGGCCATGAATCAAACACATTAATTCATACATTCCTCTTATACTTCTCATTGAACAATCTAATGAGCTGCATATGCTCTAAAACGTGAACATATGAGGTTTGCTTCCTTAGCTTGACCTTTCATTAAAAATTTAGCTGGAAATTATGTATATGAATGAGAAAAATTTCTGTATTGTGGAAATCCTGTTATTTAAAACATTCAGGAAAATTCTAAAATAATTTTGGAAATCTTCTAAAGTGATATTATGCATTTTAAAATACATCTCAATTATGGAATTTTTTTTTTTCGGTATCTTGAAACTATTTTCCCTACTTTTTACAAAATGAAAATAATAACGACTATAGAATAGAAACTTCTATTGTGGAGGGAGAGAATTGTATTTGCTTCTACTCATAATATTTAAACTTATTCTTCATGAAGACGTATTGAATGTGAAAGCGTTGATATTTTTACTCTCCACCAAGAGCGATTAAAGTTCGATAAATCCTCACCTATACATGTGACCAAGTGCGGCGCGAAATTACCGAGGTATAATAACAATCAAAAAATAGCTGATTCACAAATTCTCCGTCGTATCATCCATCATCTTAGGTTGACGTACGTCTGAACTCCTCAACTCATTCACTGCTTCCGAACATCAAAGTTGCTTAATGAACTTGGTCATTGCTCGAGTGTAGTAGAATAGCGGTACGCCGTGGCTTCTAATCGTACTCTGTGAAAAAAAGTCTTTCATTTAAATCGGAATTCACGTCCACCTAATCCGGTCAGATTATACGAACGATTAATTAATTGAAGAGGAGTAAAAACTTTTAAATTTTATCAACGCCGTTTACACGGTCCGACTGGAGCGGTAGGAGAATAAGTTACGACTGTTATTAAATTGTATAAAATCTAGAAGCAAAGACATTCGCTCGGGATTATCTCGACTGCATTACAAGACGTGGAATCCGTACAGCAGGTATTATCGCGACCGATCTAGAACTGCCATTTACGACTGACCGGAGGAATTTAAAAAGCCGACCGATCGCCCGAAGACGAAAAAATGAACGAAAATAGTAAAATTCTCGATACGCTCGGATGGTTACTTAATTTAGCATAATAACGATTATGTTTGTGTATTTGTAAACCGGTACCACTGGTTAAGCTAATCAAGATCGGACACCGAATTTCCAGTTTTCCGCGCGACCGCGGCGATACGGATTAGATCAATTGTCCCAACTTTATATGATTCGGCCTGAGCGTAATACCCGGCTTTATGACAGACGATTAAGATAATAAAATGATTGTCGAACCCTCTTTGAGAGTGTGTAAACACTAGGTTACATGGCGAAAAATGGACTCGCTTTTGGTTAATCAGGTCGATGAACTCGACAGTTTTTTCGTGCCAATTTTGCGATGATTTGAGTGTTGTGGTGGATATTTTAAGACCTTCGAAAGCGGTTGTTGCTTGGTGAAATAGCGATGAGAAATGTTCATGAAAGCGTATTCTAAAAAGTGAGCCATTTCCAGAAAAATTTGAGCTTCCCTAGAAAAATTTGTATTTAGTACATGAAGTACCAACTGACAAAAAAAAAGACGTCAAAGCTCCTTCTAGAATTTTGATAACCCCGCACCTGAAATAACGGGTATCTCTCTATATATTAAAATCAAAATGAAATCGGTTTTGAGATGCGCGCGCATCCTTGTTATGAATAGCAGGTATAAAACGTATATAAAGGATAGCACGTATACAAAGGAAAAAAGGTTGTAAATTTTAATAAAAGCTTTGTACATGTACAATGGTAAAGTCATAAAATTGTTTTGAGTAGCAGGTATAAAAAGTATAAAGGATAGCAGGTATACAAAGAGAAAAAATGTGATAAATTTCAATAAAAGCTTATTTGTACATAGGCGAGAGCAAGGGTAAAGTTGTAAAATTGTCCATTGCTGCTCATTTCAGTTGGAGAAAAATTCGACAAACCAATAGAAATGCAAAATATTCGGTTCTATGTCATGTCTGTATGGGCAGAAATTGAATGCATAGTGGAACGGATTGACAAAAAACCCGCGCATTATTAGACAAAAATTAAATTGGTTAGCAATTTACCCCCCTCTACAACCGCTGAGTGATTGGAAAAATCCCCCACCTACACATTCCTAACACCTACTGTGCGATATATTGTATCAAGCGTTTTTATTTACATTCAATTATTTCATTACGATTTAATTTTAACTGAGTTTTCAACTTAAAACGATGGCTATTACAGCCTATCTTATGTAGGAATGGCTGAACGTTGCCACCATTTCTTCAATTTAGGCATCTGCGTTAGTTGCATATATCAATTTTTGAAGGGGCAGATTTACTTCTGAATTTTTATGTAAATTATGTATTGGATTTTTCAGGTCGCAAAAATTGAAAATAAAACCATGTTATGTTGTAGTTCGAACGATTTGCAAGAAAAAAACATTGACGAACTAATTGCCTATCTCCAATATTGAAGGAGCTATCAATTTTCAAAAATTGCTTTGTTTTATCCTATGTATGCTGCCCCTTCAATTGTGATATTATGTTTTTTTTTTTTGTAATGAAATTCTGCATTTCAGCGAGCACAATAACACATTATATTCCAATTTCTTGAGTGACTCGGCACAATTTTTATTTTCTAATTTAAATTACTTTTATGTGTGTCTTCAGAGGGTTAAGGACGAACAAAGAAGTAGAAAGCTCCGCCGACTTTATTGAATTTTTAAGTACAGTAAATATGCTTATAGACCGAAGTATGTTCATAAAATTTGTGATTGAAAACTTTGCCAGCGTTAGCAAACGATTTATTGTTACTTTCCCATCTCGTTGATCTTGTTCCTTATTCGTTCTTATTCACAATGATACAACTGTTCTTGTTCCATTCTTGGTTCTTTCAATTCTTTATAATCTCGTTCTTGTTCTGTTCTTCGTTCTTTTAATCCTTTATGGTCTCATTCTTGTTCGTTCTTCGTTCTGTTCTCGTTCTTCATTTTTTTTTTTTTTTTTTTTTTTTTTTGATAACGAATTTATCATTTATGTTGTTGAAATTAAAAATTAATTAATTGAAGCTGATAAATAAAACAAAAAATTGCTTATATGGGTATAAGTAGCACATACGCGCTTTTTTCAGTTTTCTATGCTTCATGATTTCTATTCATTTTTATGATGAACCATAAACTTTCAAAAGAACGAAGAACAACCAAAAATTACATCGTTCTTGTTCTCATTCTCGTTCCTCAACATTGCACATTAGTTGGTTCTCGTTTCGTTCTTTGATCTTTAAGTTTGAAAATATTCTGTTCTCATTCTGTTCTTTATTCTTCAAACACATCTGTTTTATGTTCTCGTTCTTGGTTCTGTTCCTTAGGAACAATGAAAATTTTCCATTCTTGTTGTTCTTCGTTCTTGTTCTTAGGTGTAAACCACCTCACCAAATTTGGTCAAAATCCACCACCCTCGTGTACATGTACGTGCATTCTTCATCTCGCCTTTATTGTGTGCCTTGAAGATCATATAGTGCCTCATTTCAATAATTCGCTTAGATAACTAGGACTCTAGGTACATTATAATGTTCTTCTCGTCAAATAGTATACTAACAAAATTTATGTGAAAAACACCTCCCGGGGAGGGAATTGAAGCATCTGAAAAAGATATTAAGATTTTGATATGTGATGAAGTACATCTCACATAGAATAAATTTAAAATTAATCTCGATTTGAAAGAAATTCATTGAGATAAAAGTTATGATTGCGCAACATAGAAGACATAATTCAGTCTAATAATGAACATGTAAAATTCAATAATCTCGATGCTGATAGTTATAATTACTTTATGATTAGAAATTTCGATTAAGAAGAAATTCACTTAAACTTATTTCAATGAGCTTAAAAAATTTAATTACGTGTTCATCTTGAATCCAAGTATTTTATATATTTATTTACTTTCAAATTAACCTAAGTATTTACTTTTTCAAGAGTATTCCTTGTGTATGATATGTTTTCTTAAAGTAGTAAAGTGTACTATTTCTTTATTTAATCTATATTTTCGCGATGTGTTTAGTAAAAATATTATTTCTTTGTGGTTTTATATTGTTGAACATGACCGCTTTTCTGAATATTATATTGGCGAAATTCACGGATGAGGTGCAAGTACTCGTTAAAGATGGTGCTAATCTTAAAGATAACCTTAAACTTTTTGAGGGCATAGAAGTACAAAGTTCAGTTACCTTTATTACATATTTGAGTTTAACAAATGTTCTTATAGACCGAAGCATGTTCATAGATTTTGTGATTAAAAAATTTGCGAAAGTTAACGAACGATTTATTATTACATCCCCATCTTGGTGGGGAAAAACAATGTTACAAAGTATGGTAAGATTTTTTTTTTCTATTCAATTAGACAAAAACTTGAAGCCAGTATCTAAAGAAAAAACCAATGCTTATAAATACTTCCACGAAGGTAAAATTGAAGTAAATGGGATAACGCATAAATTCAATGATACACCACTGCTTTTTAAAAAAACAGCCCATATAGCTGAAGTAGACAAATATTTAGCTAATTATCCTATTATTACGTTAGATTTCATTCATACCTATTCAGAATGTGACATGGGGAAACGGTTTGAAGATGATCTAAAAATGCGAATATTCAGGCAATATTGCCAGCACGAAGAAATCTTATCTTCATTGTGTTCTAAAAAACCAGAAGGAAATGTTACAATTTTATGTGAATTAAGAAAGAAAGCTAGGAAAAGGCAACTAAATCCTATACACGCATTAGACACATTAGCTCGATTACTTTATATCGCTTACGGAAAAAGAAAAGTTATTTTATTAGTCGATGAATATGATGTGGTCCCTCTTGAAAATTGTATAGCAACTGCACAGAACAAGGACAACACAACAAGAGTTCATTCCATAGTTTTAAACTCCTATAAACAATTTATCTTGGAACTTCTAAATGAGCCTAGAAGCTCGAGTAATGTGTATCTATTTGTGTACGTCACTGGAATTATACCAATTAGTTTGGATAATACAAATGCAACTAAAACTAAATATTTGAATTATATTTTATCTCCTGAATTGACACCCTTTTTTGGCATTGATAATATAACTGCAGATGGCTTAATGCATTTAGTAGGTTTCAATGATACAAGAAAACAACAAATTCGTCTCGCATGTAACCATTATGAAAGTCCATATTTTCCCGAAGTCACCATTTATCATCCTCATTCTCTTCTTCAATATCTACGTAGAGCTGATAAATATCCGCGTGAAACTGATTATGATTACCCATGGTATGGAATAAGCAGAACTAGATTTCTTTACAACGCAATTTTACCTGAGAATATGAACGCAATACATGAATTAACACTCCTCGTAGAAGGGCAATGTATTCAATACTCTAACGACTTTAAAGGAGGTTTTACTTATTCTGAATTGGATACACTCAAAAGAAAACTACTAAACTGGGAAAATAATCCAA
Source organism: Phenacoccus solenopsis (assembly GCA_009761765.1). Lineage (NCBI taxonomy): Eukaryota > Metazoa > Arthropoda > Insecta > Hemiptera > Pseudococcidae > Phenacoccus > Phenacoccus solenopsis. The sequence continues at coordinate 30,494,204 of CM019754.1, read as the reverse complement.
CAAAACAGAATTTTTTAACTTATCTGTTATGTGCGGGTATAGTAACTTTATCCAGTACAGAAAACGATGGAAATGAAGAATTGTCATTTCAAACTATAGACAGCCAAAGCAAAACTTGTGTAAGAATTGCAAACAAGGAAAATGAATTTTTTGTTAAGAAGATGCTAAAAGTTGTTAAACACTGAGTATATGATATTATGGCCGCACAATTACAGTGGAAATAACTCAGCTAAAGGTTTCATCAAATTTCAGGTAGCTTATGATGATTATAATACAAAGAAACTACATAAGTAACTCGTAATCAGCAAGGTACTGTCAGTAGAAAAAAAAATGTGAATTACGGTGCCTTATATATGTATTGCTGTGCGTATTTTGCAGCATGTAAAAAGAATTAAAAAAGAGATGGGTACATAGGGCAAATATCCGAATCTTATTGATCAAAAGGTGAGGGTAGAATTACACTTTAAAAAAAGGAACCTCTATTTTCTGATCAATTTTATATATTACTCGAAGTTGTGGTCAACTTCATACACAATTAATTTTCTATTCGAGTGTTTTTTTTTTTTTTTTTTTTAAAGGATTACTATAAGCAATCTAATACAACAAATATAACAACAAAAAAAATAAGAAGAGCACATGAATACGTAGTTATGCTGTTTAATTATATGTATTTCAATTACGATACCGCGTGCGATGGGTTTGTAAATTAATTCCAATATTCGAGTGATAAAGCACCGCCATCCACGATGATCGTCTCCAAATTGAATAATTGATTGTTTCCTCCTTTTTCTTTGATCCAAAATTCCGTGGTTGCGATGAAGATTTTTTTTTTTTTTTTATTTCATTTTGATCATTGGATGATGTAGTTACACACAAACTTAGAACGATTTAAGTCCCTCGTTTAAGAACAGAAATGCAGTTAGTTTAATTCGACGTTATATACTTGTATTACGGACATGTTAAAAAAAAACAAATGGATGCAAAAAAAATAAAAATCACGTTTATGCAAATTTCAATATACTATAAAAAACAACAATAACATCATAGCATATTATAGCAGTAAGCACAAAATAAATTTTGCATTTGCAAGCAAATGTTACTATATCATGACAAAATAAGAATAACATGAAAAAGCATAATATGGTTACATCAAGTAGATGGAAAAAATACGAGTGAAAGAAAAAGAAAATTCAACTTCTGAAAAACCTTCCAAACATAGCTGGCCACAACTTCGAGTAATCAATTAGGTGGGGGCATCTTTATCGTAAACGTCATATATCTACGTAAGTTACGCACCACAGTATGCTTAAGTTTTATCAATTTTATGTTGATTTTAATTTCATTTATAATTTAATATGAATGATACATTATGCTCAGTAACATTACAGAATAAAAAATTATTTTACTTTTTTTTTCTTTAAGCGTAAAAAAAGCACAAATAATGGATACCATATACTGAGTCGTATATTTAAATATACATTTTTAGAAAAAGTCCGAGTCTTCCGTGTTAAGTATACCATTGGGTAGGAGCCATGGTGAAACTGATGTTGATTTGTGAAAGTCAGCTCCATATGCAATATCCACTTTCTCATGGAGCCAACTTATAACTGCCTCTCTGAAGTATAACTGTCAACTCTCACATATATTTTAAATTAAATTTTCTGTCATAATTCAAGTTTTAACCATCGATTTAGTGTATTTCTTTCATTTATAAGATGGAAAAATAACAATTGACTATTTGCTGGTGCCAAATAGCTCCTACAACCATTTTTTAAGGTGGATCTCACTTTCATTGTTTTTCAAGGGATCCAATTTTTATACATAACTCAATATTTATATATTATGCATATATTTCTCTAACGCCTAGCGCCGATGGGTATTCATGAAATTCGCTCAGAGCTTGGCGAGAGACTCTTAGAAATGTAAAAAAAATACTTGTTTGTTTTCTTGATACATTTCACCTCTTGAATTTGGGTCATGATGGATCAAAATAGCCGATTATCAAAATTTGAGTAGATCTTCAGAAATCTCAAGTTGGTAAAAATATAATTAATATGAACTCATGATTATTGGCGATAAGAAGTATACTATATCCTAAATTAACATCCACATACAATGTTAGAGGGGAAAAGGAGAGGTTATCTGAAAATGTAGAGAGGGCATACAAGAGGTTGAAAATTTTTTATTTTAAAGTCATATGAGAGCACAAGTGACTAACCTATTCTGATTTTTCCCCCAAGTGAATTCAGAGAGGAGTTGAAGCAAAATCGGCTTTTGGAGGGAAAATTCCTGCTAGAAATTTCATGAATCTCCATATCTCGTCACCAAATTGACCTAGAAAGGTTAAACTTCGTGTGTAGGCTTAGTTGATGACCAGAATATGACCTTTTCAATTTGGCTCAAAATGGATCCAAATGGCGGATGGTAAAAATTTGAAGATAATACGAGGAGCCTTAAGTAATCATAATTTGAAAAGTATGTGTTCAATGATCGGTATAAAAAATTGAGTTTTTTGGACTATGTATATATTTTTGTCATTCAAATTACAATTCATTCATCGTGCGAAGAAATGTTTCGTTAATTTTTCAGCTCAAGATTAAGAGATGTGAGAAATTTGTTATTCCTGTTGCTCTCAAAAATTTTTAAATTCATTTCTCATGGCCCCAATTCTTTTTGTAATTGCTTAAAAGACATCTGTATAGCAATTCGAGAATTATTATTTTTTTTTATAATTGTTACTATAGTAATCTATACCCATCCTTCGGACGGGGTGTTTATGCATGCGCTTCTTTATACACTGAAAGGGGTTTTTTTATCTTTATTGTCAACTTCTTCGATGGTAATAGTTCTTCTTTGCTTTGTTTTGCGAATTATTGAAGGAAAAAACTTTTGAAATCACGATGGTAGATTCTATCATTTCTTTAACCAAAATTTTTAAAAATTGAAAACTAAATTTTTGTCAATGTTATTTTAAATTTTTTTTTTCAAAATTTGTGATCAAGTTCAAAAAATAACTTTTTGCTTACTACTTGTTTAATGAAAGGAGCAATTGAAAAATTAAATCGATATACAAAATTTCATATACATACATAAGTAATGTTATTATTCATTTTAAAAAATTCTATTCACTTAAATTATATTCACGACGTTAAAATTAATTTTTTTTCTTTAATCTCAGTTAGCCACAAATTAAAATTACTTCAAAAAACAAAATAAAAAACATTGATACATCTACATCGGAATTCGTTGAATTATTTCAAAACATAGACAGTGAAAAAATGTCTAAAATAATAATTTCGTTAGTCAACCATTCGGCATAAGATGCCATTCGAATTCATAAGTTGAGGTTTTATTTCGTTCGCTAACCATTCAACGTGAGGTACCATGAGGAGGGATCCTTATGCTTTTTACTCCATATTACAAATGACCACACCACTACTTTATTACAACTCCAGCTGGTTCAATTAAAGTGCACTCCATATTAGAACATGAGCTGGTTGAATGAAACTTGAGGACATCCTCTCACCTCCTGCTACATTTATAAAATTTTGCTCCATTTATCACGTGGGAACTAAAATACCTCCACTCATGCTCCGTCACGCCAACTCACAGTTCAATGAAACGTGAGGTCACAAAAACTCACCTTCCGTGCAAACTAAAAGACCTGGACTCATGCCCCATCAAACTAACTCACAGTTCAATGAAATGTGAGGTCACGCAAACTCACGTTTCTGCAACACTAAAAAACTGCGAACTAAAAGACCTTGACTCATGCCCCGTCACGCTAATTCACGGTTCAATTTTTCCGTGAGCTCACACAAACTCACATTCCTACTACATATATAAAATTTTACTCCATAATATTGAAACGTGAGCTGGTTCAATGAAACGTGAGGTCACACAATCTCACTTTCCAAGTCCAAAATTTAAAAATTGCGCACATCATAGGGAGATCCTGGTGGATAATTTATTAACTACTCTTCGGGGCTGTGGAATGACGTTTGGTCGAGCGTCATAGATATGTGTACAACTTCTTTGGCCCATTTACTGGACGTTTCTTTAAAGCTTTTTTTCGAGCTTCATGGAGCTTTTCGTGAGTGCCTGAGGCGTTAAAAATGATCTCCTCGTTCAGCCGTATCACATGAAACCACTCACAACTTTCATCGTTGCGTGTATCTCGACTTTACCTCGGACAAAGTTTTACCCTCCTCAATTATATGGTAGATATAGTAGATTAGAAAATTGTGTAATTAAAATATTATTCTAAAAGCGAAGAAGTTCAAATTTTTTCTTTAAATAAACATTAAGCACATTCGTATTTTTATTGCAAGTTTTTTATTTATTTATTTATCTAAGATTAGGAAGATGATATACTTCAAGAAGATTTTAATCTATCTACATAATAAAATCATTGCGAGTATTTTGAATTTAAAAAGCCCGATTCGTATAGCTCAAATCTATTCTTCCCCAACCCCACCCTCCTCCTTTTCATAAGACCAGAAAGAATCGCTAGAAAAATTATCTCCTCATTCAAGCTGTAGATAAGTACTCAGCAGATATAAGAATCTATGTTACGCAATGATAATTTTTCAATATCAAGTCTATGTTTGATGTTAGGAAAAAATGCGGTTTTTATAAACCACTAAACTAATTTACTTATTTTTTCGTTACTAATCCGGACCTGTGCAGTAAAAGGGGATGGCCAGCAGCGAATCATACCGGAAATATGAGTATAATAAAATTTAATATTACAATCGCTTTAATGGAACTCAAAATATTTTTACGATTGGATTCATCTGATTCTATATCATTTGTAAAATTAACTAGTCAACGAGAGCGTTATTACAGCGATGGAAATATTAAGCAATCGCATTATAAAGGCATTTGTAAAAATAGATTATAGATTTTACGCGATCGTGTAGCACTCATACTTGCTTTTTATAAGTGTGGTTTGGCGTCGTCGATTAGAACTTAGAAGCCGTAAATTAAATAGTAAATAATAACTTCATGCGTCCGTCGAACTGGTTCACACCTTAAAGCGTTTTTTATCGAAGCGAAAATTTCCGAACGTGGTTTGGAAAAATGTATCTGTATCTTTCAATAAAATCGCCCCCCTACTGTTTACACTCGACGTATATGTGATAATCGAGAAACGGCATGGATTAAATTCGTGGTACGTATTGTTTTTGGTACGTATGGTTTATTTGGTCGACGATTACGGGATGTTTTATAGGCACGAATGTTGGGAGAAAGAGATTTGTGTTGTACGCGGACACACCTTTTACAATATAATATACAATCTTTCTGAAACTAAATTACGATGCTCTGTATGTAAATGCGTTCTGCCCGCAGTACTGTAGCGGGTGTAATAGCTGCATTCTTTTATCATAAAGTTGTTTCAGTGTTTCGCAAATTACCGCCGTGACTGTTCGGCTGGAAAAGCGAATTAACGGGTATTAATTAACGTACACGAGCGACCAATGATCGAGTATGAGAATACGAGTGATGATTGACAGCGCTGCGAGGCTTCGAGTTGTGTGAAGTGGTTGCGTGTGTGTTATTGAGGTGCGGATTTAATACTCGTTGTTATCGTGGTGATTCATTTCGAAAGGGGTATGTTGAAAAGTCGTTCATTATTCGATATGTTCGAGGTATTAAATTACATTTAGCTTTTTTTTCTTCCATAAAAATGAAGATAAGCGAACTTTTTTGATGATCGAAAACGATGCTTCGTTCTCCAACTTACGTCGCGAGCACTTCAAATTAAGTTGTACCATAAATTGATATGAGCGATGACATGTCAATTCGACGTTAATGCTTAAATTCTACTCGGAAATCACGCATCGGATATCTAATTTCTTTGTCGATAAATATATTCGAGTACATGGCTTGATTGTCTGATTCGTAGAAATTCTTTTACACTTAATACTGAACATGAAGCCAACAAAATGATGATGAGTGCATTATCAGGCTTTCAGGTGTTTTCGAATGGAAACGCTTCGAATATTCTATGATGGATGTAGTCGAGGATATATAGTCTCTGCTTTCTCATTTGGCTAATTTTGATGTTAAGATCACACCTCTATGTTCAATATTTTATCATCATTATGAAAATCTACTACAACTAGTAAATTGGCTACCTTATGCCTTTCAAACTCAAAATGATTATCATTTTTTGAATTAGCTAAATGAAATATTTGTTGCAGTAGGAGTAATTATATGTGCAGTGTGCAAATTCATAGTGATCCTTATTTCTCAATATTTTATTACCTAAGGCCCTAAAAAAACCAACCGTCCATTAAATAAGAATAAAGAGATCATTGGACTTTTCTTAAGCTTTAACATGGAATCGATTATATAAAAAATCAGCCATGTTAGGATTGTTGCTATAGTGGGTTTGAAACCACAAAAGTATGTCATTTGTAATCCCTGTTTTCATTACTTTCGTTCTGAATATTATAATTCCGTAGTATGATGGAATTTTTCCAGAACAAAGCAACATTAGTGGAGGCCTCTTAGACATTGCTCATCAACATTTCAATTAACTTTAACTGAACAGGGAAATTGTAGAGTTCAAAGTTCCAAAAAAGGTATGCCCTAAACTGAAAAGAAACTTCTCTAAATCCGAGCAATGTGCTTAACTATCTGAAAATAGACATTAAAGGCTAATTTTTCGAAAAAATACCGAACATCGATGGATCAAATGTTGAGTTTTTCCATACCTGTAGTTATAGTAGATTTGACCTTTTTTTCATACATTGTAGAGTCCCTTTCGCAAGCTAAATTGGCTGAACGGAAACTACTTTCGTAATTGCTTCCATCTTACCTGGAGCCATCTTGGAGTTTAGTTGGTTACATCTTCTTTTTTCTCGAAGCCTAACTTCGACACTGTTCTGTATGAGCTTCGTCTGGCAATTCATTTGGCATATTCAACGCTCTAAGTCTCCTTCTCGGGATGCAATGTCATCCCGTGAGTGCGAGGTCCAGAAATCAACCCAAGCCTTAAACTGAAAGAGCAGTAAAAATATCCGCCTAATCTAGGGCTAGCTCAATTTCTAGAACCCTCACCTCAATAGTGCTCCTACTGGTAGTTGTTACAAATGCAGAGGAATGACAACTAAAACCACTTTACTGCTTGTTTCCATTATCGATATCGCTATGGCTTGGAGCTCCTATGCATTCTGTTGCATCATACCAGTCATTTAGGAAGTTGGCTGGCAGTCAAGTGTGATTCTCAATCCACACTAAGGTACTCATTGGTGATGCCTGCGGATTCCTCGGCTCATTTCACTTTGTTCTGTAGAAAAATGTAAATGATGTGATGGAATTATGATACTCAGAATAAGAACGCTGAAGACAGGGACAAAAACTCGCATAATTTCATAGTTTCATATCCATTATTACAGTAGCTCTAATAAGATGGTAAAGGTTTCCTTATTTCGGCCATCTACGATGTTCTACCTCCTTGGACGTAGTAAGAGGAAGCGATGACTATTCCTTTTACTACTGAAAAATCATCACTAACAGGTAGTCTACCAAATCGTACATTCAACGTAGGTGGATGTAGCCCTGTGTAACTTCTTTCCAACCTTGTGAAAATTATATCAGAGGCATTCAAAATATCTTTCTTTCAGTTACTGCAGCAAGGGAAAATTGATAGACCAAATCACGCATTTTGTTTGATATTCGTTGAAAAATTCTGCTGAAATGCATAATACGAATGTATTAATATGTGTAGTATTGAAGAGTTCGAATAAGTATGTTACAACCAATCATCGAAGTATAGTAAGACTCGAAAAAGTATATGAAATTAGTCGAAGTACATGAGACTCAAAGAAGTATTTTAAATATTCGACGAATTACAACAAAATTCAACGAAGTACTTTGATATTCGACTAAGTACAACGAAATTCAACGAAATGCGTCGATATTCGACGAAGTACAACGAAACTTGACGAAGTACCACGATATTCTACGAAGTACAACGAAATTCAATGAAACACGTCGATATTCGACGAAGTACAACGAAACTTGACGAAGTACCACGATATTCTACGAAATACAACGAAAATCAACGAATTACCCCGAAATTTAACGAAGTACGACAATACTTGATTTGAAATGTTACTAGTAGACATAATCACACAGCGCCATGGCGTAGAGAAAATCCTGGCGCAAGGCAGAAGGAAAAGCCATAAGAGCAAAAAAAAGGTCGTGGAGGTAAAGACAGACTTTTTTAGCGTCGATGCGTCAAGTCGCGGGCCCCTAAAAAGATTCGGGCCGGAGGGTTCCCCCCTTCTCCCCCTCTGCTCAGGCCTGTAATCACCATTAATTTCGAAGTAATAAGATGCAGTGTAATCTCCAATACTGATCTACTGAAATAATTGATTACTGATTAGTAACTATAAAAAGGATCACACTCTGAACAGAGTTTTGCATCAAATAGACAAGAAAATAGGCAACTGCGTATTATAATTCGAAACAAACTAAAGACTAGACTCGTATACGAATTCAAATATCCAAATAAGTTTTCTGGTACCGTTGGAAGGCGCGTTCAATGAACCTCAACCACCACATATAGTGTTCACAAATACACCGATATAATTTTCCCGAAAGGCTCGACCTATCTATTAAGAACGATTTTGGAAACCACCGCCGCGCCGTAGCGTACCATCGGCGTGTTTAGTTTAGTATTACACGATCCGAATAACCTGTTATCTACGTCTGCGGCTATTGCCGAGAATTTAACAACTTAATAAAACATTTTTAACCGATAAATTACTTCATCTAGTACTCGATGTGTATAAAGTATTTTTCTATTATCGTATCGATGTAAAGTGTAGTTTTCAAGCTCTTCGGCGTAGGCAGTTTTTTTAATTTGAAAGCGAAGAAGACTACAGAAAACGTGGATACGCGCTTCGTCTTACATACGCTAGTACCAAATGATGAATATGCGGAGTCATTCATTTATGAAAATTCAATCTTGATATGGTGAAAAATTTTAATGAAATGTTTTTGAAGTCATTAACTGTATTGACGAAGCGATTTCCTTACACTCGAGTTCGAAGTAACCGAAAATAGAGAAGAAAAACATTTCGTGTCCGGTTATCGGCGAATGGCGTGAAAATGTTGTTATTATAGTCTCAAAGGAAGATGTTTTTACAGGTCTGGATGGTCGTGTTATTATAGCGACTACTAAATACAACTTGATATGTTAATTTGGTGTTCGTAGCGTTTTAACGTTTCCTCGTGCTCGTTCATCGTTAATTACCTTAAACAACGCGTTTAACTATAGGAATAGAAAAGCGATACGTAGACGAAAAAACACTCGTAGGCCGGCGCTAATTACGCGGTCAAACGTCAATACGTTCGGATGTGTAGGGCCGTTGAGAAAAGCTAATTGTAAAATGTGTGCTGGGCGGACAGCAAGCAAAGCTGTACAACGGTTTTGGAAAGTTGGGAAAAAGCGGCTCAAGGACGTTCACGGAAGATATGGCTATGGACACACCAGCGTACACGATGTCCGAAACCACGAATTATTAATGCTCGGTTAAATACCAACTTGTTTGGAGCTATTCATTATTCCACCGCATAAGGGCCCTATGGTTGAATAGTTGGATACTCATCAAGTCATCTGTCGAAGACCTTTATATTTCCTCAATTTTCAGAGACTGGAGCCTTTTTGTCGTCGCTCCAGCTACATGGTACGGAAGGAAATAGTGCTTCTGGTTTATTATCGTGTTTGCTTTTTAATGTATTTTTTATTGGTATCTGTTTCCGTGATTGGTAGAAATTTGATATAAAGCTGTTGAGTTTTACTACTGTTTAGTAGCTCGTTTGCAGGTATTGTGGGTCGTAAATCTTACGACATTGTAGATACCCCTTATGTGAATACTTAGATGTGCCGAGTGCCGGTAGTCTGTGCGTTGCATCATTTTTCTACTAATAATCGCCTAGACTCTTGAGGCGCTCGTTTCTTCTGGAATCGAACTATATGTTCGGGTAATTAAACGGACTTTTTACGAGGACACGGCTTTTCGGAGCGTCGCTCTTCCCAGCAGTCAACACATTGCTCCGTTAAACGACGCTGTGCCGTAAAAATTACAGCTAATCGTGGTTCATTAATCTGCTTGCTTCTTATTTACAGACGCTTACGTGAGACAAGAGGTTATTAATTTTATGCGACGTGTGGTAACCGGCAACGTTGCGGTGATTTTTCAAAAATTATTTTTGCATATTTTCGAAATGTTGATTGGGTTCTTTGTCAAGTTCGCTCTTTGTTTAATTTTTTTTTTCAAATACCTAATTGCTTAATGCAATTGCATTGTTTTACCTTAGAAACGAATATGAACGTATTTTAGTATTTTTATGAAAACTTTAAATCTGATGGTATAGCTTGAAAATCTAAGTACTCCATATAAGTACCAGCACATCCATTTATAAATCAAAAAACACATGTAAATAATCATGCAAAAAATCAAAAAATTAATAGTTACATATTTGAGTTTTTAAAGAATGGTCGACAATACTGCCATTTTTATCTCTAAAAAAATATTTCTCCTTCTAAAAAACTGCTTCGTTTTTCAAATGAATATTTTTTCTGATTCTGTCGATTTTAAAGTAGTTTGGCGAAATTAATATATTTTTTTTTCAATAATTATTTTACTTTATCTGATGAAAAGATCCATTTTTTTATTGCTCAAAAACCCCTATATTGCTAGAAAAATGGAAATTTCTTTCCATTATGTCGATTGTGAGAAACTCTGGAAAACTTCGAATTTAATTTACTTTTTGCAGATGTTTTTGTATACCAAGCTATTTTTCTTTTAATTTCAAAATGAAGTGCGTTAGAAAAAAGAATAGAAAAACTATAAACACCCATTTCACATTATTAAAATTGAGTTTTAACTTGTGCAGGTTCAAAGCAGGAGCAGAGAGAGCCAGTATTTACATCGGGTCAAAAATCATTTTCGGGCCCTCTATTTTCATTTTTTTCTCAATTTCAATAAAAATGACGAAAAAGTATGATGAAAAAAATTCCAGTTAGAACTGTGAACATGTTTAAAATTTAAAATTTACATTTTCCAAGTTCTCTCAGAAGCTCTGTTCCAATGGACAATCTGTTACCTCGCCCTTCCCCTCTCCTCAAACCCTGTTTTAAAGGTGTGCTTCAATTTGTTCCAAAAATTGGGGTCACAGTAGTTGCTATATGACATCAAAAAGATGTCATAAGCATTTCGGGCCTCTTATTCAATTTTTAGAGCCCTCGAAATGAATTCAAAGCTCTGAAAAAATTGATATTATTTTTCTACGTGAAAAAAAATGGGCATTTAAAATATTTTTTACATTTCGTAGTCGTATTATGTCATTTAAAGATTAAATAAAAATTTATCGGGTAATTTTTGTCAAATTTAGAAAATCCAAAATGTTCTTAAATTCTTTCCAAAAACCTAGTTTTGATTTTTTTCAAAAATGTACCACAAACGAGTGATTTATTACTCTGTGTACACTATGGGCTTAGTTCACGTTATTTTGAATTTAAGAGAGAATGCTAAATTTTTGTTCCACAAAGGTACCCAAAATCTGAGCTTTTTAATGCTAAAATATCTACACGAAGTGATTTGGAAGGAAGAATATGATGTTTTTGCTAAGCTTTGCGAGATAAAAATCGAGTATATTTTCCTTCTCGAGTACCGTTGTATCCTAAGCTCATGCTGTGCACATGGCCTATAATACCCTTTTTGTCGTTCATTTGTGAAAATAACTAAAATTGTTACTTTTTGAGAAAAAAATTTAAACTGCTTAGAAGTGTTAAATTTTAAGGGAAATTTCGTTGAAAATTTTTTTCAATTTTTATCCGACAAAATATGACTTTGGAACGTAAAAATTTTTAATTACCCAAAAATTCGTTTTCTTGAAAGTTTTATAGTTTTTAAAACTTTTGACGAGGTGCTTCGATGTTCGATGAAGTACTACGATGCTCAACGAAGTACTTCGATGTTCGACGAAACTCAACGAAGCACCTCATAGAATTGTGGAATGAACATTTTTTGAATTCATTTTGAGGCTATTTATCAACATTTATGACAGAGCCACTTCATTAAAAAAAAAAAAACGAAATGTGGTCAATATTATTCTACATCACTAAAATGCATGTATGAAGCATAAAATTGGAATATGTTCTTATGCTCAGTTTCAGTAAACGTACAAGTCAGTGTTCTTTAAATTTCAGTCATTTGGAATTTTCAAGTCTTCCTCAAATTTTTAAATATTTTCAATTTTGAATTGAATTTGACTTGAAATTGATGAGTCATATTATGGTTCCAAACTAACTCTACGTCTGAAATTTGAGTTTCTCAACTCTTTTTGATTAAGAGATATTCTCAAAAGCTATTTCAGGCTCAAATCCCCTTATACGGCACCAATGAGGTTGGAATCATTCGTGCTGATATTTCAAGCCATTCAATCACATAAAACTATTCACATATTTTTCCATCACATTTCAACATCTACAGAATCTCTTCTCATTATATTCAAACCTACTTGAGTGGTGGATTTGGAATACGATATGCTTCTTCAGCTCAGTAATTATATGCATTCATATTTTCATACCTGAACTACTAGGATCGCTTAAGCTTTCCTCAAATTTTGAGATATCTGAAGTGGAGGATTTTGATGATTTTTATTGGTGGTGGTGGTAGTTGGACGGGGGAGGGGAGCGAGATTTTTATTTTATTTATTATTTTTCTTTATTTTTGTTTCATTATATTTGTCTTAAGCTTATATAGAAAGTGCTAACTTTATAAATGCCCAGTGTGGCTGGGTAAGGAGTGCTCAACTATTGTTACCTGTTATTTATTGGTGTTTAGCCGTACACTGTATGCTGCCGCTAGGGTTAGAGGCTCGGGTCTGAGTAATTAAAGAGTCGTAAATTTGGAGACAACATTAGAGCGCTGCATGGAGTTTGGTACAGGGACATTTTACTTAAATATCGTAAAATAAAATTAAATGAAATAATAGGGTAACTTAGATGAAAAGTGAATTAAAAATTTTTATTCGCACAGTAATAATCAGAAGGTCAGGAAAGAGGAAGGATAGAAATGAAGAAAAAATTAATCGACTCAATGAATTTTATTTAATAGTAATAACATTGATTTGTATAATTTCTAAAGCCTGTAATGCGTCTTCGAAGAGAGTTTAGTCTCGTGGGAAACCTCCCTCCCTCTTCATGGTTTCGCACACTTTCATTTTCAATTTAAAAATTCCAAAAAACAGCAGTTGAAGAGGATGAAGAAATTTTTGCTAAAACATACATGCACTTTTCATTTCTGCACTTCTGAAACAGTGATGCCCAACACTAATCGTATAATCAAATTTTTCATTTAATATTCAATTTGAAATCAAATTCGATGTGAACTTTTGCATTTCAATGAAAAGAATTTCTGTCAAAAGAAGAAAAGGATCATCGGTATTCCCACTGATCTGGCATGACGTATGGATGTACAGAAGATTCCTCATTAGGTAATTAAGAATTAACCATGGCTACAAGGAGAAGCTACTATAGAAAACCTTTGAATCGAACCGGTTCTAATTCTCGTTTTCCTCCCTTAGTTTCAACATCATCACCTACTTTTGCAGATGTGTTGGGTTCGTATATATAAATGTATAATGTGTAAGGAGCTAGCGTGAAGATGACGAGGAGAAAAAAATCCGAGCCTATCCGACATTTTTGTCGACTTGAAAGAGTATCAGGTGTTTAACACGACCGTACGGATACCGGAAATACGTGGAACGAGCTGAGTAAGGGTTATAAACTAAAACAAGGCGCAGTCACAACTCGACCGAGTGTACGAGGGTGGAAGGAGAAAAAAATCTGGCATCTTCGGTACCAAGACGCGAGAGAATAAAGCGAACGAGACGAGAGAAAAGAAAACTAACGCGTACGTATGTGGCCCGAGAACAGTTGATGAGATCGTGATGAGATGTACACAGCGATAATAATATAATCATTAACCCGACGTCTTTATTTTATTTTCAGAGCTGTAATTTAAAAATTCATTCTTTCACGCCTCTTCACGTTTCCTATAAACTCACACTACGGTATACCAACCCTGCCGCCCAATCAGTACGTAAACCGAGTCCGATTATCTTTTCTATACGGCGATCATTACATCTTATTTCGTCGGCCGTGGCCAACTCTCCCTTCTCCGCTGCGTCTTCTTTTTCACCAGCTTCTATGATATTTGTCGACAGGTAACTCAGTGTACTTGACTCAAGTTTGGGCTAATTTTATAACCCTAATGTGGTCATTCTGCTGGAGTAGGTGTTAAGGACTCTCATTAATAAAATATGCGGATTGTTTTGTGCGGTGGTAATTTATAATGTAATCGCAGATGGTGACGCGACGCAACAGGTGTGCGTTTTTATTGTTCTAGCGTCAAGTGCCAGATCGTACCACGCTTTTATCGGTTGTTTGGTGATGAACTGACGAAAGAATGTTTGATTTTCAATGTGTCTTTTCATCGTCTTGACGTGATATTTCCATGATAGTTCTACGATGCTGTGTTATCGATGTTAAATTTGTTTACTCGATTCTATAATGATTTAATACGATGAAATCGAGAGTTCGTTGATGAGTTATAGTAATCGAAGAGTAATAAAATGAAAAATGAGCTCATTACAATCGAGAAAGATTTATACACATTTTAAATATTTCAAGTCGTTTTATCTATGGAATTTTTCATATTCTATCGACGTTTCGTCAAACTTGTAATAACAATAAAATTCTGATTTGTCAGATTTAGTTCTGGCTTTGATAGGAAAGTTGGTGAAAGGGAGGTTCCACCCACGCACTGACTTTTTCAGGAACCGCTGGAGCATTTGAGAAAAATTAATACGTTTGTGTCAATATGAAAAAAAATTAATACTTTGTTCATTTCCATTACATTCATCCTCTTTTCTCTATATGAAGCTGATTCAATTTTAGAAATTTACCACTAATATTTAAACAAAAAAATTCATTGTATTATAAATATGGTTGACATTTCGCTAGCCTAATAACCATTATCAAAACTGAACATTTTGAAACAAATTGGGCTTAAGGAGATCAAAAATTTGCTCCGAGCCAAAATAATTGTTTAGACATCCTATACAGTTTTTTCTCAAATTCAAATAAAATTTTGTAACAATTGAATAAATAAAAAAATGAAAAATTCAATAAGAATTGCGAAAGTTTCTTAAATCTAAAATTTAAATCTCTAGATCCTTTCAGAAATACGAGCCAAAAGTCATTCTGTCCCCTTGCCCCTCCCTTCCAACGATACTGAAAAAAACTGATTGTATTCATGTATTGTAGGACAGAATAACAATGATGACAGAGTATTTGGTAACTATAAAAATTATCTGTGGGAAAAATTAAGGAATAAATGTATAAATAATTAAAAGTAATATACCTATACCAAAATAAAAAATTTACAGCAATGTTATGTCTATCTTCCTACACAAAATAAGTAATATAAATAAAGACCTCCCATTAAATGGGTTTCACCTTTATCTTCGTAATGATTGATAATTAGTGTATTAGCTCTGATGAAACTTCTTTACCCAAGCTTTTGATACAGCTAACGATTATTTTAATAGATGCTAAATTTTTTTTTTGGTGGTTCCATTTCCCTTTATCCTCACCCTGCACTGAAAAGAAAGTTCTGTTTAAAATGTTGGAAATTATTTCCTTCAATCGATGAATTTTAGTTCTGCTTGCCTGGCCTATAAGAAAATATGAATAAAATGAATTATTGCTCGATTAATTCGCAAATCTAGATTAACTACATGCTTGCATGTTTTTACTTTTTTAATGAGCGACGGAAAAAATGAAAATAATATATAAATTCGTCTAAAAAATTTTTATTAATTTTTTAATTAAGCATCTCTCACGTACGTTCTACTCTCTAATCGCATCATCATTACGGATATACACACGAAATGTGAATTAAGTTAATTATTCATTATAATTTATCGCTTTCTCGTTGTTAATGTTTTCAGATTTTATTTCACCAAACTGAGGGATAAGAAGCCTAGAATCGTAAACACTATAGGGCTGTGAAGAATGAGAATCAAATTAAAAAAAAAATGAGTGAATAAATAAAGAAAATAAAACAGAACAATAAAGAATAGAAGGTATCTACTATCTACCGCATTATCAACTCGTAAGTATCTGATATATGTATAGTATACGTTATCTTTATTATTCAAGATAGTCGTGTATATCGATATGATATTTGGGAATTTTTTGCTCTCTTCTTTTATTACTGCTTTAGGCGTTCTAATGAATTGAACCTGAATTGAGATGTCTTCGATTTCTCACATCTGGTCTAGAGTTCATGTATTTGTTACACTTCGTAGGTCAAAGATTGTAGATGATGATCACACGAAATTTGATCAGAGGTTCTTTTTGTGAAATTTAAACAATTTTTTTTTTTTTGATTTTTAATTAATCCCAAAATGGTGATTCTCTCAAATTTGAGGAAAGCTGAAAGCATCGGTAAAGCCTTAGATTTTTCCATCTAGATGCACGTATAATAGAGTGCAATGAGGACACCTGTATATTCGAATTTGAGTTGCCTAAATAATTTTGGAGTGGAGCTGGAGCAAAAAACTAATTTTTTAAGGTTTTTGAATTATGAAATTTCTCGTATCGTACACACAGCTCCTCACTAAATTAACGTATAAAGCTCAATTTTTTAGGTAAAGTTAGTTGCAGACTGCAGAATATGACCTCTTGAATTTCGGTCAAAATGGTTCCAAAATGGGGAATTATCAAAATTTAAGGAGGTTAACAGCCTCAAATATCTCATATGATTATTACGTACAAAAAAAAAATACCATGTCTCAAATTTAATGTTACAGTTGATATTGGAGGGGAAAAACAGGTGCATCATCGTCATCGAAATGTGATTGGGATGAACGAAATGTCGAAAACGATTATGATTTCATTTGGTAGAGTAAGCTCGAATTACCAATTCATTAATAACATTTTAGCCTTTTAAGCGAAAGTATTAGGGATTTGAAGCGATAAACAGCTATAAAGATAAATCATATTAGGAAATTTCATGAATAGTCTATACCTCTTCACAAAATATACTTAGGAAGTTTAGACATTGTGTAGGCTTAATAAGAAAGTAGAATGTGATCACTTGAATTTGAACCAAAATAGATCATGCTTCAAAAGCCTCTCAAATTACTGAAATTTAATGTTCTAGAATAGTTTAAAAATTAATTAAAAACATTAAAAATTAAATTGATATTTTATACTGTTTTAATATGCTTTTAGTGTTTCTGAGAGTAAAAAAAAATCATTTTAAAGCATTCCAAGAACGTAGCGGCAGCACACGGCACAAAAAAAAAAAAGAACATTTTAAAATCTTATTTAAAAATCCTTTATTGATTTTTTGAGGTGACCTTGAAATTTTTAAAAATCTTTGAGGAAAGAAAATTAATTTTGAATCACTTAAGAATATTTGGGCATAGGTAAATAAACTTATGTAATTTTTGAGAATCGCTGGACGTTGAAAAAGTTAATTTTTTTCGAATTCAACTCATTTCAGGAATTTTAAAGTCGACAAAAGTAATTTAAAAATCGTTGAATTTCTGTGTTTTTCATAAAGTAAACGGGATGGAATTACAATAATTGTTGAAAGGCCTCAAGAGGACGCGATAAACATTTTTGTCTCTTAATTCTATTTTTAGAGCACTCCTTCGAAATGAAATCAATGTTTTGGAAATTCTGAAAATTTAAAAAAAAATTATTTTTGGACAGTTGGAAAATATTTACGTTCTAAAGTCATATTTCATTTCGGGAGGGGGAGTCTGAAGTTCGATAAGGGAGCTGAAATTTTTATGATGTCTTTTCAAGCTTGTTTAGCAAATATTGTGATCCCGTACTCTTCATTTTCTTAAAAAAAAAAAAAAAAAAAAAAAAAAACGAAAATCTGCCCACCACAATACTACATAAATTCTAAATCTAGTTTCTTCGATAATTCTAGAAGCAATAGCTGGGGTTATTAAGTCTTCTTGCCATTGAATCTTGTGAAGAGGTTAACAACATGATTTGCAAATATATACCAGTGGCCATCCACCTATAAAAAATTCAGCTCAGTTAATTCGTTACGACTGCTTACGATTATTTTTTAGGAACGGAATAAAAATGAAGCAAAAAATTTAGTTAATCGGATTCCAGCAGAAAAAAAACTTCAACTTGGTAAGTATTCCTACACATAAATCACATCTTGAAAAAAGACCATCGAATTTCGAGAATGGAATCCATTGTCGATTTCCACATCCCTCAAAGGATGGTGTCGCGTACACGCGCGAAAACTCGCATAAATCTATTCTCCATTCGTTCTTACCCCTTTACATTAATCCACGATGAAAGCAACAAATGATGAGTAAGAAGCAACGTGGAAAAGATCGTGGCGAAAATTTTTACACGCCATAAACGTCGTATCACACAAAGGGGTACATGGCTGATGGTGTTTACAAAAAGGACGTTCTGCGGCCCCACTAAACGTATTTGTCACATTATTAAGAAAGAATATTGCGGCAATAATGTCGGTAAAAGGGTAGTTAACCCCCTGCTCGATGGTGGCCTGTGGTAACTCCGCCCTAATATGATAATCGTGATTAACACTCCACGTTCGCGTTCGATCGCCGGAGTACACAATATTTCCTCTGTAAAGAGATAATAGGTACGTCGGAGCCGGGATTACCATGCGGCCGAATGTTAGAGAAGAGGATCTTTTAACACCGAAATGTTGATCATTGGAAGGGGAAAACGTTGAATAAGTTGTTAGCTGTCAACCAGATTCTACGCTTATAGTGTTCAAGTTTACCGGAAGAGTGCGTCGAGGATTGCGGTGTTAGGTCGTGGCTTGTTATTAGAACGACGTCTGAAAATATCATCTATTCTGTATTGTAATAAGCTGTCCTCGCGTTTGCCCGCAGTTTTGTTTATTTTTGTTTTTTGTAACGCACATTTTTTCACTCTTTCGTATTCCGTGTGTACGTGCGGGTTTTTTTTTCGCGCCCATGGTTCGCTGTATTTTACGCGTGTTTTTTGGCCATTTTAATTCGACGTACGGGTTATTATCGAGTGTTATATACGAATGATATTTGAATTTATCGATATTGTTTCCAATTGTCTCTGTAGAGCGATGTATTAATTAGTTCTTTGTTTCGGTTGATTATTTTACGTGTCGGCCGGAGACCCGAGAGGTATTTTGGACCGCTGATGAACGCGCGCCATCGATTCAATTGTAATAGAGACGTTTGAATTAATCGAACGGCGGGCCCACCTCGATGAATATGGCGTCTGAAATTCTTACGCAGTAATCGCGACCGGTGCTCTCGAGTGATGTGGTTTGTAAAGTCGGCAAATTGAACTAGTTAATGATACGCGGTCCTTAGAGTTATGACAGTTGCGGTGATATTTATACGGTTTAAATTATGTTAGAAAAAGAAGTGTATCATTTCGCCTCGCCTACCGCCGGTCTACCGTTGCAGTTTCCATCGGCTTTTGCTAGTTTTCACGCACCTTTGCCGGTAGACCAGCGGACCCACGATGGACGGTATGTCTGGGAGACTCCAAATTTGAGGACATCGCCGAGCCAGACCGGCGGAGCTTTTCATCCTCCAGTGTCCCACGGGTAAGTTGATTATGGTTTTCTTAGGCTCGATGATCAGAGGTGTTTTGTGGCGATTTTCATTGGCTCTGAAAGCCATCAGATGCAGTAGGTAGTCGCCTAGAGTGAATCGTCATCTGAAATTGTGAAGTATCTAAGAAATTATGAAGTAATTATGATTTAGGCGATGAATGGAATTTGGAGTGCAATACCTTTTGCTTAATTTAAATGTAAGGTGTAATTCGAAGATCTATGAATTGGTATTTTTCCAGAGAATTTTATTTCGATAATTGTTGTTTCGTTTCATTTATTTATTGGCAGTATTTTTATTCTCAATATCTGTTTGAATGTTTTTCCTATACTTAGTATGTATTTGGCAGTACAAGAATAGAGAAATCCAATTTGAAAAAGGTTATGGATTATAAAACGATCAAAAATAAAAGAAGTTTTTTTTTTATTAAATGCTTACCAAAAAAAAATTCAGTGATTTAAAAAAAAATATTACAAATTTTTCTAATTCCAATTTTCAAATTATTATTATGTCATTGTGATTCCAAATTCACTCAATTACATTTACTTCATATTTGACAAAAAAAAAAAAAAAAAAAAACGAGAAACGATATAAGTAATATGAAATTATCACTCTTTTTATGATAAAAATTATTGAAAAATATTTTATATGATTATATGGAAAAAGAAAATTAATAAAAAATTTAATTCAATTCCATTAAATATTGATAAAAAAATGATTACATCATTTTTTCCTAAAAATTTTGTTGTAAATTTTTTCATTCTATCAAATTTTAATATTTTATTCTTTGATAGAATGGAGTATTTCCTCCATGATCAAAGATATCGTGGCACCAGGCCTTGCATCGTAAGGAATCCCGTAGTGACTGTTAGAAAAAGAAGAAACATTAAATTATTGACATATCATTCATCCAGTAACCAACCAAATCAAATTACAGCATTTTATTTGTCCGAAAAAATTGATTCCATGTACATATAAAATTGGGAAGCTTCGCTACGAAAAGCCCAATTTCGATATTCTAGTACCTGGGTCCCTAAAGTATATACTTAACACTCCTCTTGTTGAAAATCTTCATAAATATTAAGGAACCTTTTCGTTTTATGCTAAAAATTTTTTTCCATCCTAATGCTTACAAATGAAGAAAATTAAAATTGAAAATAGCTCCCATCAATCGTCATAAAAAAGAAATATTAGGCGATGCTAAGAGATGCCTAAAAAAGATTGAATTTAATTATTTAATCTAATTTAAAAGCCAAATTAATAATATTAATACCTATAGAAAAATTATAAATGATTCAATTAATAATAGTTTTTCTTTAATATGAACAAATATTGAATAAAAAAATTTAAAATATCATTTAGGTTCAATATGATTGAGAATTAAAATTATCGTAGTTATTTAAAATAGAAAAAAAATAATAAATTCAAAAAATAATAAGAAAAATTAAATTTTAAATTAAAGAATAGAGATTTAATTTAATTAAATTTAATCTATAATTTTTTCCAACTTTTGGCAACAATTTTTTGTTTTACATATTATTTTTCAGTTTATAAGTTGGTAGTATTTCAGTTCTCATTTGTGATTTTTATTTATTTATTTATTCATTTGTTTGTAATTCTCATATACTTAGTACATATTTGATAATTATAAAGTAAAAGAGGAGAGAGAGGGAGAGAGAGAGAAAAACAGAGTGAGAGAAAGGAATATACAATGATCATGATAAAAAAAAAAGAATAAAAAACAGAAAAAATTGAGATGAAACTGTTATAATCGATTCCAAAAAAAATTATTCCTTGATAAGGAAAACTAATCTAAATAATTATAAGGGATACATATTGTGCTCTAGGTACCTATATTATTCAATCTTCAAGAATATTGAGAGAAAAAAGTTTAATTGATGAAAATTAATTTCTAATTCATTATTTTCTAACGTAAAATTGATCTTTGAAATATTGGTAAAAAAATCAATAAATTTTTTTCAGAAATTCTTTTATGATTTTTTTTTTTCTGTTTTGTAAGTTGTGGGTAGATATTTTAGTTTTTTTTTTTGTTGTTCAAAATTCTCGTGAAGTACTTGCTTGGAAAAAACTTATCACCTTTCATAATACAGTTCAGTCCATGCGAATATTCTTGAAAATAAGTAAGAAACCAAGCAAATCAGTTGCACAGAGTTATAAATCATTCAAAAAAGACAGGTTGAACTGGTGTAAATGGTTTGGGAAAATCAAAATGTTTCTATAAAAAATTATGAGTTTACAAAAAAAATTATTGACGAAAAATTTTCGAGTTTTTTTTTTGTAATTTGAAATTCTTCTAAAAAATTAGGTACATCATGGAGCTCGGTTTTTTCCAGACACTCTAGTTAATGGTAACCTTTTATGTAAATTATACTGGACGTTTGACAAGGGACAATAAATATTTTCAATTCATAATCGGTGAAACCATTCGCCATTTAGAAATGTTAATAATGTGTTGAAAATGTTGCGCATTTTCTTCTGTGTTTCACTTGCAAATGAATTAAATATAAAATTTCGTATGGTTGGGAAACGTATTTATTCTTACATCAAAATTGTTTTCTTTATAATCTTTTCAAGTGTCACAATTTTTCATAGTTATCGATAAACGGAGAAATGACCACAACCGCGATCCGTCCAAAAAAATATTTGTATGGTTTATGCCTTGACATTTCCTTACGTTTCATCGAAGATTACACAAATTTGGTGGCATTTGGGAAAATTTTTATTACGTATTTTTTTTTTAACTCACGTGAAA
The DNA here is from genome assembly GCA_009761765.1 of Phenacoccus solenopsis. NCBI lineage: Eukaryota > Metazoa > Arthropoda > Insecta > Hemiptera > Pseudococcidae > Phenacoccus > Phenacoccus solenopsis. The sequence goes on along the minus strand of CM019754.1, from coordinate 30,471,724 downwards.
TTGAATTAATGGGAGTTATACGCGAATTTGAGTATTAGTTGGATTACTCGCATCCATATTTAAAGGACCTTACTGTAATGGGTTGTATACTTGTATTTCAGATGTTTTTATTCCAAACTATCCCATATTAAGTACATGTGGCAATTAAAAACCAAAAGAAAAAAAAATGGAGAAAAGGAATTTGTAACGATTATTTTTTTCATAATGAAAACTATATATAAAAAAATATCATTAATTTTCTGAAATATTAACATAAAAAAAAATAAGATTTTTTCAAAAATGTTGTCATCGATTTTTTTCAACATTTGTTAGTTTAAATTTTATTTATAGTTTAGTATTATTTCATTTCTTTGTTATCTGAAATTCTCATGCCTGTAATATCTACTTAAAAAAAAAAAAAAAGTTGAATAAAAAATTCTCAAACTCGAAAAACTCTTGTATGACGATCGAACATCGATACCTAACTGTAAATCGTTTTCTTTGTTATACATCACGATCCAATTTTCCTACACCCTCAAGATTCGTGTCTTGTTCACAATTACAGTGCTCCACGTTGGGTAAATTTTCGATCGTAAATTTCATCTCGCGCAAAAAAACCTCTCCGTTATAATCCTTAAATAAGATGTCTACTCATATTCGCGAACGGTGACTGGACATTGGCGAAATTATAGGGCTTTTTACGCGCTCCATTGTCGTCACTACTATTGTTGTAAATCGTAAAAGAAGCAGAAAATAAAAGGTGGATAGGAAGAGAGTGGAAAAAAACGGCCCCGTGGACCTGTTTTTCGCATTAACAAATGATAGTTTCACGTCAACGAGAGATGTAATGATTTCGGTTTCGAACATGTTGCCAATATATCGTAGACTTTTGTTTGGATCTATTGAAAAGCCATTGTTGTCAGATTAAGGAGAGATCGATCAACGCGCGAAGGACGCTACGTAGAGTTTTTGGCTCATCGGTGTAAAAAATTCGCCCGCTATACCTGCCTTTTGTGAGGGCGCGGAAATTTTACGCGTGCTTGGTTTACGCGGCGGGTTTATTATTTTTGACAAATTTGCTGCCGACTGAGGGACTAGAGAAGAGGCCGAAATACGGATATATTCGCGATGCGTGAATTTTACAAGCATTATACATTACAGCGGCTACTTCTCTTTGGCCCATACAGCGTAGACCAACGAGTGGTGAACAGAGAGAATTACAATTCTTATACGATATTGGAATTAACGTTTTCAGTTGCCGAAGCGGCGCAATACGCTTTTAATAAAATATTCTAATGGTGTTTCGACTGACAAATATTATTAGAAGCCTCTTTCGCGCTCTTTTAACCGACGCTACGATGATTAAGTTTCTGGAAAATTACGTCGGAAATCTTTCTTTATTAAATGAGTTTCCAGTACGGTAATGGTTATTAATCGATCGGATACTTGTAACCGGCTCGATTGGCGAAGATAAGAGAGCTCGGTGAGATTGGATTTCACACGTACGCGTGTAATCTGACGCGAACTTACGTATAGCAGCATCGTCGTAGATTAGCGATTGAAAGGATGGTAATTGTTTTGCGTTGATGGGTAAATGGTAGGCTATCGAAGAACGATTAGTGATTTCGTTGTAATCGATGAGATTTCGAGGAAAGTTGGAAATACTCGGGTTCTATTGGGTGATAATTTATGCCATTTAAATCATACTGCAATTGAGAATGGCGTAGGCAAGTGGTGCTTGGGAGATTTAATCTGCCAGAGTGAATTCGTATTGGGTTGTCTGATTATACGAATAATTACGTATTGTATTGAGTGTTAAGTTGGGAGAATGTATGATGAGAAATTATAATTCGTTGTTTTGAGAATCGAAATTAATATAAACGAAATGAATTGAAATCGAAACATTAAACTGAAGTAAAAATAATGAAATACGCTTGTTGGAGATGAATGTCGTAGAAGAAAATATTGGGTGAATATTTCATTTTTTATTTTATTTATTTTTTTTTTTTTTATGAAAATAGATAAAAATTAATTTTCAGATCATGAGTATCAGATGTAATGAGAATTTAAAAGAAAATGTTATAGCTTTCATTTTATCAATTTTTTAACATTATTATCATCTTATTTATTTATGTAGTGCTAACAATCTGCTCACAACGAGCACTAAGCCCTTTTGCAGGATCACTAGTTCAAATTGCAATATCATGTTATCCTATTATCAACAATTTTTTTTTTTTTTTTTTTTTTTTTTTTTATTTAACAAAAAAAGAGAGACAAAATTTGAAGTTTCAAGAAAATAAATTAGTAAAAATGAATAAATAAAATAATACATACAGAAATAAAATAATAAACTTTTTTTATTATATAAAATTTTTCCCAGAAAAAGGAAAAGCTAATTATTTAACTGTGAAAATAATAAAAATTCGTCTGCTTACAAAAATATAATATGTATTCTAATAAGTTTTTCATTTTTTTTAGCATTTTTTTTCTTCTTTATTGAAAATGAAGTGAAATATATTTTAAAATCACAAATTTAAGGTGTTATGAAAATTCGAGAAATAAATAATGTATCTACTATTTCGTCAATTTCTTATTTTAATTTTTGTAAGAAAAAGAGTAAACTAAAATTTGAAGTTTTAGGAAAAATAATAGTTATAGTAATAAATTATTGGATTAATTTTCTGTTTTGAAAGACATGTATATTTTTTTGAACCTTGAAATGAGAACCAAAATTCGAAACTTCAAAAACAAAAAATTAGTCATTTGTTATCTTGATAAACATAATATTAAATGGATTTAATTTTTTTTATTTCATATAAACCTTTGTAAGATGATACAAAAACTCTGAAATATATATTACATTTACATTTCAGTAATTTTTAATTTTTTTTTTCAATTATCAAGAAAGAGTGCCAACATGAAGCTTTAAAAAGTAATTAGTTTATTCTGGTGAATTGTCATTAATATTATTTTTTCTGTCGATATCAACGAAATAAATGATTGAAATTAATTTTCTATTGGATTTACAATTTAAAAGAAATTAAAATTGTCTGTAGAACTTTATCGAAGTAATTCTTCTAATCAGGCATTTTATTTTCAAACAATTGATTTTTTGAAAATTAATTTATTAAATTGTTTTAATTAAATGAATATTTATTTAAAAATAAATAAAATTATATTTTTTTATAATATCAAAATATTCAAATTGAAAAAAAATCCAAGTGCGTAAGCTGATAGCAGTTCCAAATTCCACTTATCATCTCGATGAATTTGCTACAACGATGATATTTCCACACGATCATCGATCAATCGCAGCAATGAATTCTGTACGCTAGACGAGGAGTATGTGAAATTTACGCATTACACCTCGTGCGAGCGATTCTCTTTTATTGTTTTTCAAATCTCAAGAGACTTCAAAGGTGATTAATATCGATAATAGGTGACAAAACAAGGTGCTCGAGGTTTATTTGAACGACGTGTTTGGAGTCTCGACCTCGAGATTTTACTTGGAAGTGGTGATGATGCTTGTTACGCTTTAAGTGTATTAATGGTGGCGTTGATGGCGCCTTTGTGGTGAAGAGCTTGTCGTGGTTTTGAGGTGTAGTTAATTAAGTAATTTTTTTTATTTATTTATTTTATGAGTCGAGTGTACGGTGCGTAATATACGGTATTTATTTGAAAATATTAAATATAATTATCGTTGAACTGATATGATTATGTGAATTTTATTTTTGAAACGAACACCATTAGGAGTGTACTTTGGTATCGTGATTGTTGAATTTTAAATTATTTCGAATTTAGCACGTTGAAGAAATGAATAAATGCGTGAAATATCCAAGTTGTTCTATGTATAAATTTTGAAAAATTTGATCCGTTACACTTCGAAAAAAGTTAGTATCCGGCATTGAGGACAATCCTATATTATGGTCGACTTCCCATTAAAAATTAATTCGAGAAGAAAAATTAGGAATTTCTCTTAATTTATGCAGGAAGATAGTATAATTATATTTTGAAGTAAGTGAAGTGAAATTTTTCATATGGAAAAATAAAACTGCAAAAATTATAGAAAGAATGCTTCGATGGAAATTAAAATTCGTCGTGTTTGAAGAAAATACCTCTGAGATGGCATTTTTTCTCATTATGAATACTTACGCTGTTTCTTACCATAATTAAAATAATTTTCTTTTGTCAATGTTCTTTTAAACGAGATAAATAATTTTTGAATTTTAAATGTTTTTTTTTTTTTTTTTTTAAACTTGATACTAAAAAAATATCCTCTGTGTTTTTAATATGGGACGCTAGATTAAATATGAAAAAGTGTAATGAAAAAATTGCAACCGATTTTTAGGAGTTTTGGTTCACTATTTAAAGAATAAACTATTCTGGACAAACTATACTCCATTCCTAGGCTAGTTAAGTATAAAGATAGGTTACATCGTTTCCTGCTGGCCACCAAAATATAATCCACGTTTTTCTTTGGTTAATGAAATCCAATAGCGTAAACTATAACTCAGCTGGTAATGACGTCATGAAGGAGAAACTTGGATGCACGTGTTCAATTTTGAACAAAAAGCAATGATTTGAAACACATTTCAGTATTTACTTACTAAATATTTGGGCGGAGGGTTGTCAGAAGTGTAAAAAAATCATAAAATTTGATAAAACGTCTTCTTTTTGATGTGATAATATGGCTGACACAATTTTGACTTCGTAACACGAACTTAAATTGTGACTCTTTAGAGCAGTGACGTGCTAGTGTTGTGTTTACATTCTACCTACTCTTATCATTTCTTCAAATGGTATTTTCTTCGGGCCAAACATTGAGTAATTGAGTAACTTGTGAAACCATTTGATATTTTGATTTTTAATCTAAAAGAACATGTTGAAACCTGAAGGTACTTGTGTTCATATCGTCAATCATTTAGAAACGTGATTGGATGCCGAATTAGTGCTAAATTCAGAGTTATTGATTGGTGTAAAATGAAACTGTCATTAATATTAAACTACAGCTTTTTTTGTGTTGCAAGTTTGTTTAATTTCAAATCATTATACTTATTTTAACGATGAATTTACCAGGGCTGTAATAACGGATCGTGTTACGTTCCGTTCCAGTATCCGTTCATGGGTCATTCCGTTACCTTACCCTTAAGTTACTTTACAATCTTGGAGGTTCCGTTACGTTCTGTTCCGTTCCGTTCCATTACATTTCACTCTGTTCTTTACCTCTTTTTCAGTTTAAGTTGATAAAGTTATGAGTTTGAGTTTCGTCTTTTTTTTCATTTTTTTTTAAATTTCTTTATTTTATTAATGATAGACAAATAATCAAATTTCAATTTCATATCAAAAAATGCACGTTGCACTGGACTTGTAGGGTATTGAAAACAATTTCCGCAGCATTCAAATTCCAAAAAATGAAAACAATGTAAAATAACAGAGCACCAACAAAATTGATCCGTTACGTTCGGTTACGTTCAGTTCTCAAAAATTTCGTTCTGTTACATTCCGTTCCGTTCCGTTACTGAAATTGATAAATTGCCCGTTACGTTCCGTTACCGTTATTACAGCCATGGAATTTACTCCAATCAGTGTTCGATAAAACTGATAAAACCCCTGAAAAAAACTACCGTTGGGAATAGTTCATCGTTTCACCACCAGGTACCAACTCTTTCACTGAAGAATCCCAATAGTGCAACTTGCTCTTCATATATTTAAGCGTTGATTATAATTTGCAGTGGATGCATCAGTGACATTTTCACTGAAAATCTGCAGTCATATCATTTTTACCTTTTGAACACTTTAAAGTGGTAACAAGAGTAGCATGCACAAAAATGTTTGACATCGTAGAAATTCACTGAAAAGTTGAAACTGAAAGCCTCTGAAAGACAGTGATCTTTCAATGCCTATTATAAACACTTCCATGAAAAAAGAAATAGGTTCAACTTTCTCTATGAAAAATTCAGTGCTATTATAATCGAGCCTTTATACAATAATTATTAACTAGTCCGCTTCCTGATTGGTCATACGTCACGCATGTAACGACCAACCCTAAAGCTAGAATGTGATAAAATCTAGGTAATTTCATTTCCATCTTCCTAAGTGAACGACTGAAATTCGTTTGTGATTTGAATCATTAGCTGATTCATGTGTTTAGTTTGCGAATAAGTCGACGTAATTTACCACTTTCCAACTTTCTGATTGATTGTTACACGCGTGATGTATGACCGAATTAGAACATGACCAGTTACCATAACTACTCTATGTAACGTGGAGTTCATTCTATTTCATTAGAGCTCGGAAGATCTGACAATGTTGCCAAATGTAAAATATCGATAAGATATTTATTTTAGCTTTGTAAAAAATGAACTTAATTTTTCATAAATAAAAAAATTGTTTATAATTATTTGTATTGTTGATTACGTTCTGAAAATCTTCAGTCATATTGCAGTCTTCTATCAACAAATATCTATTAAAAATTAGTGTTTTTAATTTAAAAAAGAAAAAAAAATGAAAATTTGAAAAATTAACAATATTTAGTTTTTGAAAAAAATTTTAAATGAAGTTTTACTAGTTGGAATATATAATGAGAAAATTGTCTGAAACGCAAAGATTTAGAAATCTGCTCCTCGCCCTCCTCTCCCTTCACAAATCAGGTAAACTGTAATAGCTATTGTTATTATTTTAGAAATTCAGCTAAAAATGAAGAAATGAAATATTATAGGTCAGATTTCTTCATCTACCTATTTAAAATGTTTGGCAAGTTTACTTTTGTACGATGCGTTTTTTTTTTTTTTTTTTTTTTTCAGTTAAATAATTGCCACACTTTCTTGTTTATCGATATTTTCATCAAAGCTAGTAAATTAAAGCGATATTGAGTATTCTAAAATTAGATGTGGAAGCGATTCTAAGAACCCAATACGTATTATCTCGAAGAGTATTAGAAAAATAAATATAAATAAGTCATAATAAATAAAAAAAAGGAAAAAAGACGCGAAAAAAAAGAGGGAGAGACGAAAAGAAAGGAAATCATATCCGCGTATGCGTATCGTATTTATTCTTTTTAAAAATGCTCGCAACATCCCAAAATAATGTTATCCTTTTCACGGGATTTTCGCCGGTATGTAAACAATCTATTTAGTCGGTATGTGACGAGCACAGGGAGAAGGTTTTGGACGAGTGCAACACGGTAAGTGTGAAAATTCACATTCATAATACCCGCGAACGCGATAGAGAGGGTCGAATAATGTTGGCATTTTCTTCGGTTTTGTACGCATCCCCTATGGGTGTAGAATTACGTTTTTAACACATGTTGCTCGAATGTATAGAATTTTCAGCATCTCGCGAGCACACGAGCGAGATAAAAATACACGCGGAATGACTTAGAGCCGAATGGCCTGGAGGTGACTCGTCAATGTCCGGCGTAATTAAAATTTAAAAAGCGGACGTTGCGAGATGGCGTTTCGTAATACGGAGATCGTTCGATCGAGGCGAATTGTTTGACTTTTAATTTTTTTCCTCGATTTAATGACCCCGGTAATAGCTCGAGCGGTGGCTGCTGTAACGAGAACTCGTCGGTATTTGAAACATCGGTACGCGGTACGAGAGACTAAAAATAATTTCAACATGTCGGCCATTTCGTTTTTTTCGCTTTTCTCCGGCCGCCGTTGTCAAGACTTTATAACGTCGTATTTGTGAAATAATTATTTCGTTCGGCCTGCCTGCTACATGGTTGGGTAACCGCGAACGGCGTAGAAACGCGGTTTAATATTACGACGCGAGCGTGATGTTCAACGCCTTTTTATCGGGCATAGTTTTCATCGTATAAGCGTATTTCGTGCGATCCGCGATACCCGGTATGTATAACGTCTCGATATAATTGATTCTACTCCCTCGCCAATGGCCGGCCGGATCGTGTAAATTTATATTTTGTAATTTGCTCGCGTACCTACGTACACTTTCTCCGGCAGAGTAATTAATTGCAAGTATGGTTTACGAGATTTCAGCTTTATGTAATTTCAACCATCCTCTACCATAACATAAATCTGTCGCCTTCGAATTGGATCCTTTCGAGATGCTTTACAATGTACAAAGCGTAACCATTTAGGGCAGACCCTTAACCCAAAAATCCGCGACAACCGATCACATTTTGTAACCATTACCATCGAGCTAACAGATAGATGCACAATACGCCACATAGGTTTCTAGGAATGTTTTCCTTTCAACGTCGGACTGGCGATGGCTTTTTATTTTTTGCTATTGGCCCTTTTTTCTCGCGTATATATAGCCTACGACAATACATCAAGATGATTTCTTTTTTACCACCACCATTCGGTCGTGTCTGCGCGACATAGGAGCACGAATAGAATCACCTATACACGCATTTCGCCGTCGTGTATTCTTCTACTAGATGCTTTTTTTTCCTACTTTTGCCGTTGTTGTTGTTGCTGCTTGTTCTTCTTCTTTTTATGACCTATAGACTCGCGCGTTTCGTTCAATTAAGGTGAAATAAAACGTACACGAATGGAAGAATGTAGTTTTTGTTTGATTTTATTGGGCGTGGATTTTTATATTACCTATTGCGCGGTCGTGTAGTGGAATAACTGTTCGGTCCGAGGGTACCGGATACATTTGAATACGGGTTTTTTGTGGCCGGTGTAAGGTGAAGGTGGATACAGGTGACTTTTAGGAGTGAAATTGTGGGAAATTGGTTCACGTGGGGATTGGTCGATGGTGGGTTTTTTTTTGTTGGAACGAAGGTTCGACAAAAGAGCCTTTATTTGGGTTGATGATTGCGAGTCCAAAGTATTGGATTTTCGAATTTTATTATGTAAGAACTCGCATTTGATGATGATTTTGGCCTAATGTCTTAATCTTCGGGATACCATTGAATCATGAGCTGTGCAGTGATGTTGATCAATAAATGTGGTTTGGAGGGCATTGAGTTATAATGTATTCAAGATTTTATGAAATCGATAAAATTATTTTTCATGAAAAATTATAGTTATTATCCTACTTTTCTCTCTTCTTTATTCTATGTGATACTAATTTAAATTTAATACGATTATTTCATTTTAATTAATTATTTTTCTTTATCGATTAATGAGATTATAAATCTACACTGTTTGATTTTTCCAACTTTGAAAGTCAATCAAATCAGATTTGCAAAAAAAAAAAATTTACATTAATTAATAATTATATAGAATCGTGTAGGTTATCCTACTCTCCAATAGGTTAGATTGAATTTGTTTTTTTTTTTTTTTTTTTTTTTTTAAGAAATAAATATGTTTACATAAATTTCTAAATTATTTCAAGACGACGTTATGAAATTTTTAGCCCGCCAACTCCATTATAGTTTTAAATTTTGAAATATTTTTAAATTTTCAACAAACAAAAAAAAAAAAAACGAACTTTTGACAATTAAGAAACTAATGGAACAATATCCCATTCTCAAACAAACTCAAATCTATTCAACTAACTGTCACTCCTACAACATTCTTGAATAATACCAAGAAAAAATCAGATAACTCTCACTTAAGCTCGCACTGCTCACTGTGTCTTTACACATGACCATCTATTTTCTAAACCACTGCTCCCTAAATACCTATACTGTAATACTCTTATCACTATTAATTATACGTTCACAGAATGGCCTAAATTTCGACATTTTTGAGCCAAATTCTCTCCAAAGAATCAACTTCTTCCTCAGCTTAGCATACAGTCTGCAAATAATATTGAATTCGTAGTACAAATAGCCTTTTACCACTCTATAGAAATCCATTTTTCGGTATACCTCTAGCCACAGTAGTGGTATATGTCGTATAAATAATAATAATGATAATAATAAAAAATACATCGCATTCCAAAGTTATATTTTATTGTTCAAAGACAGAAAAAAATTTTACTTATCAAAATTTAGGAGATCTAAACCATTTTTTTTTTTTTTTTTTGAAATACTACAATTGTGGTTATGTTCAAAAATGAACCACAAATATGTAATTTATTGATCGTGTGCACTGCACGGGCTCAGTTTGAGCAGCCTATACTGTGCTAAGGACCAATTAATTCCCTATTCGTCGCTCATTTTTAAAATAGAGAGACAGTTTAGACGTCGTAAAATTAAAGTAAATGGAGCCTAAAATTTTTTTCAATTTTTTGGAGACAAAATATAATTTTAAAACCTAAACATTTCCAAGTACTTGACTTGAAAATTCATTTTTTTTAAATTTTGACTTCATTTTGCGAGGTCTAAAAATGGAGTTAGAGGCGTCCATTAATTACGTGAGACAATTTTGGAGATTTTTTAACCCCCTCCCCCTTCCCTCCTGGTGAGATTTCACGAGATTTGACCATTTTCGATCAGCCCTACTCTTCGGATAAACCTCAGATGGTTTGCGAGGGCTGAAAGTTTAAGATTGGCGTTTTCAAAATTTCATCAAAATTTGATGAGGAATTGAGAATAAAAACTCACTTTTGCAAAGACATGATCCTGCTCTATGTTGGATACCTTCTGAGGTTTTCAATATTGGAGTAAGTTTATAAACAATAACATGTTTTGCCAAGTGTGAGTTTCGATTCTCAGTTTTTCATGTCCATCGTATTTTACATAGAAAAATGCGAGTTCTGATTTTCAACTATTAATTAACAAATAATGACGAATTGTAAGGAATAATGGTGGGAGAAAGGAACACCAAGTATGTTAGATTGTATGCCTTGAAATACGCCGACAAAAACCATCATAAAACACCAATCAGTTTCTTTGGCAAAAAGTAAGTTTTAATGCTCCAAACCTCGGATCATTAAACATAATTTTTTTAGTTATTCCAAATACTGAAATTGACAAAAAATATGTATTATTTTTTCACGGAATTTTTAAGGATAACTTTTAGTAGAATAGAACGCAGGAACAGCAAGAAACGTGCTTAAAATTAAAAAAAAAAAAATCCTTTCCCCCTAATTACGTAGTCATACATATATGAGAGAGAATAACTCATTCGGTTATCCAAATCTCGATTTCAAACGTTGAAACGGATTACAGGAAAGGAATAGGGCGGGCAGAGGGAGGGGAGGGGTGTACGGAAGGCATGTGAGGTTAATCGAGAAATCTTGCATTCGTGTGTGATGAAACTAATGATTGAAGTACATCGAAATCTCGAGCTTTTTACATTGAAATGATGTAAGTTCAATACTAGGATTCAGACATATAACTTCTGACCACCCCACCACCTCACCTGATGAGTTTACGAAAAAAAGTATGGAATATTTTTTATTGGAAATTTAATGAAGAATATTTTACGACTACACCATTTTCTCTCGATGAAGCACCATGTGCGAGAAAAACTCATTATTCAAAGTTCTGATACGAAATAGGGGGTGTATCGCGTACAGCAGATTGTTGGGAAATTTAAAATATGTTAAGATGGTCATCTTCATGAATATTTTCCATTGAGAAAATTTTTGCTTGTAATTTTATCATGTCCTGATTTGACTCTTTCATCTGCTACATTGCCTATATTAAATACCACTCAGTAGCGTCCGAGTGAGCTCCCATAAAACGAAGGGGCAAACATCCACGCTAATCTATAAACCAAATAAACCTTCGATACGAGATCGTCTCGAGTAAACATCGTATTTAAGGAAGGAAACTACCGAATGAGAAAAAAATGTCAAATCGTTTCCCTACATCTCCAATGATGCCGGTATAGGTGTATGATAGCGGCGACAAAAATCTAGTTATCTAGAGATGTGAATTCTTCACATGGACGTCGGTATTCCCGATTCCGATAGCCGCTTTGTACTTATTTACGTTTCAGAATACACACGCAGGAAATCACGTCCCATACAGCGGCAGTCAATCGCTGACCTTTTATTATATAACGCGACGACCATCATCGGTCTTTCCAGTTCCCATTGTGAATGACGTGATTTTTAACTTTTACAATCATCGGTACGTCCGACGTTTATTCGAACCTCTATCTGGAAATACTTTCTTTCTGTGTGCCAACGATGACGGATTTTTTGCACGCCCTTACACCGCAATTGGCTAAATGTTCAAGGACGAATATCTTTTTTCTTTCGTAATCTACACGACGAGTATTATTCTACGACGCGTGGGAAACGAGTGGAAAAAAATTCCGGCGATGATCGTTGGTTGATTTTTTTTTTGCCATCTTTATAATCGTACTTTCCTCTTCTTGGCAACATGAGCGTACAGATTCGTTCACGAGTATATTGGCTGGCACTATCGCTACGTACTGGATATACCACGCTATACCGATAGAACTTCGATACGCGATAAATGAATAGCTATTTAAACTTACAAGCGCACATGTCACGTGTCACCATTAATTACACAACGAGTTGTTAATTCGCCTCCATACGTAATATTATATTACTCGCGTTTACCAACTAATCGTTTAATAGAGTGGACTAACCTGTGCGCAGTTACAAAGACGAGATTATCTCGGTGAATTAAATCTGTGGTTGCTGAACATCCAAGATTTCGGATTTTTATCCTTCACATTACCATAGAGCAAACATTTTCCAAGTCTTAGGCTAAAGGCCACTTCCTTTGTATCATCTCGGTACCTCCCACCGTGTTTAATTCGCTACATAAGGCTCGTACATAAATACAACGTAATTCGACTCCATTAACTTCGCGACTTACTGGTGATCACGAAATTCACCAAGACATCCGGTAATTACCTATGGGCCGGAAAATATCGTCGAAATTTCTGTACCAACGTCCGGTAATCGTATATCCAGTAAGCTAGCCATACTGCCCTTTCCCCCCTTCCATCAACAAATAACGGCGATCTTCGTACGACGCGGTCGAGTGTCCTTCGTGCGTGAATTATGGGTTCGTTTTTCGTATATTTTTCACGCTAGCAATGGCTATTATATCTTCAGCACGTGTTGGAGGAAATTTATTTTTATGTGAATTTTTAATAAAAACGATAGCATACTCCAAAAAAATTGAGTGTTTTTTTTTGTGGAAAATTTTACGGGAAATAATTCCAAATACATTGTACTTGTGCATATGTTTAAAAAAAAATCTCATCTTTTCTCAAACTCTTTATGAGTAAATAAAAGAAAATACATTCATGGAACTAAAAGAAAATCACTTTTAAAAAACCTGAATTTTTTTTTCTTTTCAGAATAAATCCGACGAATTTACACGTGAAACACACATCTGGAAAAATCTCACGTGAGATTGCGTTGGGGAAGGGAATTAAGTCGAAAGATTTGTTTTCTTTAGATTTGTCGAAAATTTAGGGAAAAGTTGTCTTTCGTGACCTGAGTTGGAAACATTTTTGAGAATTTTCCAACATTCTTAGATTTCAAAATTTAACATTTTTTTTCATTTTATTTATAAAATTTTGTAAAATTCAAATACCTAAGATACTTTATAGAATTTTGTTTTTTGTTACCTAAATATATCGCAAATAAAAAAATTAAAAATAAAATTTTTAAATTTCGACCTACAGTTGTTAGCTTTGAGGTCACGGAATCTAGAATAAATTTCATAATTTTTTAACGAAATTTTTTATCCATCGCCATGGTCACTATAAAGGCAACTGTTCCTTAAATTTCCCACGAATCAAAAGAAAAAAAAAAATGTAGTCATTTTCGAAGTTCTCCTATGGACTAAAAAATTGTTGGCACGCGGAAAGAAAGTACCCATTTTCTGTTTGAATATTCCAACTGTAAATATGGTTTCCCCTCCCCCCCTCCCCTAAAGCAAACCAATATAATCGACATTGAAAGTAAAAAAAAAACTATGATTCTTGCGTGTAAAATAATTCTCTTATGAGAAATCTGATGAATAATGTTTCAATACGAAGTATCGATTTTTTTTACTTTCAATCTCGATTGTACTGCTTTTTAGGAGAGAGGTGATGGAACCAAATGTATATATAGCTGTAATCATCTTGAAAAATACTACAGTGTGTGCAGAAAGCGATTTTTTCAAAAAGCCCATTAAAGAAGAGTAAAATTATTTTCAAATATCCCTTTTTCCAAAAAAATCCCAGTTTGGTGATGCCATAAAAAAGAAGTCATAAAATCATAATTCGCTGCATTCGAGTTAGAGATCGATCAGTTTCGAGTATTTTAAGTGGTCGATCGGTTTCTCTACCATGGTTTAAAGAATTCATACAAAAGAAAGTGTGAGTTAGAGCAAGAAAGTTCTTTGCTGAAAAATCCCTGAATTATGCTTCAGAGATCTTGAGGAATGATGCTTTAGGCTATTGAACATGCCAATTTCAATATCGTCATACTGCATAAATCATAGTACATTTTAAAAATGAAAAAAAAAAAAAAATTGCATGCAAAATAAAAGTAAGGAAAATGGAAAAATTTGTCTTTTTGAATTACCTATTTTTTCAGTTGTTTTTGATTTTTAAGTGCGCATCATTAGTTCATATGATGGGAAATTCAACGAAAAAATTTTTTTCATCGCTATGTTTAACCTCTATGATGCATCATTTGCGAGAAAAGTAATATTTTATAAATAAAAAAATATTAAGATTAAAAGAATTCAAAATTTAAAATTTAATATATTTGAAGTAAATAGAATTAAAATTCATATAATTAATGTTAATCTTATTGCTAGAATTATTAAATAAAATAAAATAAACGACGAGTAACGTACAACAGATCAATTTATACTTGTACTGTGTTCTCAAGAATGGTCATCTAAATACATATCTGATATCTTGCACTGAGAAAACCTTTGCGTGGAATCAGACCTTCAGTCAGATCGTCATTTCATGGGGGGAGAGGGCAGGTCAGCAGTCTTAAAGGGGACATTGAGTTCTTTTTTTGTTGATTGATATTTCTGCATCAAATAGAAGAGCTCATATCTTTTTAAAGTGAGCTCATCTCCTCTTCCTCCCCTGGCTAGGGACCTGTGTGGAATTATATCCCAATACAGTACTAGCAGATAGTTTATACTACACGTATACGTGGTATCCACTCATTCAATGGCGAACGGGGTAACGGCGAAAAACACGCTTCGAACATGTCCTCTACAAGATAATTACGTAATTAGAATATTGTACATTATAAACACGTACATTGTTGGAAGCGAACGGATGGCGCAATTGATTCGTGTACAGTCTATACCGAAGAAAGACAATACCACCAACTAGAGAGGCAGAGAACGATGGCGTGGTAAAATCCTATAAAAGAATACGTAATCGAAAGCGAAAAATTTAAACTCTCGCAGAAAAAAAATCCATCAACTCGAAACAGCGATGATTTTTTACTCGTAATTCGGCGTACGTCGATATAATAATTTGTACGGGCGCGCGTTCTAATTAATACGGAGCATCGTCGTTCCACACACGTTCCGCAGAGTCGGACTTTTAATCGAGATAAGATGACGAGTCAATACACGATTTTTATAGAACGGTAGTAGTTTTTTTCCCGCTGCCGGCTCGAGTTTTGGCATCTCGTTTGACGAATAACATAATTACCGGGTCGGTGGCTAAATTTTTAAGGTGCTAATAGTTCTTTTTGAATGGAATTTGAGTTATGTCGGGCGACGGCGTGGCGGTTGAAAATTGAACAAACTGGTTTTCGAGGCATTTTTATAACTTCATTTGTAAATTACGAAGGTAGCGTACACGTGGTGAAGGGGGTTTTACACGGACGCAGTGGACGTACGCGACCGGATGGAAATATTAATAACGAGTCGATCGATGAGTGCTACTGTTGGTCCGTTGTCACGTATCGATTAACTAGTTGTTATGCCGGACGACGTACTGGTCTGCGGTCGCGACTCTTCTGTGTACCGATGACGCGAACTCCCGTCGACTATTTGTAGGCGTAGATTGTACATCGATGTTCCGGTAAATAAGATACCGTGCTCGCGGCACCGTACTGTATACCGTGAAATTGATTAGGTCGGTGGATGGATGAGTGCTGCGGCCTGCATGACCGTACGAAACTGTAGATTCAGGTTTATTGGCTGAGGTAAGCCATTGATGGCGCTGTCGATCGCAGAAGCCTTATTAGTTCGACTGCATCGAATACTTATCATGGTGAAGGTACGAGTATCCGATGACTTATCGTTTTAAGGAGAGATTTTCAGATCACTGGACGAAGAGAGTTTTTCTTAGATACGAAATTATCGAATGATTCGATTGGATCGAGTATTTATTCTTTTGAAAGTACTTACATCAGAAGTAATTCCTGAATTTATTGATGAATTTAAATCGAGTCATTTTCCAATTTTTTTATTTTTAATCGATTATTTAGATATAATTTACAAATCTGATAATTTTTCTCTTGAGGTGAACTTCGAAAATTGCAAGTTGAGGAACCGCTGAAAAAGAGAGGTGTACCTAATTCCATAATTACTGATCGACAAAAAAATTGAAGCACCTGTCGTATTTGTTGATAATTGAAATTGATTAGAATTCGTACACTGAGTGCAGATTCGGATTGGCCCGACGACCATTAAATAAAAATAGAGGGAGCTCTACGTTGGTGTCAAGAATTGCACGAAGAATTATCACAAATATTCATGGATGATTCTGCATCACAAGGAAATTCCTTTTCTATTTAATTAACTGTAGATTTTGAATTATGATATTGATTAAAAACTAAAACGAGGTAATATTCGTTTCAATCTTTCTTTAATTGCTTCCCGTGGTCCTGATAAGGAGAGCGTATTCTTATTTTCAAGTGACAGAAATTGGCATAATATCTGTGCGTAAAGTTCCCTCTCTTATCAACAGCTGTCTCTATCTCCCCTGCCCCTTCAATATATCTGGAAAGTCGAAATTGCTATATAATGTTACATCGAATATATCTGGTTATGTGATACCCCCACCACTTTACTTCCATCTTTTAACTCCCTCTACTACCTTTTGAAGGATTAAAATCTGTTATATTCTTTTCAATAACAGTTGAGAGTTTAGGTTTAACTAAGTAGTGCAATTGATTCCATACATTTTGATCACTTGTTGCCCATTGTGCCCCTAAATTCGTCATCGCCATGGGGGGAGATGAAGAGGAAGAGGAAAGCAGCTCAAATTCTTTCAAGTACGAATAAACCTTTCCCCGCCCCTTTTAAAAATAATTTTTTCATGATTATGGTGTATCCAAACTTCTTAGGGGAGTGGGAAGGATCATTCTACTTGCTGAGAACAACACGAAACGTCACATATTCATGTAGCCTACTCCTAAAATTGAAGGCACTCTGTTGTTCCAAAGTTAATGAAATTATAATTTTTCCTTATTTTTTTTTAAAAGGGGGGGAAGGGGGTCAATTGAATTAGTTGAAAAAGTTTGTTAATTTTGAAAACTTGAAGATGTAAGTATACTTACTCCATTATGTGCTCATATGGCCTAATATGAGAATTTAAGGAGCTACATTAGCGATGTAATGCAAAAAATTCATCAAATTATAATGTCATAGCCCCTTCAATTTTGAGAATAGACTATACGTGTATATGAAGTTTTTTGTCCTTCTCAATGAACGCTGTCACCATCTTGAAGAGTTTTCAGACAAAGTATGAACAAGTAAGATCAAAACACATCTGCGCATGCGCAAATTTCGATTATTTAGATACCATGTTATAAATGATTACGAAAAGTGATGTTGAATTGTGTTTAAAGCTTCTTCGAAAATATGGCTAAAAATGGATTGCTCTACCTTGCCATATCACAAAACGAAAAATAACATCCACATTGTGTGTAACTTATAAGCATAAAAAGCTATCCTGCGCATGCGCGAAATTGTGTTATCATTATCAAAATCTCATGTTATACGATTTACGCTTAACACAAATTATTAAATGGGGTGTTGTGTAACTATTTGCGCATGCGTCGTTCAGCTTTTTGTGTCCATACCGTATACACATATCGGTGTCATTGCTCGAAGTCAAAAAGTAATAAAGATATAGTTTGCACATGCGCATATGTGTGTTTGTCTTTCCAGTGCTCATTTACTTGGACAGAATACCAAATAATTAGAATGCTCTGTCCATATCTTTGCATAATACAGTGAAAGGTTTTCGTGATTTTGAGGCAAAATACGTCCCATCAAGTTTGACTTAAACTACTGGAAATTTTGTGAATGGTAAATATATACGGATATTATCTATGGGGAAGAATAGCAAAAATATATCAGAACGTAGAACTTACCTTAATCAAACTCATGATTTTTCTGAATTACCTGTGACTGTTCTGAAATACCCCTATTAAAGAATCATTATTATTATTATTATTATTATTATTATTTTTTTTTTTTTTAATAATAAAAATGAAATAAATTAATAATATTAAATAGTTAAATATATAAGAAAGTAACCTTTCATGCTAGTCAAACATTAAATCAATTCTAAACGAATTCTCAACATATTCGAGTAGTGGTCGACAAAAATCAACACTGCGCATGCGCAAATAGTTGAAACAAGGGAGAGACGTAAAGTGTATTGATAAGGTATGTTTATCAATTTGACCACATAATACCGACTGTTCCATGAATATTATGAAATAGTCCCCATATGCTGAAACCCGCGAATGTATTGCGCATGCGTGAATTGTAGATATCATTCAACGACTGGTTTTCCAGTCAATTGGTGTTTGCGCCTGAGTCATACATGATTCGTTTATTTTTGTTTTGCGCATGCGCAGCAGCGACTTTCGGGTTCCAACGAGGTGATATATTGGGATCATTTTAAGTTCGTAATTTACATTAGCTGGAGTATTCCAGTACTATAAGCCGAAGATTTCAAAGTTCTTATCGTTTCCTCTCTTATCAACGCTTTACTCATGCGTAGTAGTGTTTTTTTCGGCCGATATCTAAACGTGTTGAGGTCATTTTTGCTTCATAATTTACATTACCCATGGTCGAAGATATCAACGATTAATGTAAAGCGAATCTCTATCGTCAGCTTTGCTTTCAAGAGTTCGTATCATAGACAAGTTACTCAGACTTGAACTAAGTGAAGACATTTCATCTCTCCGCCTTGGTACAATCTTGATCGATCTTCTGATTAACTTTGGTCTTGGAACTCAGCATATGACACCCCTCTCCCCCATCTCCCATCAGTTCTGGATGAACTTGAATGAATGGTTTTGAAACTATCGACCCTTGGGCTGAGAATTTGGCAAACACATGGAGTCGATGAGGGAACAACGCGTCGATTAATCGCGTCGTGTAAAAGCATTTCCATTTAAACTGCACGTGAAATACGTAAGTTGTGTGATACTTGTTTCTGATATATATTTTTTCTTTTCGAGTGACCGGTTATGGTTGCGCTGTTAGCGGCCGACCAAATTAGGTACGCCTTTTTAGTTTTGGAATCCCATTGTATTCCGGTCGAATGTGGTAATATTCTTTTCATTAGGATTTTCTTTCTGTCGTTTTATACGCGCTGCTGTAACGACGTATATTTTTTTACGAATAATTTTTCTAGTCGTATTTTTTTTCGTTGCCGGTAGCGCGTCTCGCGATCTAGAATGAAATGGTATTTTTTCCCTATACCGAAGGATATAAGATGTTGAGGATTTTTTTTCTCATCTGTACGTTCGCTTCGCATGATAATAACGACGATCGCGTACGTAGACTAATTAATGGGAATTTTTTTCGCGCAGGTACGTTTCGCTAAACGAGACGTGAGTTTTAATTATCGGATATCGAACCGAAGTTGATAAATTTAGGTTTTAAAATGGCGGAAAACGAGTCTCGCGAGAAAATTCGGCGCTGGAGTCAGTTTCGGAATACCAACGAACGTGGATTTTTTTTTCAACGTATGCCCATCTAATTGGCGTCCGACTTAATTGATATATGACGAGAAATTTCCGACCATCGGAGTCGAATGCGGCCCTCGGAGGAGAGGCACGAGTCGACGACGTTGCGTAAATACCTGACAGCGGGCTACGCGTAGGTATACGCCGAACCGGAAATTCGTATCGACCTAACGTTGACAGCTTAGCTGGAAATTAGGTAGCTACAATTCGACGATACGGTAAGCCAAACGGCGCACCTAGAGCGAAGCTTTTCGTTACGTCCATCTAGATAGTAAATCACGACGTACGCGACAGCCGGTATCGTTATATACGCGATATGATCGATGGTAATGAAGACAGTATTTGGGAATGTCTCTGCGTACTCGGTAACGTCTTGAAAGATACACCCATTGACCTGTTAGTGAGCGCGTCGCAGGGAATGGTTTTTTCGTCGGGATTTAATTCTTTTTCTCCATTCAATGTTAATTCGATATGTATACTCGGACGTGGTTTATAATAATACATTACTGTACCACACGACAGCGCATAACTGGTCACACCTACGGTCTGTACCGGAGTCTGGTCTGTCGTTGTATCTCGTTATGTAGAATGTAGTCGTGATGAGTGAAACGTTTCGAAATAATTATGCGATTTAAATCGCCTCGATAGCGAATAATTTATATTCGGCGCGATTAAAATCTTCTAATACGAATGGTCGTTAATTGAGCGGTTCTGAAGAGGTATTAGAGCGGATGACGTTTATACGAGCGGATTGAAAACGTTTTTTTTTTACTATGTAAACAGATAAAACGGAAATGGGTGGAATTGCGATTTATTCGTTTGGGTTCGGATCGAAGAGAAAGACGATTTTTTTAAAAATTAATTTATAATCGTAAAATGTAATTTGAAACCGTTGACGATTTTTTTGATTTTTTTTTATGGGGTTTCAATTTTTTGTTTGTTTCTATCACTAAACGCAATTTTTGTATCTCAAATAAATTGCTTTAAAGCAATTCAAGTGTATTTTTTGTTCAAACGGAATTGCTGTTTTTTAATTTGAAGAATTATAAAATATTCGATTAATTTATCAATTTTTTATTCATTTATTTACGTCATAAAAATTAATACATGCGTTTCAACAACTAGTTTTTCACTTTTTTTGGCTGAGAAAGTTGAAAAATTAGGTAATCATAGAAGATTTTAGTGATAGTTTTTTTTTTAATTTTTTTTATTGCTGATGAGTGATTCAAAATAGGTTTTTCTCATATAAATTTTATTAATACACACTCACTATTTTTATAGTTTTTTCTTCCAGTGGACCAGCCCCCCCCACCGAACATGTTCAGTGTTCACACATTTGGTCATAAAAATTTGTCATCTAATTTATTCAAATATATTATTATTTATATTTATTTTATTTTTTCAACAATATTGAAAACATATAATTTTTTGAAAGACTTGAGTCATTTTACGTATTTTGAAAAAGACAAAATCGATTCCTCATATGAAAGTAAGTACCTAGGCCTATTTTTCTATTTAAAAAGAATTTCTATCCTTTGCTGGAACATAATGTTCTATGATGCGTTCCTTTTCTTTCATATCAAGGAGAAAAAAGTTTCTTGGACAAAATCCATCAAGGGTGAGGGGAGGGAAAGGGCGTTGTTAACTCGGATTCAAGCTTTCTAAATTAGCCAAAAGAAGTAGAAAATTCATGAATCTCTGCATACTACGAAAAAAAAAATGAAAATAAAAAAACAAGAAAAACTGAAAATATCCCAAAAAGTTGGCAGAATTTTCATAAGAAAAATAAAGAAAAAAAAATTCAAAAAACTAGAGCAGTGTCTGAAAAAAGTGTGAAGTTCGTTGAAGACAAACGTAGGTATTCAGTGTTTGAAAAAAAGTAACCAAGAATGAAGATGTGTTCAACAATGAAAGAAGAACCAAAAATCAGAATAGAATTCAAGAATAAAAAAAATTCCAATTTCAATAATTGATCAGGTATTACAAAAATAAATAAGATTTTCAAAAACTAAAAAGCAAGAATTTTTCGATTTTGAAAAATCGATAAAATACATCGAAAGTAGTGTATATAATGAAAATATGTCTGAAAATGTGTGAAATATTAAAAAAAAAAAAAAAAAACTGAAAATATTTTCGATATATTAATAAACATTTGAAGACCGCCCCGCCCCCAATCCTCCCTTCCTAAATCAGGTAGGCTGTAATAGCTATCGTTCTGAAGTTAAAAATTCAGCTAAAAATTAATTTTTAGGCAAAAAATTCATTTCAAAAAATATTCAAAAATGAGTATAATCATAATGTAAAAAAAATAATTTATGGTAAAAAAACAAATTAAAAGATCTATAAGAAAAAGAAATCGAAAAAATCAATTCTAAAAATTTCAAAAATGAATAAAATATTCAGTAAAAAAATTCAAAAATGAAAAAAGAAAAAATGAACATTCAATTGGTGAATTCAAAAAACTAACGAAATGTCAAAAAAAAAAGAAAAGAATAAAATTCTCGAATAACAAGATTATGATAATTAATAAAATGTTTCAATAAAAAAAGAAAAAAAAATGGAACATATATTCGATAAAAGACCAAAAAATTTTGAAATCGTGAATATTCGAGTTTTTTTTCTTTTTTTTTCGTTCTTTTGGGCGTCTTGGAAAGCAAGGAGAAGGGGACTGGAGAGATACCCAATCTATTGTTCCTTCGAATAAATTAAAATGTCACTCGTGAGTCCAACCATCCTATACCTCAACCCATAACGTAATTAAAAGTAGCGATCATCTCGACTACGATGTTCGCGATAATCATCTCAAATTAAAATACTAATCGACCATTCAAAAAAAAAAAAAATTATTCGCCTTTCAAACGTGTCTATAGCTGAATGAAGTTATTAATAGTAAAGAATGGAAATTCGAGTTCAAAACACCTAACACCTATAGCCCACTACGTTCAGATTCGGGTGTGATTAGACCGAGTCTGCAAGTTCTTTACTTCGCAGCCATTGAGCTAAAACATTATCTAATTTCTTGAATCGTTTAATATCGATGATGAGAGACGAAGAATACCAAGTTTCATACGCAAACTGTTCTCGTACGCTGAGACATTATTATGCGTCTTAAGTATCTTCTTAATATGTTATGTGTTGTACGCGATAAACATCGACGTGTACATACAACCTCTTCGTTCAGGCATATACACTACGGATAGAATAAGCTGTAAGGAGTGAAAAAAATAGTACTGGCATGTTGCGACAAAACGTTTACAACTCGGTGTAATCAATTTCACACACTGATCATATATTTTTGATGGAATCGCGATTTACAAGGAGTTAATTATCGCATCTGGTTTTTTTACTCTTTTTTGTAGTGAAAAAGAGCCGACGATATATCGATGTTCAGTACAATTGTAAATAAGGGGTTAATTCCGATTAAGTGGGCAACTAAGACGGATATTATTAGGCGATATTCAAATTACGTCGTGCTGCGTCGTAATGCTTTATTCTGCTAGGATTTCCTTCCGTGTATCGAGAATATTTATAGGCTTTCGTTGGGCATATATACGAGCCAATGTAAACAATACGTTTGCATTAAGCCACGAGGTATTTTTAAAAATACACCGCAGCGCAAAATTCCTTTCATTTGGAACGGCTGCGGTTATTGTAAAGCATTTCGATAATTCTCTAATGAATGGCGACTCGAAGGAGCGCGTAATTTGAAGTCAGCGATTTCGGCACGGTCGCCGAACTAATTAAGATTTCGGTCTTGCCATACCCCGAATCGTATATAGTTTTCACGTTTCATTAAACGTAATTAGATGTGGTAACTGGGTAAACCATTCCATCGTCAATGGATGTCATCGTGCGCCGATCTGGTGGTTTATTACGCGTGACGGTGAATTTTTTTTTCCGTTTTCTTCCCAAGGTCGGTGGAAACTTCGAGCTGAAGCGGCTACCGTGGTGTTCGGCGCAGACAGTCGATGCCTTTCGCGTCTAATTAAAAGAAGTCGCGTCCCTGTACGGTCGTTACTGTAAGAATGTTATAGCGTACGCGGACGTGGTTTAATCATCGGTCTTTTTAACTTGTTCACGTCTCGCTTTCAAATAATAAACGGCTATGAATGATGAATTGTAAATGACGAATGATATTTCAACGGCAGCATTTTTTTCCTTCTCTTCAAATCCGTGTGCATGAGCCTACGAGACGAAGTACGGAGGCTACGTGTATACCGCCGTATCCGTTTGTGGACGCGTCTAAATAACTAATATATTATTGGAACGCGTTAGCGCGCAGACGTGAGAAAGGAATAAGGCTTCTTCGATGGAATAATTGAAAGTTTTTCATGACGAAGGGGTAAAAGGGGAAGACGAGCTCGATGAAATTGAATACGATTGTAGATGAATTTAGATACGTACTAAATTGAACGAATAAGACGAAAAGGAATTTACCTCGTCTCTGAGAGGCGTCGAGACTGTAAGAAAATTCGATAACCGTGTGCTTGATCCAGTAAATCCAGACTTTCTAACGGAAAAATCCTCATCAAATATTTCGTTTATAAGTGTGTTGAGAATCTTCACTGATAACTTACTTGAAGTGCTCATTCCTAGTTGGTGAATGAATTTTTTCGCTATATCTCTTCAAGGTTTGACGGTAGGGTGAAAGTAGTTCAGTTCAATTTTATTCTACGCTAAATTTTCTACAACTTTCATACGAACATTTTTTCGCTAGCACTCATAGGTGGCGAGTTAGGGGTGTTTGAATTTGTTACTTTAAGGGCTACGTTACAATTGATTCATTTATACTATGTGACAGTATACATATATGCGAATGAAAAATGCTTATGCCGCGAATTGTAACTATAAACCAATTCAATAGTGATCTATGGAGGTCCTGCCCTCCCCTTCATCCCCCTTGCCCCTTCCTGTAAATTGCTAATAATTATGTGTTGTTATTGCGGAAAATAAGTAATTTGACTACACTCATGATAGTCATCATCTAGCGAAGTTTCAACAAAATACATTACTCCCCATCACTCTTTTATCATAGCCATATTGTTATGAGACAAGTTAACAATTTTTTTTGTTTCTTTTTAATTTCACATAATTTTTTATTATTTTTTTTTTCAACATTTTCGAATATTTTACCGCAGTTATGGATTTAATTTCGATTTTTTGCTGTTGTATTAACACAATTTTTAATTAATTATTTTCTTTCTATTTGCTTTTTCTTTCCATTTTTTTTTTTTTTTTTTTTACTTACTATACATTTCTCATTCGAACATTTAAATGTTTTCTTTTTTAAAAATATATGTTGTATATATTTAAATTCAATTTGTTTTTTTAAATTTTTAAAATTTATTTCAGTTCATTTCCTTGTAATTCAGTTTTCACTTGGTGATTTTTTGCTCTTGAAAATCTTCATTTGCTTTTGTCCTCTTATTATTTTTTTGTTGCGAGATTTATTTTATTTTATTTCTTAGCAATTTTTATATTTTTGATTTTCTTAATTTACTCTCTATTAAATAGAAAATGTCATTAATTTTTTTATAATAAATTTTGGCATCTTAAATTTCTTTACTTGAAGTATTTTAATTTAATTTTCTCGATTCCTTATATATACACATAGTTTGTACATTGTTGCATCCAACATGGTTTTTAAACTAGGTACATTATCGTACCCGAAATTCACGTTCTTGCTCCAATTCTAGGTGGTATACCGTTTTCTTATGAGAGTGTGCTAGAATGATTGGTAACACTGTGTGAAGTCAAATGGTGAATTTTACATCGGATGCAATAACGTACATATTTCTCTGAGCTTATAATTATTGCTGTATTTAATTTGGAGCACTGGTATCAGAAGAAAAGTTGCATGTATATGATGGTACTGAAATAATTGGATAACATTTTTATTCGAAGCTTTAACCGGCTTATATGTGCGCACATATAAATTCAGA
This sequence comes from Phenacoccus solenopsis, assembly GCA_009761765.1. NCBI lineage: Eukaryota > Metazoa > Arthropoda > Insecta > Hemiptera > Pseudococcidae > Phenacoccus > Phenacoccus solenopsis. Next base: position 30,446,042 of record CM019754.1, on the reverse strand, counting down.
CATTGTTACACCAAATTTGGTCTTTAAGATGTATTAATACATCCAATATTGGGTGCAGCAATATAATTTAATATATGGGTGAGTGTAAAAATCTTGTTATGTATATACCTAATTGAGTGCAACTAGTACGTTTCGAGACCCGGGTGCCACAAAGTATTCTAGCTAGGTATATATATGTATATATAATTTTTTTTCGTTGTTTTAGAATAGTTGGAAAATTGATTTTTGAAATTTTTTATTCATGAACTTTTGCATTTTTTAAACAAATTTTTCATCGAAATGATTTTCACAAATATTTCAGTCTTCTAGTTTATTCTGATTTATGTTCAGTTTAGTTTCCTTGATTTTTAAAAATGTCTTTCTTTCCTTTCCATGTATATTTATGATATTTTCATTACCTTTCGTGTACATTAAAAAATTATTATTACTATATGTAGCAGTAATAATCACCGCCATAATTACCTGGTGAAGGGGAAGGGGAGGGCGAAGTCCACTTCTATACATTATTTCCATCAAATCATCGAAATAGTTTATTTTTTAATGATACGGACTCTGGGCCCTTTGTAAATATTTAAAGTTTAGTAGCGGTTGTAGGCCAAGAGCTGTTCTGTCCAATGAATAGCTTTGAGACACCTTTATATTTTATTCTTTCCCTCTTTTCTGTGAGATAAACTTAAAGAAAGGGTTGAAAGATTATCACTTATCGAGGATGCGATATCAGGCTTCGTTTCATTTACACGACGATCCCGTGGTACTTCCAAGGTACGACCGGTGGCTGTTGGACATGGCTATTATCGACTCAACAGATGGAAGGCGTTACTTGAAATACTCAGTATTTGCCTGTGACTATCGAATGCATTTCAATATATGGTAGTACGCAGCTGATAAAGAAAAACGCGATTATCGATAAGATATAGGGTTATTGTAATGGTTAGGATGACCGTAACAAGAGACCGTGACAGGAACAATCATCCATTAACACTACGAGACGTACAGTCGTACACGATGATCATCATTATCAGCCGATTTATCATAAATTGGTGTAGCCGAAAAGCAGAATGGCCGGAAACATATAATGCCAAATATACGCTCGTCTAAGAAGACGTGTGGCGGTTGTGAAGGAAAATCGTAGCGAGCGGGAAAAAAATTAAAGCTCATTTGCGTACTACGTATTGTTAACGTAACAATAATAGATATAATGTAGGATTAACGTCAACATACCGTTAAGTCGGCTACATAAACGGACCGGCGTCTGTTCGGCCGTCTTCTCGTACTCCACCTTGGATACTCAATACGTTCTAATGATAACTAATACGACTCCATTTATTTCCGTTGACAGGAGCGCGCGACCGCGCCAGCGAACCGGTAAGGTACAGGTACGCGCGCTAATGAATGTCGTCTATCGATTTCACGTTACGTACGAACGTATTTGTTTTCTCACTCGTCCAGCTCAATCTTTCAACCTTGATCTGGCTCGTATGGTGCGTGCGCGAGATTTAATCGAGTACGATGAACTTGCAGGGACTACGTCCCGAAACGCGACCGAACGTACGGGAACGTCTGTGACCGTACGAGGAACTGATTCGACGTCGAGATTAGGTTTAATTGAAAGGTCAATTAAAAAGAATACGTACGATCCGGGGGCTATTGTCATGTTCTTATCAAGTTGGTTGGATAGGGAGCGCGTACAATTGGCCGGATATGCGAACATATCGCTGTGGTGAGGCTGGATTGACCTTTTCAGTGATATAATTTATTTTTGTGGTCGATTTCTATTTACTGTAAGGTAGCCTTAAATTGAAGTACGCAGTTTCTCCAACTTTAAATGTGTTGTAGGGGGAGCCGGCTCTTCAAAGGTTAACATTTGGTTCCGTGAGTACTTTTCAGTGGTCGTGCATACATTGGGGTTTTTCAACATAGGAATCCTTAGAGATGAAAATAATGCAATGTCTGTGATCCCGTTTGTGGTGAGTTAGGTACGACCATTCATGAAAGATTTGAAAAAGATTCAGTTTTTAGAAAATCCATCAAAATTATCATCAGTGGCGTAGCAAGAAATTTCCCACTTGGACAAAATTGGTATTATGCATATTATTATTTTTGCTATGAACCATTCATCTCCTTCCCCCCCCCCCTTAAAAACTCAGAAAATAAATTCTAAAAAAAAATAGTAATGATATCACACGAATAAGTTTCTTTCTTTCGTGCTAAATTGAAACAATATTTTTAATCAAAATTTGTTGTCCATTAAGACTTGTGGCCCAACGAATTCCCTCTCCTCCCTCCCCTAATAACATGTTAAAATTTTCCGGCAGTTGAACTTTCGTATGACCCTGCAAAGAGGGTAATATCGTAACAAAAATATGTATTTGGGATTTATCTCCTTTCATATGGCATTTAGAAAAAAAATAAAGGGAACAAAATTAATTCATTTTTATACTAAATAAAAAAGATTTATTCATTTCCCGAGTAGAATGCTTTCCAAGACCAAAAAATTGCTTATCAACTTTTTTTTGGAAGATGTCATTTATCATGTTCATTTTGATTCAGTTTTTCCCATAGCATTAACGGAAAAAATGGTTATATATGAAATTATTCTACGTTTAATTTTTTACAAAAAAAGTTCAGTCTATTTTTTATGTATGATGCATTGAAATGCTAAAAAATGTTCCTGATTTATCACTTATCGAGTGTTAACATAGTTGTTACTAACAATTTTGCGTTTTTCGCGGTAAATACGGTATTTACAAGAAAAACTGCTATATTTAAAATTAATCAGTTTTTAGTTTACAATCAAAAAGGTTATTTACAGTTTTTCGATATACTGCATCCCCAAGTCAAAAATCTCACTTTTTTGATCATTAAGGCGAGACAAAATGAGTTTCTTGAAATATTTCGAAAAAATAACGTAATAAGTGATTTTTTGTTCTTAGGAAGCATTATATTGGAAAAATGAATAGAAACTTTTTTGTTTGAAATTAAGAATAGATCAATTTTGTTTACATTAATTTTTTGTGTAAATGTTGTATTAATTGAGATAAATGCCAAAAATGAATTTTTGGAGAGGTTTTGCCCATCCTTTGGAGTCATACCAGAGTTTAACTGCTAGAAAATTGTAATATGTTATTTGCAGCGATACTGTCGTCGAATTTTCTAAAAACTGAGATCTTTTGGTCATTTTTGTCAGCTGATAATATTCATTTTATATCTTTATGAGGGGCTGGTACCTCATTGATCACGAGTGTGGTCGAGAACATATCATAATTTTCATCTTTGTGAACTCTTTTATCGAATGACTCCAATGTCTCCACAGCCACCTAAAAATAGTATGGGACCAGATGTTGACTCTGCAGGAACCTATTCGATACTTGGAGTTGGGGGCATGACATATTTAATTCAGTTGGGTTTGCATGAATTTATTTTTTGCGCATACCTTTTCCGCCAATCTTCGAATACCCATCTTCCATATCACTAGATTAATAAACGAGAGAATTTCTTCGGTTGCGAGCGTTGGGGCGCATATTTGGGACGTGTTTTTGCGCTTTATCGAAGTAGATTAGCGTAGAGGAGAAGGACGAGGCGCAGCGTAGAATGGTATATCTAAATCAACGAGCACCACGGCAGTGGCTGGAAGAACGAATAAAACGTCTCTAACATCTTTAACAATCCTTTTCTTATTCTAAACACGTTGGTAATACAAAGGAAACAAATGGAACCGGCATGAAGTTGGCGATTGTTATCTGTTATACGGTCGTATAATGGACACTATAATATCCGCGCATATGTATGGGAGGCTGCGCGGCAGCGTATTTACACATATATACGTACCGAGGACGACGATACGGCCAAGAAGACGACAAAGAAAGAACGATGGAGGAAAGTTAAACGGCGCGGCGACGCTGTGTAGCGGCAGCATCGCGGGGCACACAAGATTAACAAGCACCCACGGAATACATGTACACGCATAAATAGGTAAGAAACAACACAAAACAACTTTATATACCTAATAAATAACTGTTGCAGACAATTGAAAAACGACACGAAAAAAATTCCGTTTTTACGCTCCCCGTTCCGCGCCCCGGTGGCCGCGCTTAGGTGAAAAAATGCGGCGAACCAGAGTCGCATGAAATATTCATATTGAGACTGCGCGAATTCAGAGTAGAAGATGCGGCCAGAAATGGTAATTAGGATTTGATATCAGCCTCGTCCGATGCCGCTGGAGAGGGCGAAGGACTAATTAAGATGAGATTCGCCGCATCGCGATCCTACAAGATGAACAGATGAAGATGGCTTCGCTTGCCTTTGGAAAATGAACGTTTTAATGAGACGGCCGGCGAAACAATACAGTTGCCTTGTTTCTTTTGTTCGTGTAGCCTTTGGTTGCCACTGATGAAGATCCGCCTACTGGGCTCGCATTCACGAGTACGCGATGAGAATACAGAAGCGAATAATCGAACATGATGCCGCAATATTTTCTTTTTCCCGAGTACCTGCAGTTTGGCTGTTGGAGTGTTTCTTAGTTGGATCTTTTCACCTTTTTAGTTTTGGATTTTTTCCCCCGCTTAGGTTTAATGTATATCGTCATCATCCTTCTCAATGAATATATGAAAAGTTGAAACGGATGTAGTACCTTTTCTTCGCGTACTCAGGAAGACTTATGAACGTGTAAGGACAGAATACCAAGTGATTCCACAAATTTTGCCTCTGAACTCAGTACGAATTTGGTTCGTTGGAAATCGTTTGCTGTAGCTGGAATACAAATTTATACCACTGTGTGGTATTATGAATTTTGAATATGTAAGACTTGAGGCGCGAAATCTCCCTTTTTCGGGGAAATAGAATTTATAAATTTGTGATAATTGATGACTTGAAGATTGATAATGCTTGTCAAAAATTTTTCAACAGAGATATTATGCGAATATTTGGAGACTGTTGGGAATTATCAAGATGGCGGTGTGTTTTTAATTTGACGTGAATTTTTAATTTTTTTTTTTTCAACTTTGACATTAAAAAAAATGATTTATTATAACAATACATTTTCGGTTTGAATGTAACTATTTAATTTGTTTTCACTGTTGTTGTTGTTGTCGTTATTTTTTTTTTAATCTAAATAATTATATTGAAAATTTTTATTTCATAGATGAGGGTACATTTTCTCAGTTTATTGTGTATTTTAATTTTTTTTTTAACTAAAATTTTAATATTGTGAACATTTTCAATTCAAAGATAACCACTCTTTTCTTTTAGCTTGAAATTTCTACTTAATTTCGTAGATTGTGTATATATCACTAGCGAAAATAAAAGGATAAACCTTCCCCCTGCTCTCTTCCAGTGTTCAACTAGCCTCTTGCAATGTATTCATGTTTTCCTAACTATTCCTTCTCTCCATGTCTGGACACTCAAAAAAATTTAGTTTTGTCGATTGTAATATTAAAAGAGTTTGGGTTTATGAAAAGGAAAAACACGTAAATGTTGAAAAATTGGCCAACATTTTTTTATCAAGCCTTTAGTTTTCCCCTCCATCTCTTGAATATTGCTCTTCAACTCCTATACGCATTTTCAGTTTGGTATCGCTTAAATTTTTCTTTCAATAATGGTTATTTATTTTTAGTTGATATTTGCGTCAATTTTGAAATATTGACGCAAAGCATAGTATCTCTTGGAGGGGGGGGGGTTCAAAAACAGGAAACTGAACCTTAAAATATGATTTTAATATAGGTTATAAAATTCAAATAACGGTAAATGAATGAATTCTTCATTAAATCGAATTCGAAACTGTAGTTTAGAAAAATTTCTGACCTTATGGAGAGGTCTAAACCCCTGGAACCCTGCTTGGCACGCCACTGGCTTTAGCATTAGTTTTCGAAGGTATTGGTTTTTTTATGTGTATATAATTGACATCTTGTACAGCTCTGTACCTGGAGGCGCGCGCGGTTGTGTTGAGGTTCAGCTGAATTGCCACAATCTGAATATTTGAACGTTTTAATTTCGAAGATAATCACTAATGATTAAGTAGTCACTTTTTTTTTTTTTTTGAATCAAAACACGAGAATTTAATATTTTTAAGATGGCGCCTATTTGATTTTTTTTTTTGGGATGAGTATGCTTTGAGAAAACTAATTTGTATGATATTTGTAAAAGTAATTGCGGTCTGTTTTTATTTTATTTTTTTTTAAAATGATTTAATTATACTTAATTTATACGACTTGAAAAAAAATTGATTTTTTTATTTTATTTTTCATTTTATTGGGTATTCGTGACAAAATTTGTGACAAAACAAAACATACTGTTTTATCAAAATAATTAATAATAGTTTTATCAAATAATTAATAATAATAATAATAATAATAATACTAATAATAATACCATAAGTAAGTAGTAAATAAATAAATAAATAAATAAATAAATAAATAAAATAAACAAAGATATGTATAATTGAAGAAATCAATGATGTAAAAAAGTTGTAAGTTCGAAACGGCTTCTAAAAGATTTCTAGGCTTTTCAGGAGCGTAATTAACTAAACAATTGTTATAGTTTATTGTAAGGAAAAAAATCTCTTCATGCAAGATTTGCTTCTCAACATATGAATTCGTAGAATTTGTTAAATATTAATTTAGTCAAGTTTCATCGAGGTTTTGATACCATCTGAATTCTGATGTTGGAAAACATGGATTTGGGAATTGGCGTCTGAATTTTTCAGCTCTAGACTCACTTCAGTTCCGATTCTTTTGAAATTCCAAGTCATAATAATTTCTCATCACCGTCGTTTGGAATCAAGATGAAGGAACATTCTCTCTTCACGTAGTATATAAAATGGTCTTATGATTTTGGCCGCCATTTTAAATATCAGTCTCAGCAACCTGTTGAAGAAGGGCTGCTGTACGCGAAAACATTTCACCTCAAATGGAATGTTATCAGGAGGCAACAACGGCGGTACCAGCGTTAATTAATAATACCTATCCGTCCATTGACGACCTCACACTCACACACATAGAGAAAGATGAATTAAAGCGATGCTACCTGTAGCTCATAGAGCCAAAAATCCAACCCACTCAGAGGGCGAACAAACGAACCCAGAGGATGGTTAAAGGTGAAGCGCGAATAACAGCTAGGCCACGAAACCAGATCATAATTACTGTGATTTCGCGCCGCCGCTTTTACGTAAAACAGAGACAGACGATCGAAGAAAAACTCGTATAAGAAGGTAAACTCCGGCCCGAACAACCAGATAGGTATTTGACATATTCTGATTGGTTTGTTTCAGTTAATAATTTGATGAAGGCATTGTAGAAAGACTTTATAATGTGTGACGTCAACATTCCCCCTCTACAGCCTGGGTGGTCCGTACTGATAGACACAACATTACAATTCTGTTTTCTTTTCAGTTTACTTTAGCCGGTTTTCATGCATACGCGTTGTGTCGGTCGAACTGAGGTTCATATATAGATTTGGTATCGCCGAACGGTATTTACGGAGTCTCGGTGGCGAATTCGTATATAGTGGAGTGCATCGGTGTTTTGGTAATTAAGTGTTGCGATTTGATGTGGCCGATTATGACTGTGTTGTGCGATATTACGGTATGTGTCGGCGAACCTATAAGATGGCTGAGCATTTAGACGGATTCTATTAAGCGGACAGGTATTTGCGTTATTGTATTAGCGGCGAGCGATTTACGACGACGTTGAAAGTTATGGACGTAATAAACCATCGGACGAGATGGTCCGGTGTCGGCTTTATGGCATATAGAGTGGTCATCGGCTCGAGCAGCTCTTTGTAGAGCGAATTAGGCGATTAATCATTACCTCGCGAGTGTTACGTTGGTATTACTGGTCGAGTAACTCGGGTTCATGATAATTAAAAATAGAGAAATCACATTCGTCGAGGGAACGTGTAACGCCAAACCATCATGTTATTTTTATCCTTCTTAGTCTCGCAGACGTGTAATCTGCGATTAAAGCCATCTCCACGATTCGAGAATCACGTAAAGTCCATAGTGTATCTCGTGAATTGTCTCACTTCTTACACGCTGAGCATTTGAGACGTCGATGATAAATTTGGACATTTTTCATCCTCATTAATCCCCTCGTTCCCGAACACCGGTACCGATGAAACAAACGCAACCAACGGGACTCGATTCGGCGTTGTAAGGAAATTAATAATCGTGTTTCTCGTTGACGACCTAATAACTCGAATCGTCGTTTCGTTCGTATTGTTTATTTTAAACTTTCTATTCGCGAATTCGCATCGAACCACTAGCCCAAGATATAATTGCTGTACGAATTAGCGACGGTTAGGTGCTATTTACGAGCTGTCACCGAACGCATTAACCAAATCGTTCATCTCCGGAGTCACCTATTACAGAAGTTGAACTCGTGTAGAACAGCGTACCAAAAACTTGGCGCTATTAAAAGACGTCGATACACGTCGAATGGACGAAACGTCGGTGATTTGTTTATGTTGGCGAATGGACAAATGAACGGAGTTATTTTTTACGGCGAGAAGAGAATGTACATGGCGAATGACTGTTACTAAGGATACCGAGATATAGAGTATTTTAATTCGACTATTTAGTCGTATACGAAGGTTTTTCGTAGTTTTACGTATCGTCAGTAGGAAATTAATGAGGTGGTGCTGGCGAAATTTCGATGATTGTGGTTTTATTATAAAAGTTATTTTGACCGGATGGTTTTGATACAACGAACGATGAATGAATGGAAGATTTTGATTTGTATTGTACGTCTGTTGAATTACGCCAATGATTGGCTTGACGAAGGGTAAAGTCCATGATCTGGGACACTGAGAGTTATGATTGATCCAAATAAAAGTTATAACTTTTTTTTTTTTTTTTTTTTTTTAATAAATACTGCAGTAATGAAAATTTGGAAAGGGGGAGAGAGTTGTGTATTTTTTTTTAAATTTTATATCACAAAAAAAGTTCAAAATTGTGTTTGTGAACTCAATCAAAATTTGCACCGAGTTGTATAGAATAATGCAATGGTATGAACCGAAATGGCGGTCTATAATACTTATACTCAATAGGGTCTCAAAGAAAGTGAGAAACTAACAAAAGTTTCTAGAAAAAAAAAAGTTTACTGGTATAAAGCACCATAAAACATAGACAAAACAAATACAAGGATAAAAATGAATAAAATAAATAAATGGAGAAATTTTCATCAAGAATTTCTTCAATAAAATTTCATTATTTTTTGTGAAAATTTTTCTACGTTTTTGGGATTACAAATGACAAATTTCAAGTATGGCTCCTTCGAAAATATTTGAAAAAAAAAAATTTAGCAATTTTCGTCGTATCTTTATGACTTATATTTAATTAATCAGCTTGGTTATGCAATGCAAAGGCATAAAACACTAATGTATGCTGTATGCTTCTCATAATACATTATTCTTGAATATATTTTTTATTTTTGTATATTTTTTAATTTTTGGATTTTTTTACAAGTTTTATTTATTTTTGATTCATTTTTCATTTTTCAGAAAAAATTTATTATTCGACACTTTTTATTTCAATTCTGTTTCTGGTTTTGCAAATGTCTTCGTATTGTTTGGCTATTCGGATTTGGAGAAATTTTCCCCTTCATCCCTCTCTCTCTGGGTAATCCTGCGTACGATAAAGGATTGTTTACATGTATAAAGTAATTTTGTGCTTGTTTTCGAAAAAATCTAATGTAATTTATGTTACATTCGACTCGATCCGCTTATAATTAAGTCAGTATGTTCTTGTTTTTCATATGTGTGAAAAAGTATGTCGTAACTAACCAAGAAACCTCGAAACCGCAACGTTTAGGCGAGAAACCGCAAGTAGTTGCTGACTGTTCTTAGCTCTTCAAGGTTACAAATGGTGTTCAAATTTTCTCAGTAAAATGATAAAATCATCAGAATAGAAATTGTGAACGAAATTGTGAGGAGAATACCACCGATGAATTTTCAAAAATGATTATTAGAAGGAAGAAACGAGAATTTGAAAGTTGAGTGAATGGATAATGTTGGAAATAAGGTTGGAAAATAATTGGAAAATAAAAATATTCCATGGAAAAGTACCTAAAAATTAAAAAAAAAATTTAAAAAGTATATGAAAAGTCCGAGACGAAAAAATACAAATGACACATCAACTCAAAAATCACACAAAAATAAAAATAAAGTAAGATTAACAATATTTGAATTAAGTTTTCAAACAGCAATAATTTGAAAACTATGGACTCGCGATTATTATTTGTGAAAGAAGGGCTACATATTCTGAATTCAACTTTCTAGATGGTTCAAGAAAAAAAAGAGCATAATTGAGGTTTCCAGATCGATTTTTCAGTACCCTAAGACACTTTTATGACCATCACTTTATTAATTTTCGAATTTGAGCTTATATTCACGGTTTGTCTATGTATTGAAATTTTCGATGAGAAGATGGGACATTAAATTTTAATTTTTTTCACAGTAGTGCTTTAACTTCTTAGGCAAATTTAAAACCCCAGAGTTGTCAATTTTTGAAGAAAAAAATAAATATATTTTCCATCCTCTTTGTTGCTCACTGTAATGTGTATAGCCAGACCGTACCTAGGCGGAGGGAGGGGGAATGGAGTAGAGGCTCAGAATTTCTCCCATGTGCTCAGTTTCTTGAATATTTAAATTTCTTTATAATGTTAGTGGTCATGTAAACGTATACTGAAATTAATTAAAGATTTTTTTTTTAATTTTCATAATAAATTGACTATAAGCGCTCTTATTGCTACGAATCATCGCACAAAAAAAAATTTACTTCTTAAATTATGTACTTGACTATGTTCTTGAATTTCTTTATCGTTGAAGAAATTTATACCCTTAAAAAAATTACTTCAACTCTCAACTAGACTAGCTATGAATCAGCAAAATATGTACTTTGAAAGTAATTTTCAAACCTCTCCTACTGCATTCATATTTGACCAAAAGAATTATGCAGTCATAGTTTACGGCTGGATGAAGCTAGAATTGGCCATGGGGCAAAAATAATTTTCAGGCTTCACTTTTTAATTTTTTTTTTACAAATCCATTGCAAACTTGATAGTAAAATATTGAAAATTAAATAAAAAATTTTATTGTAATTGTGAATATTTCTCAAACCTAATATTTGAATCTTCCATTGCCATCTTGAGAACTCAAACGAAGGACAATGGACGCCCTTTTCCCCTCATTCTCCACAATCCTGTTAGAATTATCTTGAAATTAAACAATTTCAAAAAATCTTGATATCCTCGTATATGTATCTAAATTTATTATTTTAAATTAAATATTTCTGAAAAAAAAGACTAAATTATAGATAAAAAAAAACTCTATGAAATATTGAAGTAAAAATCAGATAAAAAAAGAACTCATATCATAATATCAGATCTACTTAATTAAAAAAAAAAAAAAAACTCATTTTTAATTGGCAAGATTCTCCTATAATATGTAAGCAATCCCTAACCTCATATACAATCAATCATGTCTTGAACACCTTTGTTAAGTATGCTGATGTGAAATGCTATGTAGAAATCCCTTCTAGTCGCCTATAAATCTTGAACAATAATCCAGATACTATCAACCTCCTAATACGTAACATGAAATAGTCAGACAATTGTCAACAAGTGCAGCCCTATTTTCTTTCACAGACGTTCCTTTGACCTGTTGCAGCATATGCTACAAAAAAAAATTAAATAAAAATGAAAAATGTGAAAAAATTAGAATTAAAAAAACAAATAAAAACATTATGAACGAAATCACAAAACATTGAGAGAATGAGTAATGAAATTAAATGAAAGATCATAGTAGAAAATTAAATTATAATATTGAAGAAGTTGTGATGGAAAAAAAAATAGTAATATTAAATGCGAAATAAAAAATAATATCGAGTGTAATAAAATCGACGAGCAATAAATCAACATCTAAAATACTTGATACAAATTTCTAAAAAAATACGAAAAATTATTTATTCTATCTAAAAAAAAATCATTCGGGCTCTACCGCTCTCTCCTCATCATTAGTATGTTCTATTGCCCATTTCACCCCATTCTCATCGCACTAAAACTCGATAAAAAAAAATTGTAAATACATCAAAAGAAAGAAAAAAAAAGTGAAAAAATCGAGTATTTAGTCTTCTCGGAATAAAAGTCGAACAGTCCTAATGTATTTCATTTTCCGAATCTACTCGACTGATTTTTCGACACAATGCTCGTTTTGCTTTTGTATTCGAAGGATATGTGGCGATGTACGTGCAGGGCTATAACGGAGACCGGACTATAGCACTATAGCGTGGAATTCTTCTTAATACTGTGTAGATATTTATGCGAAGAATGAAAAAGTCGAATGGGCAGATGCGCGTATAGTGGATTCGTAGTTGTTTCTATTCTTCGCTCGGTTGTTTAGCGTCTGATATAGAGGTAGAAGATTGTGTCCATTTTTACGTGTATACTAAAGACATCTATACAGCTGTGTTAGATGTACTGTGGCGCTGTCGATTACGTAAAATTTACCGGTCGTGGGTTTCGGTATTCAGGGAGACTGTGGTTGTGACCGCGGCGTGAGCGATGTTGCCAAATATAATTGTCGTGATTTTACCACCTATGGTTTGAGGACTGTGGGGATAAAAATTATTATTATATAATTAGCACGAACGTTTACGGCGCATTTAACCGAAAAGTGCGGTAATTACGCGATAATTGTCGTTTCATTTGACCGTACTTTAACTGCGACGTGTAATGAAGACGTTAAAATTAGCCAAAAGGAAGTATACGCGTTAAATAATGACCAAACAATACGAGATGCTTTCTACGTACCGAGGAACGAGAGAAAGAGATGAAATGACGCGATAATTACAGTATACGATTTCTCATGCGTGGCATCAGGCGGGGGCAATAGGGAAGGGGAGATAATAAAAGGTTATTCTATTGGATATAGGAACGCGTTCGCGTATAATTACGTCGGACGTGTATTTAAGACGAACCCGGTCCGCCCGCCACTGTCGTTGGCCCGAGTCGAAGAATTAATCGAACTCGAGACGACTAGCGGTCGTCATATGGTAGCTGGGTCGTTAATGAAGTCATTATAGATAAACGCGGCTATTTTGGTTAATGTAGTTAACATTTCTCTGGTGGTGTTTTTTTTTCGCATTTACGCGAACTCGAAATACACTGGACGAATGGGTTTTGGAGGACGAGCAGAACTAGAATATAAGTATCGTTTTTCATCACCACACACGTATCTGGTTCTTCTGCGGTCATCGAGAGCGGTATGGCGCGGCGTTGTTTTAGCGAAGGTCATCGTTCGTCTAGTTGCGTGCGAGACGGGCACATTTCGATATATACGCGGTGCGGCAGACTGGTGTGAATATTCCAATTAACGAGCAGGTAAATAAAGCGTTGAAACGGCGTACAACACGGAGACGTGTTTATTGCGATGCTTCGTGAACGCTCCACGCCGCAGACTCGGCGAAGAGTTGGAATTCGCGAGTATCGGAGATGGCGATACGCTCGATGCTCCTAAGGGAACCGGATAAAAACGATGTCACGTTTTCACAGGCGTATCAGGCCAGCCTACGTCTTTATAAAATCTAGATCTCTGCGTTTCTCGCTCACTAGTACCATTGTTTAGTTACCTCGGCGATTTAATTACCGGCGAGTAATTCGATATGTTTTTAATTCGGGAAAATTCGTCGATTAGACTGTTCGAGTGGAATACCTGGCCGAGTGTTCGGTATCGAAGGGAAGTAATTTGCTGAAAGTTTTCGTCTCATTGTGACCATGTCCGGTTCGTAGGGCGATTCGTGTTGGCGTTTTTTTTCCCCAGATAGTCGATACTCATGTATCACGTTTTATCTTGATGTATTAGCGTTTAGGTAGAGACGTAGAAAAAATACACCTTTCGTGAGTTCCACGTAGAAGAAACATCTTCTTTCGATCGGTATGCGCGACAAAGGAGAATCATTCGAACAACCAGTTTGGACGATGAAATTTGAATGAAATGACGCTGAAAAAAAAAATACGTAAGAAGTTACGATACGTTGATGGAGCTGAGTTTTTAACGATGTGATGGTAGTCCATTCAAACCCACACAGTGTATTGAGCTTGGAGCCCCTCCCCTCCCCTCCTCTTCCCTTTCCTTCACATCACTTTTGAGGCTGGATTATTCGTAATTTAAAAAATTTTATGAACCAACTATCCTTCTCTTTTTTATCTCTGTGTTCTGTAATTGCCCTAAAAACTCGATCTTAGAGCCTGAAATAGCTATGTGTAGGCAATATGAGCTTATTCAATTATATGAAACTCCAATGGTGAATTTTCGGTCTATGGTTTAGCTTCCCCTCCCCTTACCACATTTTGAGAAAGTAATCCCTACATGTCTTCAGCAACATCAACTTTGGAAATTGCGCATAGTGGGGGGGGGGTATTGAAGTCTAGATTATTTTATTTTATTTTAATTTATTTTTTTCGTATTTTTGTCTTATATATTTTTTTTGTTCTTTTCATTTTAGCAATAAAAAAAATCCAATTTGAAAAGAATTTAGCACAATATGAACTTTTTGCCATCGGTAATCATATGAACCGATATTTATTGAATTTAAGCTATTTCAAGTTTTTCCATATTTTTTCATCTTTTGACCATCGGCCATTTTAGATTCATTTTGAATAATTTTTTTTTTTTTTTTAAATAGAAATATAAAAATTAATTAATTTAAAAATAAAATTATTTATTTTATTTGTTATCAATATTAAATAAGATAAATATTTAAAAAATTTTTATTAATTCAGAATATTAAAATTTAGTTGCCATATTGTGATCCTATTTCTATGTAGCCCTACATACGGAGTTTGAGCTTTCTAGTTAGATTTGGTGTAGAGATAATTATAGAACATCTTAGAAATGTTACCACGCAGTTTCCCCTCCTAAAGGTTCTTTGGCTTCAGCTTCTTTTGTATGTTGAGGCTAACGTTTCTATATTATGATTACTGTATGTCACCTACCCCCTCCCCGGTCCCCTGCAACTTTGTGATGGGAATAGATTTGAAATATAGCATACTTCTTGACCCCAGTATCAGTGGTGTAATTAAAGGGAGGCCAGAATAGGCCCAGGTTACCCTCCTCCTCCATAAAAATTGTTGCCCACCTATTGGCTTACTCAAGTGTTCAGAACATATTTTAAGAAATTGAGAAATAAGGGGAAAATATAGTGAGAAAAAATTTTGATTCGGAATAGCTACGAATTTTGAGGTTTTGTGGAGATAATTTACGAGAACACTAGTTGAATGTGGTAAATCAAAAAGTTAAGTATTTTTGTGCTCCCTCCCCCCTCCCCGTTGATCTTTTCAAAAAATCCTAGTTACTGCCTAATATTAATTTGTAATTGTAATTTTTCAATTTGAGCACTAAGTAATGTTCTAGCTTTTCTCAAAATTTGAAATTTTGATCATCCGCCATTTTGGATCTATTTTCTTCTAAATTCAAAGAGCCTTAGTCTTAGCTATTTTGTATTTTGTATTTGCATATCAATTTATAGAGTCAAAGCAATTGTATCAATATTTTATTAAACTTGGTGAAGACTTGTGAACGATTCAAAAAATTTCATGACCTAGTTTCCCCTCCAAAAACAATTTTCCCTCTCACTCACTACCAACTTTACTTAGAAGAGTGAAATTTTTATGTGTTGATGATTTGGCCCCACTATAGTGTGGAAAACTATAAGCGGAATTTTCATAATTTTTTTTACCTTTCATCACATTTCGAAGACGATACCCCCTCCCCTCCCCCTACTCAACCTCTTTTACTTCAACGTTGGGTATAAGAATGGATTTGAATTATCTTATATATTACTGGCCCTTGTAGTCTTGTGGAGTTCATATTTTTCAAATTTGAGGATTTTGAGATTCCTCAAACTTGCCTCAAATTTTGACCATCCGCCATTTTGGGTACATTTTGACCTGGGTTCAAGGATTCGTGTTGTTTGATTCAACTAAGTCAAGAGACGAAGCTCGAGTTTCCTAATTGGATTTCGTGAGGGGAAATGAACATCTGAGGACATTTTATGTCTTATAATTTCCTCAAAAACCGGTTTTCGCCTTAATTTACCTCCTGAATAACTTATGGAATCGAATTTTGGATACGTTAGTGTTCTCGACTTACTCCATCGTATGACTCCAAGATCGCAAATTTTAAGGCTTCGTAGGTCTTTTTGGACCTCCTCAAAATTTGAGTGAAGTGCCATTTTGAGTGGAATCGAAAATCGGTGAAAAATATATTTAGTGATTCTTATGATCATCTGCTACGTAAATTTTGAACGATTTTCGCGTATATCTTCTACTTGTATTTTCTGAGAAGAGTAATAACATTATTTATACATTTTGTAATGTAAATTGACCTTCCGACCATGAATGGTTAAGAACGTGAAGTTGAGATCCCCCTCTTTCCCTTCTTCCAACACAGAGGTCGTAATAGCTTGGTTGTCCATAAAAAACTCGTCTAAAAAATGGCCGGAATTATTGCGAACGTTTCCCCTCCCCCGAGCGAGTATCCATGGGAATTCAATTAGGCGCGAATAATTAATTGATTCGTATCGTACGGACGAGTCTGGTATTGAGAGGCGAAGAGCGAAGTCTCACGCGCCGCTGTACGAAGCGTTAAAATAGTTATTTTATGGAGTATAAGAAGCCGTCATCGGGACGTTTAAAATGAGATTTAAGGTTCGCGTTGTAGGTTGCGGCGACGTTAAACTTTTTTTTTATTACATTCTCGTCCATTTGTCGGCTTTCGGATACATAAAAAAAGCCTTTTAAAACGTTCCTCTCTTCGTATACTATACGCGAACGAGTATATAAGTAGAAGACGTATGGAAACAGGCTTATTTTCCATTTTTATCTAGAGAGAGAACGATAGAGAAGAAAACGTAATCAGTCGTCGAGGCTAAATGAATGACAGATGGTTGAACTGGGCATGCCTCTAGTTGGATTTTTTTTAACCGAGTGATGTCTGTTTTTCGTTCGAAGCGTTTTTTCGCCGCTCTTCGGAATTCCAGCGGGCCGCTGCGTTTTCCCTAATGGTACTGTGTTCGATGATATCGTTACGTAGGGTTCGCGAAGTTTTAATTAGCCCCGCTAGATGGAAGAATGAACCGATTCACCTGCTGTAGTGGCGCGAGTCCGGAGACGTTATGCAGGTATAACGTTAGATCGTTGAGATGTCAAATAGGGGTGTTTTTTATGCTGCTATTTGGCTCGAAGTGGCACTACGCGTATGGTTTCCTTCCATTCCCCTTGCCGAGTTTTTGACACGTTTTAAATGCAGTTTACCGAGAATTTGTCAACGTTGTAAATCAATCAAGGTGATAGAAGCGTTTTCGCGGCAGGGGAGGGTCGACGATGGATGTTGGATGGTTTTTCTGAAGTGGAATAGCGGGAAGGGAAAGAGGGGCAGGAATTTCCGAAGTGCGGATTGACGATGGGTTTTAAATGGTTTGCACTTGGAGTCGATTTTCAAGGAGAGTAGGTTTTCGTCGAATTTCAACTGTGGTGAATGCCTGGAAGTTTTTTTTCGGTGACTTAAATTTGGCCAATTTATTTTCTTTTTGTGTGATAGATCGCGTTGAGGAATTGTTTTATTCGATTAGTGGGACAGAAAAAAATATTTTTTTCGTCGAAGAATACTTTACCACGTGAGAATTTTTTTAGATTAATTTTTACATCTTTTGAATTTAATTTTTTTTTTGTTTTTTCAATAGCTTAAATTATTACATATTTTTCCAAAGAAATGTTTTAGTTTTTCATGATCTTCTGAATACGATTGAGAAATTCAGATTTTTTCAGTTTTCTCAATAATAAGTTTGTATCATCGAAAATTGAGGTGGAATGAGTCATGATCATGTCCTTGTAATTATATCATTTTAATTTTCTTAAAGTATTTTTTTGATTTTTTTTTTAGATTTTTTCACAATTTCGCTTTTTTTTGGTTCATATTATGCTACATACTTATTATGTTTAATTAATTGCTAATTTTATTTTATTTTTTTAAATTTTAAATTTTATTTTTTCTAATTGGAGTCATTATTTTATTTTTTGTTGGTTTATACACTTTATTTTTATTTCGCACAGTTCTAGGCGATAATGAAGACAATGCATATGGGGCAAGTTTTTTAGGTCTTGCCATCCTGAATTTTTGCTAAGAAATGAAATATTTGAAAAAGAGCTGAAATGTGATGCCAAAAAATTGATAATATCTAAGAATGAAAAAAATGAGAAGAGTCCAAAAGAAGTCGAGGCATTAAAAATTGTTTAAAAAAGAAAAATAAAAAATTAGAAAAATATACAAAAACGAAAAATTTACAAAAATTAAGTTGTCTAAAAATGAAAAATTCAGCGAAGTCTAGAAAGAACATTGAAGAATGTAAAATGATTCAGGAATTTAAAAAAAGTACTGTGTTCTCAAAATGAAAGACTTCCAGAATTAAGGCAAAATTTAAAGGATGAAGGATATGTTGAAAAATTCCCAAGAATGAGCAATTATACAGAAACGAATCCACTCAAAAATCCTAAACTATGTAAAAATGTTCAAGAATGAAAATAAAAGTCGTCAAAAATGAAAAAATGTTCGATAAAAAGGCCCGTCTAAAATGAAAATGTCTAAGAATAAAAAGACGATAATTTAAAAAAAATATTCAAGAATGAAGAAGCAAAAAATCTCAAAAATTATGACTAGAAAGTTTTTTTAAACTTAATAATGAAAGTGATTAAAAAAAAGGAAAACTCAATTAAGTCTAAAAAAATGTCTAGAAGCAAATAAAAAGATGAAAAGATGTTGAAAAATTGTAAGAAGTCAAAAGATTTACCGAAATTAACTTGTCTAAAAATGGAAAAAGTGCGAGAAAAATGTCTAATAATGAAAATTTTTAATAGATGAAAAATATCCCAAAAATAAAAAATCATTTAAAATGTAGGAAAATATCAGAAATAAAAAAATGTCCAGAAATAAAACAGATTTCAGAATGAAAAAAAAAAATTTGTAAAAAATTAAAAAATATACGCGAATAATAACATTTAAATGTAAAGAAATGTTGTAAGCAAATTCTAAAAAAAAAATCTTCAAAATGAAAAAATTGGAAATGCTTGCAAAAAATCCAAAAATTAAGAAAATGTCTGAAAATGAAAAATAATTCAAACATAAAAAATGTAATAAATCTTCAAAATTAAAAAAAAAAGGCAAATACGAAAATATTTATCGATGAAAGTATGTCTAAGCAAAGTCCACAAAAGAAGGATATTTTCAATATGAGAAAATGAGATAAGATAGCAATAAATCTAAAAATAAAAAAATCTCTAAGAACAAAAAATGATTTTAAAAAAATTTAAAAATGTCTAGAAGTAATATTATGAAAAGAAATTAACATTTTCCATAAATTAAAAAATATACAGGGATGAAAACGTCTAAAAGTAAAGAGATGTCATAAACAAATTTTATTTGAAATAAAAAAAAAAAAAAAAGAAAAATGAAAAAATTGGAAAAGTGAGTCATAAAAATTCAAAAATGAAATGATGTCTAAAAATAAAAATTGCTACAAGTATTGAAAATGTAAAAAACCCTAAAAAATAAAAGAATGTGATAATGTTTAAAAAGTAATAAATATCTGCGGAATGTCTAGAATTTTATTATTTTTTGTATTTGATTATGGTCATGTACTGATATGAAAACATTAGAAAAATTACCAAAAAATCCAAAAACGTGTAAAATAAAAAATCATTAAAAATTTAAAGGGATGAACATTCGTTGTAAATTTAAAAATTATACTTATATGAAAAATGTCTAAAAATGAAAGAATGTCTCAGAAACAAAAACAAATTTAAATGATAAAGTATTTCTGATGAAAATTTATTCAAGGATAAATGAGTTGTGCCAAAAAAGACCATTTTGAAAATTTTTCGTTGAGAGCTTTTAAAGAAAAAAAATCCAACTACCAGTTCAAAAATCTCTCTGTCATCGCCCATTCACGTTCTTTATTAATACATTAATATATCTAATATAATCATCAAGAGTAATGTTAAGTTTATCGATAAAACCTTCACAACCTCAAACCTACTCCTCATGCATCACAAATCTACGATACTCCAAAGGCGGAGATTTTCAGCTTTATTAATCGACGAACGCATTCCATTCCTCTAATAAACGCAGAATATTAATTAGATGGTCGTTTAAAAGCCTCCTCGGGGACGACAGCGGCGCAGTCGCGACTCGGAAATGTCTCCTGACAGTTCACACTTTTACATACGCGTCGCCGCTAGTTATTCGAGATAGATTTATTTGTTTTTTTCGGGTCGACTTTTAAAAGATCGAGCGTACACGGTACGTACGCCCATTTATACGACATTAATTAACGGAAATGTTCGCGCATATGTGAGAAGCAGAGGAACTGGAAGGCTGTTGCGGTTATGTTTCAAAGGCGCGTTTACAATTTACGAGGTTCAGTGGGTGTAGAAGAGAGGGTCAAATGGTAGTTATATCAATTACAGAGCCTCAGTGGTATATGAATTGATAATGTTGCTGCAAAAGGAGTTGAGGAATTCGGAATTATTTTTTGAAACGATTTTCTGGGTACATTAGAAAATATACGATAGGAATTATTGGTTGAATTTTCTGAAGTCTTAGTGAAATCAAGCTGGAGCTATAGAGCGTTACAATATATTGCTTTAGACGACGATCGACGACACCTCGTGTGCGTATATATTAAGTATCCATTATCGATGAAATCAGTAAACCTAATACTCGATGTTTGAACGTACATTATATAGATGGAGGTTAGCCGTTGATATATTTGTGTAAATCTCGCTCGTTAGCCGGATAATATGCATTTCGCGCGTCCTAGCTTCGTCTACAGAGGGCACGATGCATCGGGGCGGTGATTCTTTATCATTATCACATAATTTACGACACAGGACACCTTATTCTCGTATATACTTATATGCGTACACGTTGGTACCGTTCGTCCGTCGTAAATATTCGAGAAATGACTCATTAACTTCACCGTATAGTTCGCGACGTTGGTCTAGTTAAGCGGCGAACGGTGGTGGCGCGGAGAGCAGGGTACGTCTTTCATCTTTTGCTTAAGTCAGCCCCTATTAACATATTTCAAGAAATGTAATTTTTCTCGACGAACGGTTGATAATAAGAGGAGAAAAAAGAAACGAAGAGGAAGTCGTCGCCGGGGTTATTTATAAAACTCGTCGAGATGAAAAGACACGAAGACGACGACGCGAGCATGTGTACGAGAGCGCGGGCATTATGTAGAGCGAGTCGTTAATTATAAAACGACGGCGTACGAGTAGCGGAATTAATTCGTACTTTGTAATTTTTTAATTTTCCGCCACGACTAATTTATCGGCGTGCGTGCGTTTTTCGGTACGCCGTTCACCGAGTACGTATCGCCTTATGCAAACGTATAGGTGCGAGATGAGCGAACGATGACTGGTGAAAAACGCGAGATGGAGTGGATGGCGTACGAAAGGCGTATTATGAATAAGCGATGACAAGTTAAAATACGATAAGTTTGAATAATTATGCCGGACGCGTCCACGTACACGAGGTAACAATAACGCCAGGTTAAATATAACGCCTGTGGACGCCGTGTCGCGTAATACGCCGTCCATGGTGTAGGCGGTTCGGTAGATCGCGCAGACAGCTACTCGCTGAGGTAATCGACGATTTCCTGGCGAACGCGTTCGAAGTCTCGATGTATTCCATATGGAACTTATCGGCGAGATTTGGGCTGCAGATGAGACACAGGTGAATAATTTCCGATGAGGTGATCGAACCTGTCGCCGCGGTGAGACTTCTAAAAATGTAAAATGGGAGAGTGTGTATTTTTAAACTAAATTGTATCAGTAATCAGAGTTGGTAAAATGGTATAAGTGAGCATAATGTGTTCTCTGTTACGAAGAAATGGCTATGTACTATACTTTGGCATAGGTGATGTAAATTAAATTCAATCTCAATCATAGTTAATTAATTGGAACTATAAAATATATCACTTCTGAACTCTGAGGCATTTTTAAATAACTTTATTTACTTACTAATAATTGCCAGCCCAATAACATTTTTAGGATTATATTTTTGAAACATTGATTTTTTGAACCTTTTACCGAGTCCCTTCAATTTCGACAATAGGCAAGATTTTTTCATGATATTTTTTGTCGTAAATAACAAGTACAGTTGGGGTTAGTTTTGTATTTTCAAAATTCCCAGTTTTTCCTATCTGTTGCTTTTCATGAGAAATGTTAGAGCTCCTTCAAATTCGACAATAGGCAAAATTAATACATGACCACACTTGATTTTTCTCTTTCCATTTTGGCTTGTATAATTTTTCGGGACCTTCAATTTCAATGGTACGCAAAATGTGTATGTAACATTTTTTGTTACTAATAAGAAGTACCCGGAGATTCGCGTTTGTATTCTCAAAAATTTTTGTTCTTCCACCTCCGTTTCTGTGTTTAGTTTTTTTAGTTCCTTCGATGTCCGAGATAGGCAAAATTTGTAAATGGCTTTTTTACGGTAAATGACCAGGTCAATGAAATTTCGCGACTGTATTCTCAAAATCTTCATTCCCCCTCCCCTACTTTGTGGCACAAGTCTTCTAGCTCCTTCAATTTTGATGATAGGCAATATTCCTAAATAATCTTTTTTAATGGTAATTGGAAGTCCATTAAGATTTCATGATTATGTGTTTTCCAGTATTCTTCTTGGGTACTCCGCTTTCATTTGAAATTTTTGAGTGCCTTCAGTTTCAACGATAGGCAAAATTGGTAGTCAGTCTTTTTTATTGCAATTACTTACTGCAATATGATTGGGTGACTATGTTTTCAAAGCATTTAATTTTTTTCCTTCTTCGGTAAATAGTTGTTTGGCCCCTTCAATTTCAACTGTAGGCAAAATGTGTGTATAACTTTTTTTGTCGCAAATAATTAGCATAATAAGATCCTATGAATATATTTTCGGAAATCTCAATTTTCACGCTTCCCCTTGGGTGTGCTATATTTTTAGCCCCTTCGATTTCGACAATAGGCAAAATCTGAACGATCTTTTTTTTACTAAGAATTGCCAAGATTTTTACGCGATCTTTTTTGTTACATATGGTAAGCTTATTGGGATTCGGTGACTATATTTTTAGAAATTCTAGTTTTTTCCCCTCCCCCTCTTCGATGCATGAGTTTTTTAGCCCTTTCAATTTTGATGATAGGCAAAATTTGTATAAATCGTTTTTTGTTACAATAACGAATATTATGATATTTGTTAATTATGCTTTCAAAACCAGTCATTTTTCTCATATATCTACTTTCATTAAGAATTTTATGGCGCGTCCAATTTTGACGATAGAAGACAATTTGTTCCTGAAACCTCTCTCCTTACAAAGAAATGATGATTAAAACAAATCTTATGGTATAAAATTTTCCAAAAAAAAAAAAAAAAAAAAAAGGAGATACTCGTGGCAAGGAAGATCTGACGTTTGATGAACAGTCCAGAATAGTCTTAATTCTAATTTACGTATAAATTTCTAATTCGTTCAATTCAATGATTAGCTTCGAGCTGCTGGACTGTGCAAGTTATTGCGTACTCGATTAGTGACATAAATACCTATAACGTGTCGACCGCTTCTTCCGGGGCCCATGCGGAGGTATCTAGTCTACGGTGGACATTCTTGACCTTCGTTATGGGCTCGATTACGACACGCGAACGTAATAAAGATGGGAAAAAGCTGGGCCGGAATAGTGGGCGCGTTACCGTTAAACTACGAATATCGGCGAAATATCAACGCCGGGGCCGGGCAACCGGTTGCACGCGTCCGAACTCGGCGATCCCAAGACGATCGATCGGTATGAACGACCGAGCGAGCGGAATATACGACGACGAATAATCTATAGGGGTATCGTATAGCCGTATAAATTTCGCAGTCGATTAATTTATCATACGACTCGTTCGGTATATACGTAAGAAGCGCCTCGCGATAAATAATAATTTTTATATTAAGGAATGGACGGAAATAAAGAGAGAGAAAAAAATCATTAATAATTATTACATTATGTTACAGGTTAACAGGAGGTGCG
Source organism: Phenacoccus solenopsis (assembly GCA_009761765.1). Taxonomy (NCBI): domain Eukaryota; kingdom Metazoa; phylum Arthropoda; class Insecta; order Hemiptera; family Pseudococcidae; genus Phenacoccus; species Phenacoccus solenopsis. The sequence goes on along the minus strand of CM019754.1, from coordinate 30,421,947 downwards.
TCAGCAGGAGGTACTGGAGATCTCAGCGGTTTTCTGTCTCGGCGGGGGGGTGTATTACCAGTGCCGCCGCCGCCGCCCCATCCCCCCGCCGATTTTCCACCGTACACGATAGCCTACATGGAGCATCTGTACTCGTTGGCCACACCAACGTCGACGTCTTTACACGGTAAGTCGAACGAGCGTAATGGATGCGAGTTTATGGCGATATATCGCGTGTAAAAAAAACAGCCACTAGGTGATTTATACGTGGAAGCCGGATGATCGCGATTCTTAGTGTCGTGGCGCGGGTTCTGGACGAAGGTTTGGTGTTGTTTGTGAAATGATTTACAGTATGCAGGGTATTAACGTGATATCTGATTCATTGAGTTGTTACCGAGAGTACCTTTGTGTGGGTTTGATATACCTTCTGGTAGTGCTAGTGAGATGTACAGTTCTATGTAATATGATTCTCTCTCATCGAAGATTACCATTTGGCATTTGGCAAAACAATTCTTTCATATCACTGATGGGCTAAGATTTTTCGAACTAATCATTGATTGTATGGAGATTATTTTAGCTACAACTTCTCTTGATAATTTAGAAGGAACTCTATGCAGATTGCTTCAAAACTGCTTAGTTTTTGAGATTGATTAGACGCGATGTCACATAAATAATATTTATTTCCTTCTTGTATAAATGAAGTGAAATTTGATTAGATTTTGGAGTTGATCGAACTCACGTGATAAGATCTTAATGAGAAGAACAAAGTAAATTCCAATGGATCTATATGAAATTTTGAAGGTATTAAAATTGTTAAACATCTGGCTCAATAAATAATTGAATGAATTTTTGTGTCGAAAAAACATGAGGTAACGTGATATGACTTCAGACAGCAGACGTGATTTATATTATTCGTTTACAAAGTCATAAAATAACGATTCACAATTGTTTATGAACCATTATGATGGAATCGTATACAAACGATTCATTTTAACCGAATCGTTCGCGACCGAATTTCGATTTTTTTACAATTAGTATATATATGTATGATTGTGTGAGACGAATCGTTCTCAGATTACTCGTTTGAATTAAATCATTCGCAAACGCTTCATTTTGATCAAATCGTTCGCGACCGAAATCCAATTTTTTACGATTTTTATATCTGTGTTATGGTGTGAGACCAGTCGTTCCCAGATGTTTCATTTGAATCAAATCATTCGCAAATGGTTCATTTTGATCGAATCGTTCGCGACTGAAATTCAAAAATTTAATGCGATTTGTATACACTCTGGTGTGATGGTGTGTGACGAATCATTCGCAAATGCTTCATTTTCACCAAGTTACTCACCAGCCAAAATGCCAAACTCATAGAATTATGTCTGTGTGATGGTGTGACACGAATCGTTCGAGAACAAAATGGAAAATTTTATGCGATTATATTATCTGTGTGATGATGCGATGCAAATGATTCGCTAGTGAGAATCGTTCCCGAATGAAGTGCTACAAAATATGATCTCTGTATCTATGGAATAGAGCAAGGTGAATCGTTTGCAGAAGTATCATTTTGAAAAATTATTTTCAAATGATTCATTTTGATGAAATTGTTGGCGACCGAAAAGCTAAAATATGATGCAAATTCTGTGTGAGTCGCGCTAATTCTGAGACCGCGTAAGTGCCATTTTGACGAAAATGACACGGACGTTAACTATAATACCTGGATATTTGGCTGCGTGTAAATAAAACGGTTCTGAAATAGAAATATAAGCCACGCCCACCGCAACGTTGCTTTAAACAGTATTAAAATTCAAAATTATAAGCCACCACCACCGCAACGTTTTGCGATCAGCCAAATATCCAGATATTATAGTTAACGTCCGTGGAAAATGAGTTTTCTTTCAGTGTTGCCTTGCTTTCACAATTCTCTACTGATGAACTATTTGAGTTGCCCAAAATTTCATCCTTAAAAGCTTTAAAAATTGAATTCTGAAACCGCGTACGCGGCAATTCACCGAAATCTGAATCTCTCTACTGTTTTTCATTCAGAGATATGCCAAGTTCAGAACTTCGTTCAGTTCAGTTCATTTTCCAAAAAAAAAAAAAAAAAAAAAAAAATAGAAGTTCAAGTTCTGTTCAAGTTCACTTTAAAAAATCAAAGTTCAATTTCAGTTCAGTTCAGTTCATTTTTGAAAATTGCGAAGTTCAGTTCAGTTCACAAGTTGATTTTAAAAATAATGAATTTCAGTTCAGTTCAAAAAAAGTCAAAGTGCACGAACTGATCGAGTGAACTTGGTACATCTCTGCGAAAGATAGCATAGCACAGAGAGAAGAAAAACCCTAAAAAAAGAACTGAACTTGATGAACTTTGTTCATTGAAAAAAAATGAAGTTCAGTTCAGTTCAAAATCTTTTTGTTCTACAAAATTATAAGTTCAATTTCGGTTCAGTTCAGTTCAGTTCAAGAAAAGGTCAATGTTCACGAAGTGAACGAGTGAACTTCCAAGTTCAAAAGTGAACTTGGCACATCCCTGTAATTTTATCTCTCCTATTAAATTTGCTTTTTGGCACTTACGCAGTCTTCGAATTAGCGTGACAGGTGTGATATGTATATCTGTGTGATAGTGTAATACGAATCGTTCGCGAAAGATTTATTTTGATCATTCGCAAATGATTCATCCTGACCGAATCAATCGCGAAATGCGAAAATTTTATGCAATGTCTATATTATACATGTGATAGTGTGAGGCAAATCATATGTTGAAGATTCATTTTGATCGTTCACAAATGATTCACTTTGACCGAATCGTTCGTGACCGAAACGGGAAAATTTGATTTGTTTGATAGTGTTAGTTGAATTGTTCGCAGAAGATTCATTTCAACTGAGCAGTTCGCGAATGATTCATTTTGACCCGAATCGTTCGCGACCGAATTAGGAAAATTTGATAGAATTTGTATTCCTGCGTGATTGTGTGAGACGAATACTTCTCAAAAATCATTTGTATCGAATAGTTCGCCATCGAATGTAATAAAAAACCCATTTTCTCTATAGTATCTTATAGTTTGATTTATTATATTTAAATTTAATTTAGTTGAATTTTAATTGATCCTACGAATCATTTTATCGCATTATATTTCGAGTACAATGTAACGTTTGAAGAGGGCGAAAAGAATAACCAAAAGCGAGTACATATTTCGGTGAATACAACGCTTCAGTAGCCCAGTTCCGTTTCCTTTTGAACCGATTTGATCAACGACGACGGCAGCTGATAACGATCCGTGCCTTTTGATGGGGTTAAAACGCGCTCATTAATACGCCGAAGCAGCGTCGAGTTACACTCGTCTATATTTCGAACCACTTAAGCATTTCGTGTACGTGGTCGCATTTCGAGAAGACGTAAGACGAGGATACTTGGAATGGAATATGGCAGAGAGTGTGGTACCGCGAAGCGAAGATACTGGGAGTAATGTGGCGTTGTATGGTTCTGTAACCATATACGCGTTATACGAAAACCGTATCACGCTGTTAACATGCTCGCTCGCTGAATGAGATTACAATATGAGGGCGCAACGAAGAATAAAACGAAAGGTACGCGGTGGTATGACCGAAATAAGAAAGCACCATGGTGTAATGGAGATGAACTATACACGAAAAGGTCACGTGAACTAAGGGCTCCTCGCGAAAATCACCCTCCAAGTACACGACGATGGGAGGCAGCTCATACAGGTGCGTTAGCGTATATAGGTGAACGACTTACTCGAATGATTACATCGGTGCGGAGACTCGACAGAGCGTATTCGTCATCGCCTTGTCACCGCTCACTTATCGTTACTTCGGCGGGGTAAAAGTACACGTTTAAATCGTGACCATATTATTCACGATGGATCCGGTATATGTGTACGAAAAAACACGCGCAATTAACATTCCGCGGGAGGGTTAAGAGGTGAAACATTTCAGCCGATCTGTTTACTATATCCTGCGCACCGCCCTTTTCTTCCGCGTGTACATTCAGATACGAGTACGAGTATCTTATAATACTTTGGCCTGTTAAACGGCGAGAGATACCCGCATCTTCGTGTCATCCTTACAATAACGTGCTGCTGTGGCTGCAAAACAATAGACCACGAAATGCTGCGGGATATGTGTTATAGCGTCGCCAGACGATACGTGATTATCGTGCGATTATCATATTGCCGTTGCGACGCGTACGTTATCGGGGCGAGACGCGACAGCACGTTTTACGGGTACATCGTCGTTTCTGCACGTTCATTCGGGATGTACCTTGTACAATGTACTAGGTAGAGGCTTGCAGTGTCCGAACCTCTAGGTACCTGGGTTTGGTTTTTTACCTCTTCTTCGTATTAATTAGCGCGTGCAATTGTGGAAGTGTCGGGAAATATGTACGCACGTGTATTAATTTTTATGTGTACCGAGCACCTAGCACCTACTACCCGGTGATTGTTTCCGTGTGTAAGTACGCGTGACAACGTCGTAATGGGAGAAGCGGATTTTGATGGTATCGTACTCCATTTTGGAAAGGTTTCTCGACCAAGGTTGATGTACTGGGCGACGAAGCTGTCAGGTTATTACGTGAGATTTTCGACGCTTTAACCAAATTCAGTTGGTATGCATATCTACTACGAGATAAAAATATTCTTCCTCATGTTTCAAGAAAAAGACTTTCAAAGGGCAATTTGAGCGTGCATTAAAAGCAAGAATTTGAAATCGAAGTTGAATTGGATATATTTCTGGAAGTAACTCCGTAATCAGATGGAATCAACTAGCATTTTCTCTTCAAAACTAACGTAATAAATTTTCCGACCTACAAAAATTCAAATAATGCCCATTCAAATGCAGTGCCAGATAATTTTGAAGTTTTGCGCAGCGTGCACTTTACCACGTAGAGCCCCTCTCCTACCCTTGCATAGATGTAAGCATAGGGCTTATTAACTCCCTCCCCGCTATTGAAGGTTGCACATGGTCACTACTGCTATTAAATATAAATTGAATTTATTTGAAAATTTTAATTATATGTATTAAAAAATACACTCACATGAAATGTATGTACTTGAAATTAATAAAAAAAAAAAAAAAACAAGAAAAAACTATAACTCTTCAAAAAACATTACCTACCTAAGTAAAATCCCATTTTAACTTTAGAAAAAATCCGCTATCCGTAAAACATTCATCATCAACTCCCGAAAAATAAACTGTCCGTAAAAAATCCGGTTTCAACTCCGGAAAGAACCAATATCCGTATAAGATCAGGTTTTAACTCCAAAAAAAATATACAATACCTAAAAAATTTACCATTAATTCAGGAAAAGTCTGTTATCAGTTAAAAATCAGGTTTCAACTCCTTAGAAGAAATCCACTATTGGTAAAATATCTAGTTTCAACTCCAGATAAAATATGGTGTCCATAAAGAACTCGCTACAAACTCCGAAAATTTACTATCTGTGAATAAATCCGATATTACATCCAGAAAATATATGTTATATATAAAAATTCACCATCGACTCCAAAAAAATACACCATCAGTAAAAAATCCGCTATTGACTCCGGCAAAAAATCAGCTACCCGTAAAAAATCCGATATTAACTCCGAAAAAAATATGCTAGCTGTGAAGAATCCGTTACCTACTCTGAAAAAAAATCCGCTATACGTAAAAAATCCGGTCTCTGCTCTGAACAAATCCGCTATCTGTGAAAAGTCCACTTTGAACTCCGGAAGTATCCGCTATCTGTAAAAAATCCAGTTTCAACTTCGAAAAAAATGTGCCATCTGTAAAGAATTCTCTATCAACTTTGAAAAAAAGTCCTCTAATACGCCATCCACTCCGTCGAAAAATCTTCTATCCGTAAAAAATCCCTCAACGTTGAGAAAATCCGCTATCCGTAAAAAATCCGATATTAACTCTCAAAAAATAAATAAGAATCTGCTACCAACTCTGGAAACAAATCCTCTATCTGTAAAAAAATCGATATTACTTCAGGAAAAAAAAACCATCAACTCCGCCAAAAATTCTCTATCCGTAAAAAATCCTGTCTCAATGCTGAGAAAATCCTCTATCCGTAAAAAATCTAGTCTTAACTCTGAAAAAAAAAAGTTACTTATCTGTAAGAAATCTACTTTCAGCATCGGAAAAAATCAGCTATCAACTCCGGAAAAAATACACTATCCGTAAAAAGTCTGATTTCAACTACGGAAAAACACGCTATCCGTAAAAAATTCGGTGTCAGCTCTGGAAAAAATGCGCTATCCGTAAAAAAATCCGGTTTCAACTCTGAAAAAAAAAATATGGCACTTATCTGTAAGAAGTCTAGTTTCAGCATCGGAAAAAATTAGCTAACAACTCCGGAAAAACCTGTTATCCGTAAAAAATCCGGTTTCAACTTCGAAAAAAATACACTATCCGTAAAAAGTCTGGTTTCAACTCCGGAAAAACCAATATCCATAAAAAATCCGGTTTCAACTCTGAAAAAAATACGCTACTTATCCGTAAGAAATCTAGTTTCAGTATCAAAAAAATCCCCTATCAACTCCCGAAAAAATATACCATCCGTAAAAAGTCTGGTTTCAACTCTGGAAAAACCCGCTATCCGTAAAAAATTCGGTTTCAACTCCGGAAAAGATACACTATCCGTAAAAAGTCTGATTTCAACTACGGAAAAACCCGCTATCCGTAAAAAATCCGGTTTCAGTTCTGGAAAAAATGTGCTATCCGTAAAAAAATCCGGTTTCAACTCCGAAAAAAAAATATGCTACTTATCTGTAAGAAGTCTAGTTTCAGCATTGGAAAAAATCAGCTATCAACTCCGGAAAAATACATTATCCGTAATAAGTCTGGTTTCAACTCCGGAAAAACCCACTATCCGTAAAAAATTCGTTTTTAGCTCCGGAAAAAATACGCTATCCGTAAAAAGTCTGGTTTCAACTCTGGAAAAACCCGCTATCCGTAAAAAAATCCGGTTTCAACTCCGAAAAAAAATATGCTGCTTATCTGTAAGAAGTCTAGTTTCAGCGTTGGAAAAAATCAGCTATCAACTCCGGAAAAATACATTATCCGTAATAAGTCTGCTTTCAACTCTAAAAAAACCCGCTATCCGTAAAAAATCCGGTTTCAACTCCGGTAAAAACCGCTATTTATAACTAAAATCGTTAAAATAAATAAAATTTATTTTAGTTGAATATTTATGTATATTAAGGCTGTCGAGCAACAAAAAATAAAGTTATTAAAACAAAAAAAAAAAAGTATTCTAAACATTTTTTGTCTTATTTTTGAACTGGAGCTGCTTACGAATCTTGTATTGTAACTATGAAAACCTATTTCATTTTTCGCAAATTTGCACTCGATTTTTGCGTCCTAGAAATTCTGCGCACCACGCACGTGCACTCCGCGGATGTCCCTAAAAGTATCGCTGTTGAAGTGAATAGGCGTCTTCCTTAGCAATTGATAATATGAAAATTTTCGTTAAAAAAAAGCGGCTATCTTCAAATAAAAATAAAACATTAATTTTTACGTATTATTTTATTAACGAGTTATTCTCCTGCCTATTCTAATGAATTGAAATTTCATATAAAATTTTTTAATTGAAAGTAGTATAGCTAATATTGAGCAGAAAATTTGAGGGTGATAAAAAACTAATACAGAACAGAAAAAAATAAAATAAAATAAAATAGTAATTAAAAAAAACAGCATTTTGAAATTCTAAAATAGCTAAAAATGCTAATTTTTCAACAAAAAAAAAAAATCTTGAAATTTCTTCAGCGCACAATAATCTAAAACAGCTAGAAAAACTAGAAAATACTCTAGTTGGAATCATCGTAACGTATTCCTATTGAGTAAAATATTCCATCTATTCGTTTACCGCCGATTCCGTAATATACGATATTTACGCGAAAGGGAACAGAGGGACGTAGAGAGGCACATTAACACTATGCTCGGTTCGGCTATACGCGTATTTATATCGCGTTTACGACTTCATCTATTTTTATTGCGGTTGTATTCGGTACCGCGAGATGAGATACGATTACACGGCGCGGCCAGGCTGCGCTAATTGGTAATTTAAATTTCTCGCGTCATAATGCATTTTTATTTGGTGCTTATGGACGCGACGAATGGCGGTCTATCGTGTATTGGTTTCGACCGGAGCCAATGGGTGTTACGTTGTACCTGTGATCGAATAATGGAGTATCTTAATCGCTTCCAGCACCATAGCAGCGTTTTTGATTACACGTGTATCCGGATTCGGATCGAAGATATGGATAAAATGAACGACCGCTCGAGATGGGAGGAATTCGTGTGGAAACTATCGGACCGAGTGCACGAATTTTTTTCAATTTAGTCCAGCTCGAAGCCTCCGCACTCGGTGACCGATTTAGACTTAATTAAAAGCACGCCTCCATCGTCGAATGAAGGAGTTCGAAAAAGTCGCTTTCGTTATCGTGCGTTGACATTGGTAACGAAGTGAAAATAGCATCGGCAGGCACCGCTGTATGTACATAGATAAGATATCGGAAACGGTGTATTTGGAATTCATTAATGGCTGGGCGAAGGGGCGGTGTCGACAACTCCGTGCAATCGTAATGTCAATATTGAATAAGTATTTAATGGGTATTTAATCGCGTGCCCACGTTCACGGAAGTCGAACTGGAATCGAACCAATTTAAAGATAGCGTTGCAAAACCACGTACACTCGGAAGCTGGGTTCTTCCATTAAAAATTAAACTACGTATCATCGAAGGTATTGGCGTCTGAGAACCCAAAGATGATCAGAAAAAACGCCAGCATTGGTCCGAAGACGGAAAAAACCAACATTAGAACCACTGGTCTTGGCCGGAGCGCAGGCAAGGAGGAGGTATAGACACGAAATACGCGTAAAGAAGGGCGGCGGACCGCGGGCTATCTATTCTCCTTAATCGCGTCAATAAGAAGAAAATAATGACTTCATCTGGAGCTTCTCTCGGCTATTGTATTGCTTTCGAACAGGTTCGGCTGTATAGCTCAGGGTACCCCGCCGCATCGAATACTTTCTCGGGTTATATGGACCAGGAGGGCGCGAGGAGGTCGTATACTGTATAGGTAAAACTGCCTACTAACGTATCTATTAAAGGTGAAGAGGTTGTACCGTGCATGATTTCCGTTGCTAATTCACCGAGATATATAATTCGTTTTAAATTGAGAGAGTAAGAGGCACCGTCCGAGGGTTACGAAAACCGAGGGGGAAATACGCAACGAAAACCATTCCAAGTTAAACCAGTTACCACGCCAACCTGTTCCCGTGCGGCTCAAATGGATCGATTTTCTTATAGTCTAGTCGCTTAATTATTGTCATAAATCATTGGTGGCGGCGTTGTGTGTTTAATTTAAATTATCTAATTTCTCTGTTCCAGGTTTAACATTTCCCGGCGATTATTTGCCGCCGCGCTCGTTATCGGAGTTGCCGCCGTCCTCGTCCATCGGTAGCTCGGAGTTGTTGTTTTCGCTGGATGGTACGTGTGTCGTTTTAGTAATTAAGAGATTGAGGCGCGCAAATCGAACGCATTTCATACGCTAAGTGCGAAACCGAAGGAGTACGTTTGAAATTCGAAATAAATATTACAAAAGTAACGCCGCATAGGTTGCAAAACCAAAACGAAACCTCGATGAGTTATGAAAATCGCCAGTGCGTTGAACCGACATGAGATTTTTTATTGGCTTTAATTTCATTTTTTTTATCGACTTGATATTTAACCAAAAGAATAAATGTGTGCCTTCGGGGTCGCCATTATTTTTAACTGGCTTGACCGGTATTGTATTGCTGTGTTTATGTCGACGTTGAAAGCCAGTTGGAATGTTGGCTGTTGTGCCTTAAGAAATCTGTATAGGCAACTTTACGTTTTTGAGTGGCCAACGCATTGCATAGAAGGTTTTCGAAGGCGTTGTGTGAACTGAATAATCTTTTGGAATTTTGACGTCTTCTTTGGTGTTTAAAAAAACTCAGATTATGTCTTAAAAAAAAAAAATTACAAATGTATTGAAGTCTCATTAATTCTGGAAAATAAATTATTTATATATATATTTTTTTAATTTTAAAATGAAAAAAATGATTAATTGGTCGCGTAAAAACCAAAATATTTAAAAAACCATTCCATGGATTTGATAAATCTGAAAAATGAATTTTTTAGATTTTTTTTAAAATTAAAATGAAAAAATGATTAAAAAATAATTAGTAGATCATAAAAACTCAACAGTGGGTAAATGCGTCATTAAAAAAAAAAAAAAAAAAAAAACATTCTAAACAACCATTGCATGGATTAAATAGTTCAAAAAAAATTCTTACATAACATCAATCATAAATACTTTTTTATTTATTACAACTATTTCTGTACTGTCTAGAGCCAGGGGCGTACCGAGGACATTCTTAAGGGGAGGGCGGGAGAGAAAACCATAAATTGCCAACTAATACCATGAAATTTTACCAACTGTTGACTTTTTTTTTTTTTTTGCTCCAAGAAAATAAGATGTTAAATAAGATGTCACAGTCTTGTTAGTCTTCAAAAAATTTAAAAATAGCTGTAATAATACTGCGCAAGTGGTCAAGTTTACCAAATTTACCAACTTTCCAAAATCCAAGGGGGGTACGTCCCTGCTTGTGCGCTATACATGATATAAGTTGGCATCAGTTCGAATTTATTCGAGTTCTTATTTTCCCAAAAGAATTTCAAGTTCCCAATTTTAGCGTTGAACAATTATAAATTTCCCAACTTTTCAAAACACCTGGGGGGAAGCTCCCCCCATCCCCCCCTTTGTTACACCCCTGTCTAGAGCAATTATTACTATAATATTCTTGAAAATAGTCTAAACTGGTTGCTAATATTTTATTTATTTTTCTTGAAGAAATGAAGATAGTGAGTTGATTTAGGCTATTAAAAAATTTTAATTTAAATATTTTTAAATTGAAAAAATGTTATCGAATAATGAAAATCAAAAATTAATTTAGAAGTCTTACTGAAAAAAAAAAAAAATGAAGAGTACTTAAATTTTTCTTCATAATTCAAGTGAGGCAAAATTTAGGACTATTTTTATATATATAACATTTTAGAAAATCATCCCACTCGTATACTCCACTCACTGAATTTCCTCCACTCAACCGCCTTATACCCACTTCTGTAACCCTACTTAAGCACGCCTCTAGCCCAGTGCTGTACATGGCGTCAATCTATAAAAAAAAAAAATTGATAATTTCTTCTTTTCACTCGTTTATATAATTCTGTGTCCAAAATTGAACGATATTCGAAAATCCCTAAAAATCAAACAAGAAATAACTGACAACCCACAAAATATCCGCAACATTTTGACTCTTTTACAACGATGCGGCCTACTCTTTAAAATCTAACCATCCTAGAGGCGGCGTAATAACCAAAACAGTTAAAAACGCCACAAAAAAAAACGTAAAATCCTACTCTGAGTATTATAAAAATAAAAATTAATAAATATGTTAATTTTTTTTTTGAATTTCTTAATTTGATTATTTAAATTAAAAAATATTAACCAATTTTATTCTTTCGTTCTAAAAAAAAGAAAAAAATGTTTTTTCTGTTTTTTGTTTTAAAATATTTTTATAGCAAACATTAATAAGTGCAAATAAATTGAATTTATTTCTGAAAAATTGTAAAATATACGAATTTACTTTTAAATACTTTTGGAAATTTTTTAATATATTATTAATTGAAAAAGCGATTAGATAATTTCAGACAAGTTTTCAATAAATGGAAAATTTGAGAATTGAAAAAACTGAAATTTTCGAATATTTCCTTTTTTTTTTTTTTATTCATTTTAATCAGTCACCCCATATAAGTTTAGCTTTAAGGTCTGAAGATTGTTGGGTTGGTTAAATAAGCGTGCGTATAAATTGTAAAATAATTTTAAATTTACTGTTGAAAAAATAAAATGGAAAAATTTGCATTCGAGAGTTTTTGTGAATTTATTTTTCTGAATGAAAGCATTTGAAACTTGTTTTTTGATAAATCAGTGAATTAAAACTCTGGGGGCGTGGGGGGGGTAGGAGATGACTTCATAGGCCATTTTTTTAAATACCTAAAAAAATCTTATATCCTGATCAAGAAGATAACTTACGATCAGAAAGATCACCCTTCCCCTTCGGTACTGGAAAAAAGTAAAGAATAAAACTCGATGAAAAAATTTGTTCAAATATTTATTGGCATTGCTTAGGTGGTGGTGGTGGTGATGGTGGTGGTTATTGTTGTTGTTGTTTTTTGTAACAATTGGAAAATAAAAATGAAGTATGATAACTCTTGAAACAATTTTTTCGACCAATTATGAAGGAATTTAAAACTTCAAATATGTTCTTTTGAGTTTTAGTGCATTTCGATCTGCTTCTAGCCACAGTAGATGTACATGGAGCGTGAAATGAAAAAAATAATAATAAATATAAAAAAATTATTTAAAAAAGATTTCTGTTTGGGTAACAAGAACCATACAAAAAAAAAATGATAAAATAAGTGTGTTTTTTTTTTAGTTAAAAAATACTTTGAACGCAAAAACCCCGATATAAATAATATTGAATAAATAAATAAAAATTGATCAAGATTTAAAAATTCGAATTTTAATTTTTTTCTTCTTAAAGATTTAGTTGTAAAATGAATTAATTAAGTCGTTGACGTAAACGTGGTGGGGGAGAAAAGGGGAGGTGTTCGCACCATCCGAAATTTTTCTTTCCTATGTGTGTAATTTTAGATAGTATGCATAATAACGTACTAATAATGTAATAAAATTTTCGAAATGTGATAAAAAAAATAAAAACTACAATGATTGGAATTAATTTTAATTTTTACTTACATTTTAAAATCATTTTTATGTTATTTTTTTTCTCTTTTTTTGAAGAGTGGAAAGGAGTTTTTGATGGTGTGGGGTAGGTACAAAATTCCCGGTGGAGTACAGTAGTTATAGTTTATTTCATTATAACATTTGAAAGTTGACCCCCACATCCCATTGCAATAAGTTGTCAACATGCTATACATAGATCATAGATTGCTTCGTAACAATATTATCGTTATTTTTACTGTTCATTAATATAATTTTTCAATTTCCACAGCGTCTAGAATGAGCGGTAGTCCGCGTCCGAATAGCGCTCGTCAGAATCGCAAACGCGCGCTCTCCAATTCGCCTTACTCGGACGCGTTGGATTTAAACTCGATGATACGTTTTTCGCCGGACGCGTTGGTGTCATTGGTTAATTGTTCGCGCAGCTCGAGCACAACCAGCGGCTCGTACGGGCACCTGTCCGCCGGCTCGATCAGTCCGAATTTGAGTCTTCATCGCAGCATGACGCCGCATCTGCAACAACTACACGCTCATCTGTTGCGTTCGGGCGCGCTATTACCACCGTTGTCGGCCCATCAGTCGCCGACTTCTAGTTTATATCATCCTACGTTATCGGCCGCTGATATGGGTATACCGAAGACCGAGGTAAGATGGTGACCGATTAGAAGGTGTATTTTTGCGATACGATGGTGGCTAATTTATTCATACGTTTGGTTGTAGATGTCGCACGATCCTTGCGATAGGATACGAGCTGAAGCTGACACTAGTATGCCGATGATGAATAATAGAAAGGCGTCTAGGATTAAACAAGAGATGAAACAGAATTCGCCCGAGTCTGCTGGCGATTGTAAAGACGAGCCTGATTTCATCGAAACCAACTGCCATTGGAAAGACTGCACTATGGAGTTTCCCACTCAAGAGGATTTAGTCAAAGTAAGTACAAATGAAGGTGTTTGGTTCGTGAGTTCTGGATGGTGTTTAAAATGGAATTTTTTTTAACAGCATATCAATAGCGATCACATCCACGCGAATAAAAAATCGTTCGTTTGTCGTTGGCAAGATTGTTCACGTGAAGAGAAACCGTTCAAAGCGCAGTACATGTTGGTGGTACATATGCGTCGACATACGGGCGAAAAACCTCATAAATGCACGGTATGGTACCTCTGACATGCGTAGGCATTGGTACAGAATTATCTGAGAACGTCGATTCTATTTATTATATCTTTACAGTTCGAAGGCTGCAGCAAAGCGTACTCGAGGCTGGAAAACTTGAAAACCCATCTCAGATCTCATACAGGCGAAAAGCCATACACTTGCGAGTACCCAGGGTGCAGTAAAGCATTCAGCAATGCTTCCGACCGAGCTAAGCATCAAAATAGAACTCATTCGAACGAGGTATGATCCTTTAGCAAGCTTTTTACCGAATATCAGCGAATCAGAAATTTTAATTGTTTTTTTCTCTTTGGCACCCGCAGAAACCGTACATTTGCAAAGCACCTGGTTGCACGAAACGCTACACAGATCCAAGTTCCTTACGTAAGCACGTGAAAACGGTACACGGAGCCGATTTCTACGCGAACAAAAAACACAAAGGTGGTGCCGGACCTAAAGATAACTCCGAAGATAGTGGTGCCGGCGGATCATCGCCTTTACCCGGAGATGAGATGCCACTCAGTGCCAAAACCGAGAGCGTATCAAGTCCTAGTATTAAATCGGAGGTTTGTACGAAATTATTTCTTGAAGTTGTGACGTTGGAGAATAGAAGAAAATATTTTGTGTCTGTGGGTTTTTTTTTCTCTATTATTTATTACATAATCGAGTAAGGACTTCGAGTTACTCGGTAGTCGATAAAATTGTCTCCAGATTAAATTCCAGAACACACGAGGAATTTCGTATCGAAAATAGTTGAACTAAGAGTAAAGTAGATCGTTATACGCCATTTAAAGCAATTGTAGAAATTACTAATAATTGATATCTTCGAAACTAGAAGGGGAGTTCAGCGGTGAATGTATTGGGAGAAGGGGCGGGATTAAAAAAATATCGTTCAGATTGTTGGTATTTGGTTTAGGTGGAATACCTCAACGGTAATTTCAAATTAAAATTCCGACGTGAATTTATTTTTTTTCTTTTGAAATAGTTTCATCGTACCGAACAAATCTACTTGATAATTTTTAATCATTATTTTAAAGGTCAGAAAACGCGTATTTAATGCTTTCCCTCTCTTCCTTTCTTTATTTTCACTTGAAATTCGGTTTGTTGGGGCTAGAAAACACTTGGACTTAATTTTGGTTCTTGATTCATGTTTGTGGTTTCAGTTGTAATTTTTGTTTCCGTTCTACTTGTGATTTTGTAGTTTCAGATTTGGTTCTGGTTCTGAGTTTGTGGTTTTGGTTACAGGTTCAAATTTGTTAGGGTTCCAGTTTAAGTTCTGGTTATAGTTTTGAGGGCTTGGATTTCTAGTTCTGAGTTTTGTTTTTGTTATGTTCCGAGTTTGTGGTTTCAGTTATTGTTCTGGTTCTTGTTTTGAGGGCTTTGGTTCCATGGGTCAAGTTGGTGGTTCCGATTCAAGGTTTCGTTTTAGTACTGGTTCAAGTTTGTGGTTCTCTAGTATTGGTTTACAATTCTGAGTAAGAGTTTCATTGTAATTCTGTTCCGAGTTGGTAATTCCAGTTTTGGTTTTTGTTTCGGTTCTAGTTCTGATTTTGTGGTTTTAGTTTTAGCTCAGGTTCTGAATTTGTAGTTTTTGTTCTAGTTTCAAGTTTGTAGATACAGTTCCAGTTTGAGTTCTAGTTATAGTTTTGAGGGTTTGGGTTTCTAGTTCTGAGTTTTGTTTTAGTTATGTTCCGAGTTTGTGGTTTCAGTTCTTGTTCTGGTTCTGGTTTTGAGGGCTTTGGTTCCATAGGTCAAGTTGATGGATTCTATTCAAGGTTATATTTTAGCACTGGTTCAAGTTTGTGGTTCTCTTGTATTGGTTTGCAGTTCCCTAGTTCAGGTTTGTGGTTCTGATTCAGAGTTTCATTGTACTTCTGTTCCAAGTTTGTAATTCCAGTTCTGGTTTTTGTTTTGGTTCTAGCTCTGATTTTGTGGTTTTGGTTTGGGTTCTGAGTTTGTAGTTTTTGTTCAAGTTTCAAGTTTGTAGTTTGGTTCTAGTTTTGAAGGTTTTGTTTTTTCGGTTTAGGTTTGTGGTTCCGATTCAGAGTTTTTGTTATGTTTCTGTTCAAAATTATTGGATTCGGTTCCTGTGTTAGTTCTGGCTCTGGTTTTTAAAACTTTAGTTCCAAGTTCAGGGATGTGGTTTCCTGGTTCAGGTTTATGGTTCTAGTTTAAAGTTTTATTTTAGTTCTGTTTCGAGTTTGTGATTTCAGTTCTGTTTTGGTTCTGATTTTGAAGGTTTTGATTTGGGAGGTCAAGTTTGTGGTTCCGATCCAGAGTTTTGTTTTAGTCCTGTTTAGAGTTTGGTTGCAGTTCTTGTTTTGTTTCTGGTTCTAAGGACTTTGGTTCTCGGTTCAAGTTTATAGTTCCATTTTAAGTTTGTTTTAGTTCTAGTTCTGGTTTTGGTTCTTGGTTTAAGTTTGTGGTTTAGATTCAAGGTTTTGTTTTTGTTCTAGTTCTGGTTTTTGTTTTAGTTCTAGTTCTGAGTTTGTGGTTTCTATTCTAATTTAAAAAAATATTTGACATTTTTAATAATATAAATCAAAACTTTTTATTTTTTCTTGTTATTTATCTGCAATTTTATAAATTTATTACCTTACAAGTTCAAGTTCCAATTTTATTTTTACGGTATAGTTGCATTTTGGTTTTAGTTCTAAGTTCATTTTTATTCTGGTTTCGATTCCAGTTTTTGAATCATTTTTGGGCTTTCCGAAGTCTGGTTCCCGTTCTAATCCTGTTTTTTTTTGCTATCTCGTTTTTCTCCAGCTCTCTAAGTTTCATATTTTTAGATTGATAATTATTGAGTTTGGAAGTTGAAAAAGACACATTTCACTTCCTTATTTTTTATTTGATATGTATTAAAATTCAATAGTGTTTGGTCGAATTTAGTTGGAAATTGGACTAAACTATAGAAAATTTATTACGAAGTTCCTTTTTTGCTGGAATGTATTAGCAGGGATGGGAAAACCTAAAAACATCCAAGTCATGTAAAATGTTCTTTAAGGGAGAGGGGGGAGATAAAAGTAAAACATCTAGCAAAATTTATTTTTTGCTTGATACCTTGTCTTTCAAATTAGCTTTGGCAGCCCAATTTATTTGTTGAGCAGTACCCAGATGGCGTATTTTCGACCAGCGCCCTCGTAATTGGCTTATAAAGCTTAAGAGTGTTAATCATAATTTATTATTGAAACCTGATCATCAAACTACAATAATTTGATTAATCGATTTATTGTTTGAACGTAGGAAACTAATTCACCGGGTCAACAAGGCAGTCCGTTGAGCGTAGCGCCGATGTCACACGCTACCTTGTGCGACGAAGGTAGCTTGATCAACGATATACCGTCGAATCAACCTGTGGACGATGTTTGGGCCGAAGAAAGCGCCGATTACGAGATCGACGACGGACCCGGCGACGTTATGCAAGCGTGCGCCGCCAGGCACGCGATGTTAAGTAGAAATAGGAATATTTTAAGTATGAAAAATAAGAAATCGTTACCAGATTATCATCCTAGAGGAGCCTCCGTTTCTCCGCAAATGCCTTTAAGTCATAGTAAGCGGATTTTTCAATCATCCTTCAGAGTACTCCTTCACAAATTTTGTATACTAAATATCCGGTATTTTTTTTTGTTTGTTTCGCAGATAATCGTAGAATGTTCGGTAGCATTAACGAGTTGAACCATCGCATCACTAATTTAAAAATGGCGCCTACCGAAACCACCATGAGAAGGGATAGCGGTAATTCCACCATGAGTACGTGCAATACGAGCATGAAATCTTCCGATTTCGATCCGTCCAGCCGCAAGAATAGCCAGTTTTCTCAGGTAATTGTGGCCAGATTTAAGAATTAACGAAGGAAGGGAAGTGGGAACGTTTTGAATTTGTTTTAATCGTTTATCCTTTTGCAGAGGTTGAGCAACGCGTCTACCTATTATGACCCGATTTCGGTCGATTCGTCCAGACGATCGAGTCAATATGGATCTCATGCATCGAATCAGGTGAGATTATTTGCTTGCGTATTTTACTGAAAAAAGAAAAAATCATCTAGAATAAATTTATTGAAAATTATCAATGTAATTTGGAAAAATGATAAAATTACCACTACCTCCTAATTTGCCAAATTCAGTCTTCCTGCACATCAGAGAGTGGCTAGAGGGGAGTGATGGCATTGCCCTCGACATCGACGACCCAAATTATCAGTATTAAAAGATTTTTTTAAATTCCCATTTGCTCCAGCTCTCTCTGCTTTGCATATTATACTTCAATGTCTACATCATGGAAACCAAGGAAGAAAGTGTTCTTCAGTATCTTACAATCTTCCTGGCATCATTTTAAATCCTCTGTTTACCTAGAAGTCAGTACATAACTCTCATGACCTGGTAATAAAATGTACGTTTATAAAATTTTAATTAACTACAAAAAAATTATATTCAGCAAATTGGCAATAATAAGAAATTATACGAAGTTGAAAAAATATGTTGGACAAGGAATTATTTTTTTATTTTTTTATTTTCACTTTTACCTTACATTTTGACTCAAATTCAAGACATCATATTCTGGTCACCAACTAAGCTCACATACAAAGTTTGACCTTTGTAGATTGATTTGGTGAGAATATATGGAAGATTCCAGAAATTTCATAACTCAAAACTTCCTTTAAAAGACGTTTTTTGTTTTAACTCTTTTCCAAATGTACTTGGGAAGGCAAAATTGGAATAGATTAGTCATTTGGGTTTATTTTATCGTATGACACCATAGTATGAAATTTTCCACATCTCATGTACTCCCACCACATTTTGAAGGTGATAACGCCCCCTTCTCCACTCCTACATCATGTGTGGACCCAAGTTGGGGATATACTCTGCTTCTTATCCCCAATAATTATATGAGTTTATATTAATTGCATTTTTACCCGCTTGAGGCCGTTACAAGCTTTACTCAAATTTTGATAGTTTGCCATTTTGGATCCATTTTGATCCAAATTCGAGAGATCGTATTCTGGTCACCAATTAACCCCTCATACAAAGTTTGACTTTTATAGGTCGATTTGGTGGGGAGATATGGAAGATTAAAGAAAATTTATGTCTTGAAACTTCCTCAAAAAGCTGTTTTTTGCCCTAATTCTCCTCGAAATGCACTTAGGAAGCTGAGATTCAGATATGTTGTTGTCCGTGACTCACTTTTTCATATGAGATTAAAAACCAAAAATTTCAGCCATTTGCCTCTTCTCCACCCTCCCTCAAAATTAGAGTAATCCACCATTTTGAAATGTATAGAAAAAACAAAAATGGTCGTTTTGTCGCATTTCTAAGAAGAGTATCTCACCAAGTTTTGAGCAAATCTTATGAATACCTGCTGACGCTACGCATGAGGGAATAATGTATGTATGTATACCATAAAGTTGGACATTTGCAAAATAAGTATAAATGGTCTGAAACGCAAAGATTTGAAGACCCCACCCGCCCCAACCTCCTTCCCAAATCATGTAGGCTGTAATTGCTATCCTTTTTGAGTTGAAATCTCAACCAAAAAATAAATACACTGAGCAAGATATGAAAAAATAGATGATTAGAGAAAGAGAGAGAGAGTGAAAATGAGTGAGTGCGTGAGAGATAGAGAGGAAGGGAGACAGAGAGAATGGGAGGGAGTGAGTGAATGCGTGAGTGAGTGAGTGAAGCTGGAGAAGAATTCAAATAAAAAGTGCTTATTGTAGGTAGAACTAAATCATGAAATTTCTTTAGTCGTCCACATCTCATTATTAGATCTACTTAAGAAGCTCGAATTCCACGAGTAAGATGGGTTTAGGACAGCAATATGACCTTGTAAAGCTGAATTCAAAATAGCATATGAACTTAAATTTGAGTGGAATTTGGCAACGATGTAGTACGGACTTTTTGCTTGATTGGGAGAGGGGGGAGGGATTTAGGAATATTTGTACTCAATTTATAGCCTTTATATGATAGTTGAATGCATATTGCGTAAAATCAGTAAAATTAACGAATAATCAAATTTCCTCAGCTTTTGGGCTCTCGATATCATGACTCTTCCCTTCCCTTGACTGCATCACCGAAGATAATGATCCTCAGGTTGTTAAAATTGATGGGTGTGAATTAGTAAAAATTCTTGAGAACGGATGTTCAGCATAAGAGTGAGAGAGAAACTGAACTTGTTGAAATAAAAACTCAGCTTCAGTGATGCAAAATGGTGCCGGGTTGATTACTTGTTTTTCTAATTTAAAATTAACAGTAAAAAAAAAAAAATCTTCTACAATACCGAATAATTTTTCAATTTCAACTTATAAAGCTGTTTAAATTATTGTCAAATATTATTCGAATAAAGGTTTAAAATCAGTGTTGTAGGAACGAACGCATGTTTGTTCTTGTTCCTGTCCTCGTTCTAGGAAATACCTAGTCATTTGATCCTGTTCCTGACTCGTTCTTATTTTCAGTACTGTAACTGTTCTCGTTCTGTTCTTCGTTATTTCAATTCTTTACGATCTCGTTCTCATTGCGTTCTTCGTTCATTCACTCCTTGTGATCTCGTTGTTGTTCGTTCTTCGTTCTGTTTGTTCTTCGTTCTTTCAATCCTTATAGTTTCGTTCTTGTTCGTTCTTCGTTCTATTCTTGTTCGTTCTTCGTTCTGTTCTTGTTCGTTCTTCGTTCTGTTCTTGTTCGTTCTTCGTTCTGTTCTTGTTCGTTCTTTGTTCTGTTCTCGTTCATTCTTCGTTCTGTTCTTGTTTGTTCTTCGTTCTGTTCTTGTTCTTCGTTCTCTTCTCGTTCTTCAACTTTCTTTTTTTGATAACGTGTTTACTGTTTATAATGTTGTTGAAATTAAGAATTAATTAATTGAAGTTAATTAATAAAAAAAGGAAAGACTTATATGGATATACGTAGCACTTGCGTGCTTTTTTAAGTTTTTTTTTTTTATTTTCTCTTTCTCTTCATGATTTCTATTAATTTTATGATGAATTATGAACTTTCAAAAGAACGAAGAATACCAAAAATTACATATCGTTCTTGTTCTCGTTCTCGTACCTCAACATTGTACATAAGTTGGTTCTCGTTTTGTTCTTCGATCTTTCAGTTCGAAAATATTCTGTTCTCGTTCTATTCTTTGTTCTTCAAACATATCAATTTTATGTTCTCGTTGTTGGTCCTGTTCCTCAAGAACAATGAAATTTCTTCGTTCTTGTTGTTCTTCGTTCTCATTATTGGGTTTGTTCCTATAACGCTGATTTAAATCTAACGGAATATCACATAATTTTCTACGCGATCGAATGAAATGTAAAGAAAAAATGATGGTTTTGACCCACCGCCAAAACGCTCGAGAAACGCGCACCCGAGTGTAAATTAATTTTACGTCGAAAGGTGGCAAATTTCGACGGCAATTATCGCGTTAAAGCGTTTCGACGTCGCTTTGAAGTATAGCGCAGGTTTTTTGGCTCGTATTCAGAACTCAGAAGGACGGTGATTTTAAACGTCGGTTTTTCTCCATTTTCGATTACAGATGCAAAATAACGGTAATTGTTACGGTATGCAGCAAATGATGAACGAAAATAGACGCATGTCGGAACCGTGCCAGTCGAGTAGCAAACCTGTACAAAGTCCTCAACCACCACGATCTCAATCGGCAGCGCCGCCTCCGTTACACCATCCGAACGCTACTGGTAACTTCGTCGATAACACCGATGCCGAAGGTGCGGATGGTAAATTCGTATTGTCCGACGATATCATGCAGTTTATCAATCAGGTATGGCGAATGAAATCGTTCAGATTAAAATGTAAGTTATGAAAGACCATGTGTTAATCTTTTCGGGTATTTTAGTTGGCCGCCGAAACATCAGTACTGAATGATAACACGACCACCAACCAAACGGAGAGTACGACCGCTACAGCGCCTAGTTCCCATCACCGATTCGGTTCGTTCCCGAATGGTAATCTGCAGAACTTGGAATCGCAGTTGAACAGCATTTATAATTCTACGGCGCAGGAATTGGCTGGGGCGAGCTCTCGAACGAGTAGCGGCCAGTACATGGGTCAGGCGAGACAAAATAGCTGTTATAGCTTCACGAACGCCGGACAACAAGCTCGTAAGTCGTACACCGAACGTCAACGATCGCAGTCACTGCCGCATACGAATACACGCGACGGATACGTGACGACGGCTAATAACGCAGCTTATAATTTCAAACAGACGTCTTCGAATTCAAGGTTACCAAATTACGCTAACTCGACAGCCACAGCGACTCCATCGCAACCGTACCAAGCTCAGTATAACAACCAGTACGGGCAAAACGAAAGGGTCGCGTACGACCCATCGCAGCAGTACAATTGTAACGCGAATGGAGTCGGGTATTACGATACCATGCCTCAGTACCCCAATCAAACCCCCTCGCAACCCGGATTACCGAGCCCGGCACCTGGTACCACCGCTCCGGCGCAGTCGTGTTTCGGGCATCAGCATTTGGCAACGGCTAGACATTGTAGTTGTAGTAATCAACAATGCGGAGCCCATTTCTATCACGAAAATGGCGCCGAAAACGGTAAAACGGAGAATTGGCATCAGTGTAATCAAAGAAACGCGAACGGCGTGCAGAATTACCCCGCTTATGCGCCCTCCAATTATTTGCAACACAATCAGTACAATCAAAACGTTCAAAACGTGCCCGAAGCGGACTACAATGTTTACAACGATGATACTCGTAATGTCCCTTTCAACGACAACGCCTCCGCTGGAGTTAATCAACAAAATTATAACAACTGTAGTCATCAGCACATGCCGATGAAATACCCACAGCAGCAATCCCAGTACCAGCAACCAACGCAACCCAGTCAGCAATACCAGCAAAATCAATACTTCCATAATCAAACCGATCAACGAAGCCAGCAGCAATTCAAAACACCATGCGATACCCAGATGACCAGACCCCAGTCCGGAATCAGAAGTGAAACCGAATTACAGTGCAATGTGGTCAGTCAGTCTTCGTTAAATATGAGACCGGCGGCGTACGAGCGTACCTTACAGTACGTAGAACAGTGCCAAATGTTCTCCGTGACCAGCACCACTAATCAGACCGATTCTTCTAATATGGTCATCAATGATATGACGTCGTCGCTTAATTCGTTGCTGGAAGAAAATAAATATTTGCAAATGATGCAGTAGAATCCAATCTTAGCTGGTGATATTAACAGGAGAGAAGATGCGATTATCGTTCACAAAAGTGGAAATTTCGAGGACCTTCTTGAGTAATGAAATTTCTTCATATTTTTTTGTATAGTGGCATGTGGTATTTCGCATAGGAATGGTTACCAAAATAATGAAGGATGGTTAAATAAATTTATTGGAAGGTTTTACGAGTTAATAAAAATTTTGTACGATGTTTCTTTTACAAAATTTGTATTCATTCTTCGTATAGTAATATTTTTTTTGTAAATTTTTTCACTCGATATTTGGCATCCAAAAATATTATATTCATGTGGAGATATTTCATTCATTCGACTCCACAGTAAAATTCTCAATAAAATAGTATCGATGGTAGAACTGTTAATATTATTTTATTTTAAAATAATTTTAATACATTACAAAAGCAATATGTAGGCGAAAAAATGTATTTTTTTATTTTGTTGATTATTTGTTATAGATGTTTTTCGTCGTGTCAATTGTAATCTAAATTTTATTAATTTTAAATTAAGTTTGTACATTGCGATTTTTTTGACTTGTAATTTTTTTTTTGTTTTAATGTGAACATTCGTGTAAAGACTTATTTTATTTAAAACATTGGAATCAAATGAACGGATACTCATAAATGTAGATTCGGTAGTTGTTTGTTTTTTCTTCTCATTTTTCATTAATATTGAAACAAGGTTGCATTTGTATTTAAAGTCATTTTTGATTTTTTTTTGTTCTCCTTAAGTTATTTTGAATTTAATTTAAAATTTTCGAAATGTAGATTTCTTATTTCATTGTGAACAAGTTGTAAGAAATATTATTAATAAAGATTGTAATAATTGAGCCAGTATTTATCTTTCAGCGGTAGTTATGTAGCTAAGAATTTTTCTTGGAGGGGGGTGTTAAGAAAAAAAGCCTTTGAGATGATTTCAAGAGCCGGCCGCCTTGCACACAATCGTTTTTCACAATTATATTTTTTTTATTCGTAAAAAACCAAGTACCTTGTATAAATTTAGCCACGTCAAAAACTCGTCCTCATTAAAATCTGCTGCCTAGGAAAACGTCTAGTTTACCGCAGAAGTGGAAACTAATTTTTATTATGTTGATAAACCAGCTACTACTAATGTAGATGAATGAACAAGGGCAGAAACAGGTATAGGAGCAACTATAGCTATAGGTAATTAAATATTAAAAGGAAACTGTGCCCTTTTTAAAATTAAAGCTAAAAAAGAAATTATTATAAAAATTAATAATATAAAAAATCCAGAAATTCATAATGATTTAATAAAATATGATCTATAAGTTAAATTTCGTTTAATATGAAAAATAATTAAAATAAATTAATGATCGCAAACGGCATTTCTAATGCAGTGATATGAGAAAATACAGAACCAAGAATCGTAAGTTTTTCTTAAATTGAAAAATTAATCATTATCATTAATTCCATATTTAATAAACTCTGTTTGAATATTTAATGTTTTTAACCTGGATTTTTAATAAAAAAGTGTATCATTAGGTACGCGGTTTAAGAATTTTTATTATGTACCTATAAAATGAAATCTATCGTGCAAATTATAACGTTTCCTGGTTTATCTCATATAGTAGTTCATAGATAGCGCCACCATAACAGATGAGGTTTCACCTGTAAAGTTCATCGATGATCAGAAAACAGAATCAATTAACGAAGCGAAAAATACTATCTTTAAAGCTGTAGGTAGGAGTAAGAATATACGAAGGCAGGGTAATTTTTTTCGAAGAGAAGAGTATTTTTTACATTGAATTTTACTCGTTAGTAAAAAATATAATGGGATTTTTATTCCAAACGGTAATTTTAATTTTTTTGACCATGTTCTATTCCTCTTTGCGGACCCAAAAAAAAAAAATGGCATGCTTAAATATACGAGTAAATGTAAAAAAAATTCAGGCATAGCTACCCCATTTTTCTTTGAGGTTTTCAGTCACCTTAAATATACGAACATTTTTTTTTTAATTCTCATAAATAAACTTATATTTAATGGCTATTTTCTGTGAAAATTCCCAGATTTTTGGATCTCCCTTCCAGAGATGAAAAATATTGAATTTTGACGTTACTCGTGTTGATGTGTGGAAAACGAGTCGAAATTTTTTTTGGGCTGGTTTGCATCAAAACTAACATTTTGAGCGAGTTTGTTCCAAATTGGTGTGAGTAGAGGTAACAATCAATACTTTTCACCTCTTATAATCCCCGAAACAGAGACATAATCAGCTCCTATCAGTGATTTGACGCTAGCGCTCCATTACTAGGCATAGCCTGAATTTTCCCTACATTTTCCCTATATATATACCAGTTCATACAATAATTCGCAGATGGCGCCACTGTTAAGGTTTGGAATCGAACTTACCAACACCTGTTTTATTAGGCCAGCGTCACACATGCGTTACTTGCGGAGCGGAGTACGAATATTTCCCAAGTGGTGTAAACGCTCAACTACGGAAAAAACAATCAAATTAGCGTAAAAACGCTAAATTACGCTAAATACCGCAAAAAAATACGCTCAACTCCGGAAAAAACAATCAAATTAGCGTAAAAACGCTAAATTACGCTAAATACCGCAAAAAAATACGCTCAACTCCGGAAAAACTACGCTAATTAGCGTAAAAACGCTAAATTACGCTAAATACCGCAAAAAAATACGCTCAACTCCGGAAAAAACTAATTAGCGTAAAAACGCTAAATTACGCTAAATACCGCAAAAAAATACGCTCAACTCCGGAAAAAACTAATTAGCGTAAAAACGCTAAATTACGCTAAATACCGCAAAAAAATACGCTCAACTCCGGAAAAAACTAATTAGCGTAAAAACGCTAAATTACGCTAAATACCGCAAAAAAATACGCTCAACTCCGGAAAAATCACGCTAATTAGCGTAAAAACGCTAAATTACGCTAAATACCGCAAAAAAATACGCTCAACTCCGGAAAAAACGCTAATTAGCGTAAAAACGCTAAATTACGCTAAATACCGCAAAAAAATACGCTCAACTCCGGAAAAAACGCTTTAATTAGCGTAAAAACGCTAAATTACGCTAAATACCGCAAAAAAATACGCTCAACTCCGGAAAAAACGCTAATTAGCGTAAAAACGCTAAATTACGCTAAATACCGCAAAAAAATACGCTCAACTCCGGAAAAACTACGCTAATTAGCGTAAAAACGCTAAATTACGCTAAATACCGCAAAAAAATACGCTCAACTCCGGAAAAAACTAATTAGCGTAAAAACGCTAAATTACGCTAAATACCGCAAAAAAATACGCTCAACTCCGGAAAAACTACGCTAATTAGCGTAAAAACGCTAAATTACGCTAAATACCGCAAAAAAATACGCTCAACTCCGGAAAAAACTAATTAGCGTAAAAACGCTAAATTACGCTAAATACCGCAAAAAAATACGCTCAACTCCGGAAAAACACGCTAATTAGCGTAAAAACGCTAAATTACGCTAAATACCGCAAAAAAATACGCTCAACTCCGGAAAAAACAATTAGCGTAAAAACGCTAAATTACGCTAAATACCGCAAAAAAATACGCTCAACTCCGGAAAAAACGCTAATTAGCGTAAAAACGCTAAATTACGCTAAATACCGCAAAAAAATACGCTCAACTCCGGGAAAAACTACGCTAATTAGCGTAAAAACGCTAAATTACGCTAAATACCGCAAAAAAATACGCTCAACTCCGGAAAAACACGCTAATTAGCGTAAAAACGCTAAATTACGCTAAATACCGCAAAAAAATACGCTCAACTCCGGAAAAAAAGCTCTAATTAGCGTAAAAACGCTAAATTACGCTAAATACCGCAAAAAAATACGCTCAACTCCGGAAAAACACGCTAATTAGCGTAAAAACGCTAAATTACGCTAAATACCGCAAAAAAATACGCTCAACTCCGGAAAAACGCTAATTAGCGTAAAAACGCTAAATTACGCTAAATACCGCAAAAAAATACGCTCAACTCCGGAAAAAACGCTTTAAATAGCGTAAAAACGCTAAATTACGCTAAATACCGCAAAAAAATACGCTCAACTCCGGAAAAACCACGCTAATTAGCGTAAAAACGCTAAATTACGCTAAATACCGCAAAAAAATACGCTCAACTCCGGAAAAAACAATTAAATTAGCGTAAAAACGCTAAATTACGCTAAATACCGCAAAAAAATACGCTCAACTCCGGAAAAATGACGCTAATTAGCGTAAAAACGCTAAATTACGCTAAATACCGCAAAAAAATACGCTCAACTCCGGAAAAAAAGCTCTAATTAGCGTAAAAACGCTAAATTACGCTAAATACCGCAAAAAAATACGCTCAACTCCGGAAAAAACTAATTAGCGTAAAAACGCTAAATTACGCTAAATACCGCAAAAAAATACGCTCAACTCCGGAAAAATGACGCTAATTAGCGTAAAAACGCTAAATTACGCTAAATACCGCAAAAAAATACGCTCAACTCCGGAAAAACAATCAATTAGCGTAAAAACGCTAAATTACGCTAAATACCGCAAAAAAATACGCTCAACTCCGGAAAAACACGCTAATTAGCGTAAAAACGCTAAATTACGCTAAATACCGCAAAAAAATACGCTCAACTCCGGAAAAACACGCTAATTAGCGTAAAAACGCTAAATTACGCTAAATACCGCAAAAAAATACGCTCAACTCCGGAAAAAACTAATTAGCGTAAAAACGCTAAATTACGCTAAATACCGCAAAAAAATACGCTCAACTCCGGAAAAAACGCTAATTAGCGTAAAAACGCTAAATTACGCTAAATACCGCAAAAAAATACGCTCAACTCCGGAAAAAACTAATTAGCGTAAAAACGCTAAATTACGCTAAATACCGCAAAAAAATACGCTCAACTCCGGAAAAACTACGCTAATTAGCGTAAAAACGCTAAATTACGCTAAATACCGCAAAAAAATACGCTCAACTCCGGAAAAAACTAATTAGCGTAAAAACGCTAAATTACGCTAAATACCGCAAAAAAATACGCTCAACTCCGGAAAAAACGCTAATTAGCGTAAAAACGCTAAATTACGCTAAATACCGCAAAAAAATACGCTCAACTCCGGAAAAATCACGCTAATTAGCGTAAAAACGCTAAATTACGCTAAATACCGCAAAAAAATACGCTCAACTCCGGAAAAAACAATTAGCGTAAAAACGCTAAATTACGCTAAATACCGCAAAAAAATACGCTCAACTCCGGAAAAAACGCTAATTAGCGTAAAAACGCTAAATTACGCTAAATACCGCAAAAAAATACGCTCAACTCCGGAAAAAACACGCTAATTAGCGTAAAAACGCTAAATTACGCTAAATACCGCAAAAAAATACGCTCAACTCCGGAAAAATCACGCTAATTAGCGTAAAAACGCTAAATTACGCTAAATACCGCAAAAAAATACGCTCAACTCCGGAAAAAACGCTAATTAGCGTAAAAACGCTAAATTACGCTAAATACCGCAAAAAAATACGCTCAACTCCGGAAAAAACGCTAATTAGCGTAAAAACGCTAAATTACGCTAAATACCGCAAAAAAATACGCTCAACTCCGGAAAAAAAGCTCTAATTAGCGTAAAAACGCTAAATTACGCTAAATACCGCAAAAAAATACGCTCAACTCCGGAAAAAACGCTAATTAGCGTAAAAACGCTAAATTACGCTAAATACCGCAAAAAAATACGCTCAACTCCGGAAAAAACGCTAATTAGCGTAAAAACGCTAAATTACGCTAAATACCGCAAAAAAATACGCTCAACTCCGGAAAAATCACGCTAATTAGCGTAAAAACGCTAAATTACGCTAAATACCGCAAAAAAATACGCTCAACTCCGGAAAAAACACGCTAATTAGCGTAAAAACGCTAAATTACGCTAAATACCGCAAAAAAATACGCTCAACTCCGGAAAAAAAGCTCTAATTAGCGTAAAAACGCTAAATTACGCTAAATACCGCAAAAAAATACGCTCAACTCCGGAAAAAACAATAATTAGCGTAAAAACGCTAAATTACGCTAAATACCGCAAAAAAATACGCTCAACTCCGGAAAAAAACGCTAATTAGCGTAAAAACGCTAAATTACGCTAAATACCGCAAAAAAATACGCTCAACTCCGGAAAAAACCTAATTAGCGTAAAAACGCTAAATTACGCTAAATACCGCAAAAAAATACGCTCAACTCCGGAAAAAACGCTAATTAGCGTAAAAACGCTAAATTACGCTAAATACCGCAAAAAAATACGCTCAACTCCGGAAAAAACTACGCTAATTAGCGTAAAAACGCTAAATTACGCTAAATACCGCAAAAAAATACGCTCAACTCCGGAAAAAAATAATTAGCGTAAAAACGCTAAATTACGCTAAATACCGCAAAAAAATACGCTCAACTCCGGAAAAAACGCTAATTAGCGTAAAAACGCTAAATTACGCTAAATACCGCAAAAAAATACGCTCAACTCCGGAAAAAACGCTTTAATTAGCGTAAAAACGCTAAATTACGCTAAATACCGCAAAAAAATACGCTCAACTCCGGAAAAACAATAATTAGCGTAAAAACGCTAAATTACGCTAAATACCGCAAAAAAATACGCTCAACTCCGGAAAAAAAGGTTTAATTAGCGTAAAAACGCTAAATTACGCTAAATACCGCAAAAAAATACGCTCAACTCCGGAAAAAACGCTTTAATTAGCGTAAAAACGCTAAATTACGCTAAATACCGCAAAAAAATACGCTCAACTCCGGAAAAAACGCTTTAAATAGCGTAAAAACGCTAAATTACGCTAAATACCGCAAAAAAATACGCTCAACTCCGGAAAAAACGCTTTAATTAGCGTAAAAACGCTAAATTACGCTAAATACCGCAAAAAAATACGCTCAACTCCGGAAAAAACGCTTTAATTAGCGTAAAAACGCTAAATTACGCTAAATACCGCAAAAAAATACGCTCAACTCCGGAAAAAACTAATTAGCGTAAAAACGCTAAATTACGCTAAATACCGCAAAAAAATACGCTCAACTCCGGAAAAAACGCTAATTAGCGTAAAAACGCTAAATTACGCTAAATACCGCAAAAAAATACGCTCAACTCCGGAAAAAACTAATTAGCGTAAAAACGCTAAATTACGCTAAATACCGCAAAAAAATACGCTCAACTCCGGAAAAAACGCTTTAATTAGCGTAAAAACGCTAAATTACGCTAAATACCGCAAAAAAATACGCTCAACTCCGGAAAAACACGCTAATTAGCGTAAAAACGCTAAATTACGCTAAATACCGCAAAAAAATACGCTCAACTCCGGAAAAAAAGCTCTAATTAGCGTAAAAACGCTAAATTACGCTAAATACCGCAAAAAAATACGCTCAACTCCGGAAAAACAATAATTAGCGTAAAAACGCTAAATTACGCTAAATACCGCAAAAAAATACGCTCAACTCCGGAAAAAACGCTTTAATTAGCGTAAAAACGCTAAATTACGCTAAATACCGCAAAAAAATACGCTCAACTCCGGAAAAACACGCTAATTAGCGTAAAAACGCTAAATTACGCTAAATACCGCAAAAAAATACGCTCAACTCCGGAAAAAAAGCTCTAATTAGCGTAAAAACGCTAAATTACGCTAAATACCGCAAAAAAATACGCTCAACTCCGGAAAAAACGCTAATTAGCGTAAAAACGCTAAATTACGCTAAATACCGCAAAAAAATACGCTCAACTCCGGAAAAATGACGCTAATTAGCGTAAAAACGCTAAATTACGCTAAATACCGCAAAAAAATACGCTCAACTCCGGAAAAAACGCTAATTAGCGTAAAAACGCTAAATTACGCTAAATACCGCAAAAAAATACGCTCAACTCCGGAAAAAAAGGTTTAATTAGCGTAAAAACGCTAAATTACGCTAAATACCGCAAAAAAATACGCTCAACTCCGGAAAAACTACGCTAATTAGCGTAAAAACGCTAAATTACGCTAAATACCGCAAAAAAATACGCTCAACTCCGGAAAAAACACAATTAGCGTAAAAACGCTAAATTACGCTAAATACCGCAAAAAAATACGCTCAACTCCGGAAAAAACAATCAAATTAGCGTAAAAACGCTAAATTACGCTAAATACCGCAAAAAAATACGCTCAACTCCGGAAAAACACGCTAATTAGCGTAAAAACGCTAAATTACGCTAAATACCGCAAAAAAATACGCTCAACTCCGGAAAAAACTAATTAGCGTAAAAACGCTAAATTACGCTAAATACCGCAAAAAAATACGCTCAACTCCGGAAAAAACTAATTAGCGTAAAAACGCTAAATTACGCTAAATACCGCAAAAAAATACGCTCAACTCCGGAAAAACTACGCTAATTAGCGTAAAAACGCTAAATTACGCTAAATACCGCAAAAAAATACGCTCAACTCCGGAAAAACACGCTAATTAGCGTAAAAACGCTAAATTACGCTAAATACCGCAAAAAAATACGCTCAACTCCGGAAAAAACATAATTAGCGTAAAAACGCTAAATTACGCTAAATACCGCAAAAAAATACGCTCAACTCCGGAAAAAACAAAATTAGCGTAAAAACGCTAAATTACGCTAAATACCGCAAAAAAATACGCTCAACTCCGGAAAAATGACGCTAATTAGCGTAAAAACGCTAAATTACGCTAAATACCGCAAAAAAATACGCTCAACTCCGGAAAAAACAATTAAATTAGCGTAAAAACGCTAAATTACGCTAAATACCGCAAAAAAATACGCTCAACTCCGGAAAAAACAAATTAGCGTAAAAACGCTAAATTACGCTAAATACCGCAAAAAAATACGCTCAACTACGCTAATTAGCGGAAAAAACAATCAATTAGCGTAAAAACGCTAAATTACGCTAAATACCGCAAAAAAAACGCTCAACTCCGGAAAAACTAATTAGCGTAAAAACGCTAAATTACGCTAAATACCGCAAAAAAATACGCTCAACTCCGGAAAAACACGCTAATTAGCGTAAAAACGCTAAATTACGCTAAATACCGCAAAAAAAACGCTCAACTCCGGAAAAACAATAATTAGCGTAAAAACGCTAAATTACGCTAAATACCGCAAAAAAATACGCTCAACTCCGGAAAAACAATCGCTAATTAGCGTAAAAACGCTAAATTACGCTAAATACCGCAAAAAAATACGCTCAACTCCGGAAAAAACAATCAAATTAGCGTAAAAACGCTAAATTACGCTAAATACCGCAAAAAAATACGCTCAACTCCGGAAAAACTACGCTAATTAGCGTAAAAACGCTAAATTACGCTAAATACCGCAAAAAAATACGCTCAACTCCGGAAAAAAAGCGCTAATTAGCGTAAAAACGCTAAATTACGCTAAATACCGCAAAAAAATACGCTCAACTCCGGAAAAAACACGCAAATTAGCGTAAAAACGCTAAATTACGCTAAATACCGCAAAAAAATACGCTCAACTCCGGAAAAACAGCTAATTAGCGTAAAAACGCTAAATTACGCTAAATACCGCAAAAAAAACGCTCAACTCCGGAAAAACAATAATTAGCGTAAAAACGCTAAATTACGCTAAATACCGCAAAAAAATACGCTCAACTCCGGAAAAAAAGCTCTAATTAGCGTAAAAACGCTAAATTACGCTAAATACCGCAAAAAAATACGCTCAACTCCGGAAAAAACAATCAAATTAGCGTAAAAACGCTAAATTACGCTAAATACCGCAAAAAAATACGCTCAACTCCGGAAAAACTACGCTAATTAGCGTAAAAACGCTAAATTACGCTAAATACCGCAAAAAAATACGCTCAACTCCGGAAAAAACAATCAAATTAGCGTAAAAACGCTAAATTACGCTAAATACCGCAAAAAAATACGCTCAACTCCGGAAAAAACAAAATTAGCGTAAAAACGCTAAATTACGCTAAATACCGCAAAAAAATACGCTCAACTCCGGAAAAAACACGCTAATTAGCGTAAAAACGCTAAATTACGCTAAATACCGCAAAAAAATACGCTCAACTCCGGAAAAACAATAATTAGCGTAAAAACGCTAAATTACGCTAAATACCGCAAAAAAATACGCTCAACTCCGGAAAAAACTAATTAGCGTAAAAACGCTAAATTACGCTAAATACCGCAAAAAATACGCTCAACTCCGGAAAAACTACGCTAATTAGCGTAAAAACGCTAAATTACGCTAAATACCGCAAAAAAATACGCTCAACTCCGGAAAAACACGCTAATTAGCGTAAAAACGCTAAATTACGCTAAATACCGCAAAAAAATACGCTCAACTCCGGAAAAAACTCAATTAGCGTAAAAACGCTAAATTACGCTAAATACCGCAAAAAAATACGCTCAACTCCGGAAAAACAGCTAATTAGCGTAAAAACGCTAAATTACGCTAAATACCGCAAAAAATACGCTCAACTCCGGAAAAACAATCAAATTAGCGTAAAAACGCTAAATTACGCTAAATACCGCAAAAAAATACGCTCAACTCCGGAAAAACGCTTTAATTAGCGTAAAAACGCTAAATTACGCTAAATACCGCAAAAAAATACGCTCAACTCCGGAAAAAACAATCAATTAGCGTAAAACGCTAAATTACGCTAAATACCGCAAAAAAAATACGCTCAACTCC